>JAWWNH010000224.1:14345000-14658628 GCA_034641385.1 Darevskia mixta | reverse complement strand
TGAATTTTGAAAAGCCATTCATAGCTGTTTCATCTGCTGTGTAATAATGCTTACCACCAGGTCAGGCACTGTTGCAGGATGGCGACAATACCTCCCCTGGATCCGGCAGTTGTGCTGGAAGCTAGGTGAAATATACTCAGAGTCAAGTATGAATTTCATGCTCTTTATTCAGCTCATAGTAGCAAGGAATGAATCTTTCCCCAAAACGTCTGCTATATATACATTATTTACACAATGGGCCCCACGTGATTGGCTAATTCTGGGCTACTCCTGTAGGCCAATCAGGTTGCGGATTCACTTCCACCTGGAGCTGGATTGGGTGACTCCTGCGGACCAATCAGACTGCTGCATTCTGGATCCTATTGTTCTAGGACCAATCAGACTGCTGCATTTTGGATCCTATTGTTCTAGGATTCAGCTCAGTACATAACACCAGGAGTTTTTCCGGGCTTGGGTGAAGCCTTTTCGGCTTCACCCAGGCCCAGGAAGTGGATCACAACTTGCCTGCCCTTTTGGCCAATGACAGAAGGGCTGTGGCACCAGCTCCACCACCGGGGTGGGTTGGACTGAGGCAGCAGTCTTCACTCCAGTCTGCCACATGGGTTTTAATAAAAAAAATTATAATTCCCAGCTTCAAGGTGTATTATTTACAACATCGTTCTAGTAAATTTACAACTATGCTGTAGGATGTAGGTAGAGCTATAGATACGTCAAAGAATGCAAATTTGTCAGTGCATCTTTCTGTTTGTTCCCTGAAAGAAGGTAGATTTCCAGGGGGCACTGTGGTTTCTTTTCTGAAAAGGGAGTGGTAGGCCAAAGAAGTTTAGGAAGCTCTGTTCCAGGGCATTATGGGGAACTTAAATGGTCCAATATATAACACTCAAAAAACCACAGTCACGTATAGCAGTATGCCAAACACACAAAAACGTGACCAGCTGACAACTTTCTAACTTTCTAAGCTATGGATGCCCTGTGTTGGCACTTTGTCGCGGATTGCATATTCTGTGCTGATGAAGCCAATATGGCAAAACAAGGACTATAATCTGGGTAACCTTGTCCTTTTTCTGGTTGGCTGTGTTCCCTCATGGCAACACCACTTACACATCTTTGACTGGCGAGACCACAGCTCCATCGCCAGACCCTACAGTACCTGGAACCATCATCGTGACAACTAAACCCCCTCATTGAGGACTGGCAAGATCACATTCTTTATGTTCATCATTAACTCTTTTGACTTTTGGAACCTCCACTAGGACACGTGTGGGTTGCACGGGACGTTTTGAATATTGATCTTACAGCTCTATGATAGCATGTTTATGCATGCTTATGCATGCTACTTGTATGTTTGGATTTTTGTTTTTGTGACTTTATACTGTACATTTCGTTACAATTGTATATGTTTAGTTGGTTCTTATATTCAATAATTATGTTACGTGGAGACTGATTTATCAGCTGAACTTAAATGGTCATCAGACCTAGTCAACTTCGCAGGCAGGGGGTTTAACTGTGGCCTGAGGCAGTTTTCAGCAATGGGTCCTGTCAGAGCACTAGGGCACTGTCAGCTGTCCAAGGAGACCAGATGCTGATGTAGCTCTGGACTAATGTTGTTGTTGTTTTTGTGTGTATATAAAGCAGCTTAATCTGTTCATTTATTTGTTCAGTTAGGAAAGTTGCAGCCTACTAAAATAGTGCCATTTCAGATATGAGGTACGGGATTGCATTTATGAGGCTGCACACAAACGGGTGTTGTTTCCTCTTTGCCTGTGGAAGCAAACAAAATGGCTTTTTTCAGAACAGAGAAAATGGCTTTAAAAGAGAAAGAGAGAGAATAACAGATGCTCATAAATGTAAAAGAACAAAGAGGTTGAAGGACAGCAGCACAGAACGGCTACGATGTCAAGAACAGCCCCAATTATTTCAGACACCAACTACTACAGGGTTATCCTGTTGCTAGGTATTCATACCACGAATAAAATAAGGGGTCGGTCAGAACTCACTTTCAGATTCAGTCAACCTCATGTCTCTGATACAAGCATATTATCTCAGTGGGGCCCTCCAGATGTTCTCTTTTTTGCTTTCTTTCATGAATTCCCACAGCACAACTCTTAAGCATATGATAATCCAGAATGTCCTTTATTCCTCGAGGGAAATGGCCCCTCCTGTAGCCTTTGTTTAGACCAGCAAGTCAGTATGTCGAGACCGCAGTCCAAGGCTCAATCCACATGTCCAAAGTCCATACCAAAGCCCAGTCCCACAGAGCTCCTGTAGCATCCAAGCTGAGGTCCATCAACATGGGCAGTTGAGCAGACATAGCATCTCAGCTCTGCTTCCCTTTTGTACTTTACATGCTGATTGCAGCATATGCACTTGATGAGGCAGGTGACCCTCAACTGTTCCAAGTCTACTCCAGTTGAGGAATTAGGGTTCTTCCAGAGCTAGTGAGCCCCACCTGGCCAGTTAGGGAGCTGGGCTGTGGGCTTTTGCCTGCCTCAGCCTCCTGGAGCACTCTGCCCCCTACACCTCAAAGCCCGTCATGTTTGGGGAGACAGGGGCCCCTCTGGTTCTTGTGATGTGTCTTGCTGGTCTGGTTCCTGTGGACTGACCCCCTCCATCCCCTGTCACCCTGGGAGTACTTCCTTCAATCAATCAACTTTATTTCAGCTTTAAGCTCATAACACAAGACAACACAAGAACATCAGTTACACTCACACAGTTGAATTTAAAATTATTGGCAATAAAATTAGTGGTAATCAAAACTTAATAAGTATACAAGATAGTGTAAATATTAATTCCAAACATTTGCAATTTCCAATCAACAGTCCATTTCGTCTCTTGTATGTCAGAACGGAAGTTAATTTTTTTGCCATTTGTAGGGTTACAAACTGGTCAGTGTCTTGCAATAAAAAAGCAAGGAGGAAGTCAACCGGGTGCCCAGACAGTTTTTGGATTAATGGTTGCACTAAATTCTTCCGGGCAGCATCATATAGAGGGCAGTTAAACACCATATGGTGGAGAGATTCTATCGATCTGTTAGGGAGTACTTCCTTCTCCATCCCATGCTTGCCCCGCTATGTCCCAATCCCAGTTGCACCCCTTGCCTTTTCATCCTCCCCATTGTCCTGCCAGTTCATGACATCAGAGTAGTAGAAGAAGAAGAGTTTGGATTTGATATCCCCCTTTATCACTACCCGAAGGAGTCTTAGAGCGGCTAACATTCTCCTTTCCCTTCCTCCCCCACAACAAACACTCTGTGAGGTGAGTGGGGCTGAGAGACTTCAAAGAAGTGTGACTAGCCCAAGGTCACCCAGCAGCTGCATGTGGAGGAGTGGAGACACGAACCCAGTTCACCAGATTATGAGTCCACCACTCTTAACCACTACACCACACTGGCAGGCAGTCTTGGTATAAGACAGAGTCCTATGGCACTAGGCCCCTTCCCATCCCTCTGGACATTCAGAAGCCAAGTTGGAGATTTTTTTAGAAACAATCTAACAGTTCTTAAAGACTGGGTCAGAGGAAGACGTCCTCAGATGTTCATTCCCCACCCGGCCCCAACCTAATGTTACCATCAACTGTCCTGTGCGAAGGATTCCAAGAGAGGGAGGGGGGGACACAGGCAAATAACACCTCAGATGGACTCTCTCTCCAACCCAGTGCAATGCCATGTAATGCCACCAACTAACCTGTCATAAGGAATAAGCGAGGGCGACAGATGAGATACCAGGGCCTACTTCAGCTGGAGTATTATTATTTTTACTCTGGTTGTTTATTTATTGCAGGAGGATTGAGAGAATGCAGTTTAATGTATCTGACCCAAGGAAATAAGTTTTCTGGTGCTCCTAACTTGAAATTATCAATGCTTCCTTGTGGATTCTGCAGAGAAATGAGTGTTGTACTCAGACTTTGTGAATGTGTCGTTTGCGCTGCTACGTTAAATGACACCTATCAACTTGGATTTGGGTTTTGTGCTTCCATTATCTTGTTCAGCAATGAAATTATTTATGACCCATACTGGTACTTTTCCGAATAGCGCTTTTCCGAATGGTAACAGTTACAACGTGAGTTACGGACATGTGAGCATTTAAGTGTTTGAGTTAAATGTACATGTGTAATTTCAGGAGGTAATCAAATCGGCGAATGCCAAGGTGTTAATAATGTGATTTTTCTGTAATGTAGCCATTATTTGTCTTCTTTAAAATTTAAAGCCTATATAATTGCAATTTGCATGCCCTCAATGACACTTTCATTTGTCTGGTAGCAACAGTTCAAGTTTTACATTAAGCCTTTTGTTTCAGGGTATTAGCAATTATAACCCAGTTAAACGAAGTGCGGTGTGAAATTCCCAAAGGCATTTTGTGCAAAAGCTTTCACAAATCCGGTAGTATTCCTTTAGATAAGCAACAGAGCTTTTACAGTCAATGCAAACTCCATACTTCGGGGCTGGATTTAGAGCCTTCCCAAGTTATCAGCATCTTATTTTCTTTGGGGTAAAAAAAATATTTTCTATGCATAAGAATCTCTTGGTCCATGAGGGTTTCAGGGGAATTTGAGGTGAACTTTGTCAAAATGCTGACAATGTAGAGCTGTTCCCTTAGTAATCCTCCTAGTAATCTGAGCTGTTAAATTTGTTAAATTTCTTTAAAATAACTCTCCAAGCACTAGCTAGGGTAAGACTCCATTTACCTGCTCTTAGTTTTCCATCGCTATCCTGTAGCCGTTGTGTTATCGCTAGACTGCAGAGTCACAAAAACCACTTCTGCCACCACCCACCCCACTACTTCCTTATAATTTAACCTTCTTGTGTAGAATAGAGATTGACAACAAGTTTGTCAAGTCAGACAACTTTTGCCTGGCCTGTATAGCAAGTATTGTACACACACTGATACTCCAAACTCTCTATCCACATTTGATGTCCAGCTGCAACTATGAGTCATAATGCAATGGTTCCATGTTGTTTACATAGATAGCTAAAAAAGATAAAGGACTCCTGGACGATTAAGTCCAGTCAAAGGTGGCTATGGGGTTGCGGCGCTCATCTTGCTTTCAGGTCGAGAGAGCCGGCGTTTGTCCACAGACAGCTTTCTGGGTCATGCGGCTAGCATGACTGAATCCCTTCTGGCACAATGGTACACCATGACGGAAACCAGAACGCACGGAAACGCCGTTTACCTTCCCGCCACAGTGGTACCTATTTATCTACTTGCACTGGCATGCTTTTGAACTGCTAGGTTGGCAGGAGCTGGGACGGAGGAACGGGAGCTAGCCCCATCACAGGGATTCAAACCGCTGACCTTCTGATCGGCAAGCCCAAGAGGCTCAGTGGTTTAGACCAGTGTTTTCCAACCTCCTCGGGGCAACGGCACACCTGCCCCACGAAAAAAATCTCGCGGCACACCACCACCACATGCACCCCGACCCGGGGGGCGGGGTGTCCGCGCGCCCTGGCGGGAGGGAGGGGAAGGACCCAGGCGGGCGAAAATGGAGCGGGAGATCGGCGGGCCAGGCGCCCGCCCCCCCTCCAGCGCCCAGCCCCCCGGCAGCACCTCCACCCGGCCCCGAGCGAGCCCGGTGGCACCGGCACCTCCCGCCCGTCCCCGACCGCGACCGGGGCGGCAGAGGCAGCGGGCGAAGCGCCCGGCAGCCCCGCGAAGGCGGCGGTCAGCGCGGGAAGCCCGGACCGACCCGGAAGACCGGGGCGGCAGAGGCAGCAGGCGAAGCGCCCGGCAGCCCCGCGAAGGCGGCGGTCAGCACGGGAAGCCCGGACCGACCCGGAAGACCGGGGCGGCAGAGGCAGCGGGCGAAGCGCCCGGCAGCCCCGCGAAGGCGGCGGTCGGCGCGGGAAGCCCGGACCGACCCGGAAGCACAGCAGCCGGTGTCTTCCCGCGGCACAGGAGCCGGTGGCTTGCGGCACACTCCTGTGCCGCGGCACACCGGTTGGGAAACGCTGGTTTAGACCACAGCGCCACCCGCATCCTTTACATAGATATGGGTGGTCCCATACCTAGAACCAGATTGTTATCTGATCCACAGTCCTTGAAATTTGTTCCTGGACCACAACAAGCAAGAAATAATGTTAATGTTAATAATAACTATGGAACTATGGACCCCACAGAGGTATGCCAACAATTAATATTTCAATACTTTTAATCGTTTAATATATATTTCACATTTCACTTTTGATGGAACATGTTTAGGCATTTAATCTTGTCAAACAAGCATTATGCAATTGAGCTTCCAAATACATTTTTCTTTAAAGCAAATGTACAGCAGCCTCCCCAGGTGCCATTTTTCATGTGCATCGCTCCTTAGAACCAGTTCTTTCAGATGTGCCCTAGATAGTTTACATTCTTGAGGGATGCTCAGTTCGGCTGTGGGAATGGTGGAAAATTAAAACTAAAATATAATTTAATTAGAGATATACTACAAGTGCCTAGGTCAAAAAAGCGTTTGTGTATCTGTGTCTGTATCTGGAGAGAGAGGAGCACAGCAATGCCTTCTGATTGCGAGGTTACCCAGCAGCAATGTGCACCAGCACACTTTGTACATTTTTCTGCCTTGTGACAAATTTCATTAGCATGCCCCGAATTATTCTGTCAGCCTTTTAGGTAGACATTTAATTAGACTTGTCTTTAAAAACTTTAAGTGACAGCAAGACAGCTGCAGACCTACCTTGAAAATGACATTATTCATTTCTGCAAGCTGAACTGCTGCAGCTGTCTGATAAGTTTTTTTCCTTCCTTTTTTTTTTCTTTTACAGAAATAAAGTGTAAGAACCCGACAAGGGAGCAGCTTTAGGCCAAAACCTGTATTCACAGTTATTTCTGAAAGCCGAGCAAATGAACAAAAGGGGAATTCATACATGGGAATGGGAGGACCAAATAATGGTCAGACACTTGAGGTCTCCTCTTTGTCTCCTTTTGAGACCTTGGATCCGTCATTCAGACGTTGTTTTATTGACTAAGGTAGGGTTCTCTTGAAAGGTACAGTATTTTTTAACCGTGGGCTTTTTCTCATTGGGTTGCATCCAGACTTCCCATAAGCTGTAGTCTGCTCATAGGATGCTCACATGAAGGATGGGGGCAAGTCACACACACCCCCATTTCTGTTTTTCCTTGCAACCCACCTTTGTCCCCTGAAAAGCTACTACAGAAAGCTGGGCGACCCTCCGACTCTCAGTCCCTCCCACCAAGGAGTCCTTTTGTTCATGAAAGGAACACTCTGGATACGAACCATAATATTTTGTGCCCGCCCACTACAATGGGGAGGAATAAAAATGAACTTTAACATTTCTCTTTGAGAGCAAAAATGTGAGGAAAGCAGACACACCGTTATAACGTCGCCAACAAGAGCTGGTTTAATCAGCCAGTAGTCTAAAGAAGTAGGCATTTGACCTATTATGTTACATTACTACGTCAGATTATTAACTGTAATCAGTTGACACAGTTAACGGTATGAAACACACTCTGTGCAAGGACAAAGGAACAGAAATAGGTTCCTTAAGCATTTTTAGTCCCATTATTTCAACAGGAAAGTTAAGTACCTAGTTAATTCAAGGGAATCAAAAGCAGTTTATTTTTTGGCAAAAGCATGCCATACACTTCTGGGGGGAGGGGGAGGAATGTCCCCAACAGCAAAGTGTTAACAATTTTATTTTGGATTTTGTGCATTTGAACAACTAACAGATGGAACAGTGGAATGTCTAGGGATGGAGGAATCAGTCTCATTCCAGTTTGTGTCACTTTCAGATTCATTTGTTTTATGGTCCATTGCAGCCTCTTCCCAACCACCACCACCCATACAATATAATTATTATTATTATTATTATTATTATTATTATTATTATTATTATTATTATTTATTACCCCCAACCACTTTGGGCGGCTTCCAACAAAGATTAAAAATACATTAAAACATCAGTCATTAAAAACTTCCCTAAACAGGGCTGCCTTCACATGTCTTCTAAATGTCAGATAGTTGTTTATCCCTTTGACATCTGATGGGAGGGCATTCCACAGGGTGGGCACCACTACCAAGAAGGCCCTCTGCCTGGTTCCCTGTAACTTCGCTTCTCACAGTGACAGAACCGCCAGAAGGCCCTCGGAGCTGGATTTCAGTGTTTCGGCTGAACGATGGGGGTGGAGACTCTCCTTCAGGTATACCGGGCTGAGGCCATTTAAGGCTTTAAAGGTCAACACCAAGACTTTGAATTGTGCTCCTAAAAGAAGGAGTGACATCATTCCCCACCAAAGAAGTTTCCAATAGGGAAAGGATCAGCTTTCATAGAATCTTAGAGTTGGAAGGGACCCAAGGGTTATCTAGCCCAATTCCCTGCAATGCAGGAATCTCAGAGAATGAACACCTTCTGACACCATTGTTGCTCTTGCATATGGAGATGGGGGTAGGCACACCAGTCTGAGCACAGAACATGATCTACCAGTGCATACGCACCATCCTGACCTGGCTGGCACCCTGTCCCACCACTACACCATCCCAGTACACAGCAGCAGTGCTGTTACCGAGAGTACAGGTCCATTGCAGTGCCTCCCCCTTCCAGTCATGCTTTCCAGCCACTTACACAGCAGCCCTTGGAGCATTTTTTATAAAACTAGTTGCAGAGCAGATTCCAAACGAGAACATTTAGAGCTGTGCATTAGCCTGGGAGGTGCGTTCTACTTTGGAACATGCACTTTCAGATACAGACCTAACAAATTTCTCAAGCAGCTCTCGACCATGTCCTCACATGCATTCCTGAAAGGTAAACACTGATGGATGTTGCTTTTGTGAGACAAGCCCGGGGGGAAATTCTAATGTACAGTGGAAGCCTAAGCATGTTTACTTAGAGAAGCCTTATCTCCCAATGGGACATAAGCTGAGAAGACATGCATAGGTTTGTGTTGTCAGGTCAGCATTCCACTCTTGAATTTGAGATTCCTGATGTGTTGTTTACTTGCCTATTTCACATATGAAAGCTGTTCTTCATTGCTGTTTCAATTTAAAAGAAGTTTCCAATATGGGCTTACACTTTGAAGTGCTATGCAAATGCTTCAGTTTCACAGCAGAATCCCCAAAAGTGGTGAAATAATGATTCCAAATATTGTATAGGTATACAATAGAGGGTGGGGGAGATTAATTGCCAATTTATCTGTAAACGATGCTATGTGGAACACCCTCCCTTCAGATGTCAAAGAGAACAACAATTACCAGACCTTTAGAAGACATCTGAAGGCAGCCCTGTTTAGGGAGGCTTTTAATGTTTTATAGATTATTGTATTTTAATGCTCTGTTGAAAGCCGCCCAGAGTGGCTGGGGAAACCCAGCCAGATGGGCGGGGTATAAATAATAAATTATTATTATTATTATTATTATTATTATTATTATTATTATTATTATTATTATTATTAGGTAAAACATTCCATTGCATCAGAGGCTAGTTTAGGGAGTTCTAGCCTTTCTATGTTCTCCAAGACATTTTTATTTATTTATTAAATGTGTATGCCACCCTAAACAACAACAACAACAATTTTATTATTTATTCCCCACCCATCTGGCTGGGTTTCCCCAGCCACTCTGGATGGCCGACACTACAGCATATCTAAAAACATCATAAAAAACATCAAGCATTAAAAACCTCCCGATACAGGGCTGCCTTCAGATGTCTTTTAAAAACTGTGTAATTCTTTATCTCCTTGACATCTGAAGGGAGGGCATCCCACAGATCTCGGAACAGTTCACCACATTAAATGTACACCATGTCGCCTTCCCACAGGCATCTGGTTGGCCACTGTGAGAATTGGATGCTGGACTAAATTGGGCTTGATCCAGCAGGGCTGTTCTTGCATTCTTCTTGGACATGGACCAACAGAGAAGAATAAGGAAGTCACTGCACTCTACAAACTTCCCCGTTTCTTCCTGTAACTCTCAGTCTAGCTCAGCCTTTCTCAACCTTGGGTCCCCAGATGTTGTTGGACTACAGCTCCCATCACCCCTGACCACTAGTCTTGCTAGCTAGGGTTGCTGGGAGTTGTAGTCCAAAAACATCTGGGGACCCAAGGTTGAGAACCACTGGTCTAGCTCAGGCATCCCCAAACTTCGGCCCTCCAGATGTTTTGGACTACAATTCCCATCATCCCTGACCACTGGTCCTGTTAGCTAGGGATCATGGGAGTTGTAGGCCAAAACATCTGGAGGGCTGCAGTTTGGGGATGCCTGGTCTAGCTCTTGGGATTGTTAGCTGCTACAGTCATCCAGGGGCTTCCTGCCACTCACTGCGCCTGTCATGGGCTCCTGTGTGAATGCAACGGATGTTTTCATTTCACCTGCAAGTCATGAAGTGTTGAGCAAGGAAGGGGCTATGAGGAAGGACTGTAGCTCCATAGTATAGAGCAGTGTTTCCCAACCAGTGTGCCTCCAGATGTTTTGGGACTACAATTCCCATCATCCCTGACCACTGGTATTGCTAGCGAGGGATGATGGGAGTTGTAGTCCCAAAACATCTGGAGGCACACTGGTTGAGAAACACTGGTATAGAGGGATAGCTCAATTGGTAGAGACTCTTAATCTCAGGGCTGTGGGTTCGAGACCCACGTTGGGTGAAAAATTCCTGCACTGGATAAACCTTGTGGTTCCTTCCAACTCTATGATTCTGTGCTTTGCATGCAAAAAGGTCCCAGGTTCAATCTCTAGGTAAGGCTGAGAGAGACCTTTGTCTGAAACCCTGAAGACCTGCTGCCAGTCAGTGCTGGCAATACTGAGCTAGATGGATCAATGGCCTAACTTGGTGTAAGACAGCTTCCTGTGTTCCTATGTACATGTGCATGTGAACTGCCCCCCTCCCCAAACATTTTCTCGAGGTTGACACAGATTAATAAACTTAATAAAAAACTTAATAAAAAAATGTTTCAAACAATGTGTGGCATCTAACTGGCTTCTGATGGAAATATAACACAGGACTAGATTAGGCTTTGCTTTAATAAGGTAAGACAGTTTCAATATATCTATGGTCCATCCTTTACAGGAATAGAGTTTGAGCAAAAGTTCAAGATGAATTTATTTATTAAAAGTTGGGCTTTGTTTTAACGGTGCTGTGATTCTTTCCCTGTTTGCCTATTTAACATGAATCACACACCCCAAGAGTTGTTTAAAATGTGGGCAACTTTACAACTCCTTGGGAAACTGTCATATTACTTTAAATATTTGATTTGGCTCTTATTGCTCTAATATTTTAGATTCCCTCCAATCCCTTTTCTTTTCGGCAGGAATAACATTTATGTTCGTTCATTAGCCACATGTCAAGTGAAGCTTTTTCTCTGAGCTTTCAGGAAGATTTTTTAAACAAAAGAAAGTAAGGAAGAGCACAAATAAGCTTTAATATTTGCTCTTCACTTCAGGATGAAAGACTGTCATCTTAACAAGTGTGGAATAAAATGATATACTACATTTTAGACATGTACACCATCCACCAGAACCTTTTATTGGGGAACCACAACATCTAGATTGTTGGCCAGTTGGCAGCTAGACTGGTGAATGAGAGTGACCACTGAAACCATATAATACTGGTCCTGAAAGACCTTCATTGGCTCCCAGTATGTTTCCGAGCACAATTCAAAATGTCGGTGCTGACCTTTAAAGCCCTAAACTGCCTCGGCCCAGTGTACCTGAAGGAGCGTCTCCACCCCCATCGTTCAGCCTGGACACTGAGGTCCAGCGCCGAGGGCCTTCTGGCGGTTCCCTCCCTGCGAGAAGTGAGGTTACAGGGAACCAGGCAGAGGGCCTTCTTGGTAGTGGTTCCCACCCTGTGGAACTTTCTCCCATCAGATGTCAAGGAAATAAAGAACTATCTGACTTTTAGAAGACATCTGAAGGCAGCCCTGTTTAGGGAAGTTTTTAATGTTTGATGTTTTCTTGTGTTTTTCCTATTCTGTTGGGAGCCGCCCAGAGTGGCTGGGGAAACCCAGCCAGATGGGTGGGGTATAAATAATAAAATTATTATTATTATTATTATTCAGACTGTTGTGCATTTTCCAGATTTCATCCGTCCTTTTTTCCTCTTCTTGAGGTCTTCTCTCCTTTGGTTTCTCTACATCCCTTCACATAGGCTACATTAGCTGGAAATCATGGGAGCTGGAGTCCAACAAAGCAGTAGCAGTCGGCAGGGCAGGGCAGGTTACCAACATTGCTGTAGTGTACCGAGAGGCAATGATTAGGTTGGTGCAGTGCAAGCACACCAGCTGGAGTACCAGATTAGCTCCGCCGGTGTGTTTGCACCACACCAACCTCACCGCTGCCATGCCCTTCCCCATCCCTCCTGGTAGTCTTTCGCAGTAAGAAAAAGGCACTAGAAAGAGGGATAGCAATCATCAGAACATCAGAGGAGCCTGCTGAATCACTTCAATGGCCCATCTAGTCCAGCATCCTGTCCTCACAGTGGCCAACCAGATGCCAGTGGGAAAACCACTGTGGTTTCCAGCAACTGGTATTCAGAAGCATGGTTGCTTCCAATCAGTTAATGGGAAGCTGCATAACCTCCACACAAAGCAATCAATATGTTGGCATTTGTCTGTCTCAGGAGACAATGGAGTGTGCATTCAAGTTGAATGCTCAACAAACAGCTGGTGTTGTATAACCGTCATGCAAATTTTGTACAAACTTGAATGAATGCTCAATAGAGTGGTACCTTGGTTCTAATAATAATAATAATAATGATAATGATAATAATAATAATAATAATAATAATAATAATAATAATAATAATAATAATTTATTTGTACCCCGCCCATCTGGCCGGGTCTCCCCAGCCACTCTGGGCGGCTTCCAACAAATATCAAAATACATTAAAATATCACAGATTAAAAACTTCCCTAAACAGGGCTGCCTTCAAGTATTTTCTAAAGGTCATGTAGTTGTTTATCGCTTTGACCTCTGATGGGAGGGGGTTCCACAGGGCGGGCGCCACTACCGAGAAGGCCCTCTGCCTGGTTCCCTGTAGCTTTGCTTCTCGCAGTGAGGGAACCGCCAGAAGGCCCTCGGCACTGGATCTCAGTGTCCGGGCTGAACGGTGGGGGTGGGGGTGGGGGTGGGGGTGGGGGTGGAGATGCTCCTTCAGGTATACAGGACCAAGGCCTTAATCCGTTCCAGAAGTCAGTTCCAAAACCAAACCGTTCCAAAACCAAGGCGTGCTTTCCCATAGAAAGTAACTCAAAATGGATTAATCCGTTCCAGGCTTTTAAAAACAACCCCTAAAACAGCAATTTAACATGAATTTTACTAACGAGACCATTGATCCATAAAATGAAAGCAATAAACAATGTACTGCATTCACACAATCAGTCAGTCAGTCAGTCAATCAATAGCTGAACTAGGTTTCACACAGTCACAAAAACAAAACAGCTGCAAAAACAAAAATAAATAGCAGAAACAGACAGACCTCAGTGTAACACTTAAAATGGAGCAAGTTCAGCTTCCGAAAAAAGTTCGCAAACCGGAACACTTACTTCCGGGTTTGCAGTGTTTGGGTTCCAAATTGTTTGAGTACCAAGGCGTTTGAGAACCAAGGTACTACTGTAAACAGATTGCATGGAAATGTCCCAGGGCAGCTCTGACAAATAGTAGTTCACTCTGAAAATTGAAGTTTGGGTTGAGATTTTTGAGCTGGGTGTCCTCTGGAACAATACCACTCAGAAATGTGTGCTTATGGTTTGCATTCCCCAAAAATGCATGTACGAGGTCCTTACCTCACTCAGCATCAGTGCTGTCGCTGATCCTTGTTAAGACATTGTACATGTCATATCTGGGAGCCAACAAACTACTTTCGGTCATCCAAAGGCATGCACAGGCCAACATACTGGTACAGTCTGAGACGACTACAGAACACTTTTTTAAAGTGAGGCTGATGCCCAAAGCCTTTTGAGCCCATTACTTAAGGCAAACAATTTATAACATTGAATAAATGTTAAATTCCAGCAACTGGCTGGAATTTAAAGGGGCAGCTGGGTTGTTTTTTAATAGAAAACTACTTGGGGCAAAGCAGATTTCAAAACAGAATTCCTTTGAGCTTCAAACAGGTCTGTTCCAAATTCTGTAGTATTTTATGTACTGTAGTCTGAAACACATCATACTTATCAAAATAAATTGGACTAAAGAACTGACTGATATCACTTTATGTTTTTCCATGTGAAAGAAAATATTATTATTTTTTAATATTTTCAAGGTTGTGGGTATCTTAAAGCTTAACAAAAGCAATTATCCTGGAGCCAAAGTTCACTCCAGCTGGCTTTTTGCTGATATAGGGAAAGCTGTCACAATTTAGACAAGAAGTAAAGTATCCAAATCTTTCTGGTTCTACGTATTTTGGACTTTTCTTGGGATTTAGCTGAGGTTATTAAACAGAAACACACAATCAACTTCAACATTGACCCCATCACCATGACAATATATCAAGACTGTACATTTTACCATTTACCTCTGTTACAATAAGAATATTCTTTTTGAACCCAGGGACCTTTCCCAAATGTGATGCACAGGTATTATTTTAAAAATCAGTTTTTGTTTTAAAATCAGAATGCCAAAAAAGAAGAAGTCATGATGGCCAGAATCATGTATATGTGAAATGTGCGCATGTATATTTTTTTGGTTCTGTTTCTGCTGTGGGGTGGTATTGTTGAATAGGACACAAGCATGACACACACACAAACACACAAGTTGACAGGCGCATGAGCATTGCACATACAGTACATTAAGCATCATCATGACACATGAAGGAACACAGCCTGAAATATCTGCTGTAATAATTGAGAGGAGAACCTAGGAAGGTGTGTATCACTAGCACCTGCAGGTAACTCTTGGGGATAAACAACAAGGATTCCATGCTAGATGGTGGATACTTTGTTAAGGGGTGAATAAATTACTACCTAAATTAAAGCTTCATTCTAGGGCCCAAACTAAAGTGCCAAAGACAGCAGTAGGGGACTTATAGCCCTCCAGAGATGCTGTTGGACTCTAAATCACATCAGACCCAAGCGACATGGCTAATGGTCAGTGATAAAGAGACTTGTTGGCCAGCATGTTGAGCGTCACTAATTCCCCATCTCTGGTCTAAGATCAAAGCCAGGGGGTGTTTATTGTAGAATAGAATGATTCAGACTTGATACTAAAGGTAAAGGTAAAGGGACCCCTGACCATTAGGTCCAGTTGTGACTGACTCTGGGGTTGCGGTGCTCATCTCGCATTATTGGCCGAGGGAGCCGGTGTACAGCTTCCAGGTCATGTGGCCAGCATGACAGAGCCGCTTCTGGCGAACCAGAGCAGCGCACGGAAACGCCGTTTACCTTCCCGCTGCAGTGGTACCTATATATCTACTTGCACTTTGACGTGTTTTTGAACTGCTAGGTTGGCAGGAGCTGGGACCAAGCAACGGGAGCTCACCCCATCGTGGGGATTCGAACCACCAAACTTCTGATCGGCAAGCCCTAGGCTCTGTGGTTTAACCTACAGCGCCACCCGCGTCCAGAGCAAGGGGGGGGGGAAGCAATCCATAAAGTATGAATATACATTCAATAATGTTCATTGTGCAGTATGCAAAGACCAGCCACAATTCTTCTTCTTCTTCTTCTTCTTCTTCTTCTTCTTCGGCGATCACTCGTAGCCGAGTAAGATTGTCTTCCCTAAACACGGTTTTAGCAGTGAGTCCGTAAGTGACTGTGGAGGCCAATTCTGGATCCGCACGTCCTTCCACAGTGGGGACATAGGTTTCCGGGTGGGAGTTGAGCAGGGTGAAGGTTTGCCAAGCGTGCCTTCCTCTTAGCGCGTTTCTCCCTTTCGTCCTGAGTTTGAGTGTCTTCAAAGCCCATGACACCTTTGGTAAAGGCTGTTCTTCAACTGGAGCGCTCACAGGCCAGTGTTTCCCAGTTGTCAGTGTTTATATTATATTCTTAAAGATTTACCTTGAGAGAGTCTTTGGACCTCTTTTGTTGACCACCAGCATTACGCTTTTCATTTTTAAGTTCGGAATAGAGTAGTTGCTTTGGAAGACGATAATCAGACATCCGCACAACACGACCAGTCCAACAAAGTTGGTGTTGAAGAATCATTGCTTTGACATTGGTGATCTTTGCTTCTTCCAGTACATTGTCATTAGTTCGCCTTTCTTCCCAAGTGATGTGTAAAAAAAATTGGAGTATGCAAAGACTGCTCACTATTATACAATGGGCTGTCAGATATTAAGAAGAGCAATTCTGGGAACTAGTAAGAAAAACAAAGAAAATTATTTGCTGATAAATACAGGTACATAACACATTCATGCACGTTGCCCACAATTTATGGGGGGAAGCAGGAGAAACTTACAGAAGAAAGGTGGAATCCAAAATATTGAGAGTCACTACCTTGAATCTTCGAGCTGATTCAGACTTCAGTTCATGTATTCATGTATGGATGTCTGAATAAAAAATCCACATGCTGAACATCAATTGTAACTTTTAAATGACCACTTTTCTCTGCAGCATAATGAATACAAAAAGACTTGGCCTCCACTCTGCATATTTATCGCAGAAGAAAGCTACAATTTCAATGTGCATGCGTCGTTCACAAATGATACACTGCGCATTATTTTGCAGTTAGGTCTCACAGGAAGTAAAATGTGAATTACCCCTAAGTCTTAAGATCAGCTGTGCTATGACCTGAAACCTAAATTTTCCAGTAACTGCAATAAAAGAAACCCTGCCACATTCCTCATGTTGATGGAGACAGGAATATGATCTTTCATTATCGCTTGTTGACAAATGCAGTGGTACAGCCCTGGGTGACCTACCTTTCAACGAAATATTGGATCTTGCCCCTGTGCCCATTTATTTCTGTGGAGGGCATAATCTCTAGAAGAAAAATCATGGGGAATTGAAGTATGTATAATAGCCTATTGCATACACAACATTCTTAAGGGCCGCTTCAAATGAGTATTTATGCTTGTGCAGCCAGATTACTTTTACTTCAGTTGACTTTCGAGAGATTACTACCATGTAAGCGATCACTGCATAACGCTTTTTTGGTGTGGATGCCCACATCAGTATAGCTGCCATTAAAATAATGAAGCTTTTTCACTCTGGCCACTTCTGTGTGTCATTTGCTACTGACCGCTTATGCAATTTCTTACATTTGAGAGATAGAAATGAAAATTGGAACAATTTTCAAAGAAGCAGGCAAAACTTTTCTCTAGGCAATGTCACCTAGCTTGAAAGGGATAAGGGAAATAGCCTTTCTTATAGCAAACTTTCCTCAGTCATAACCTACAAGCCTGAGCTTACATGGAAGAAATTCCACACGGAGGACTCTTTTCCCAGAAATGGTCAGGTAGAATTCCGAACCAAATACAATTCTGAAAGCTTCCTGCACATATATTTTGCTTCATAGAGCTCCCACAACTTCATCCATAATGTGTGACAGATTTTTCAACCCAGCTGAAAGAAATTGGCTCAACCTGTGTAATCGAACACTGCCATCCCATTTGTGGAATGGCTTTTGATCCAGCAAAGGTATTTATGCTGACATTAGGGGTGGACAAGTCTGCTGATTTTGGTTTCTTTCAGTTTCTTATTTCCACATCATAAATCCATTTCTTCACATTTCTACAGTGATTTGAAAATCATGTTTGTTTTTCTAAACCCTCATGAAAATTGGCCGGAATTTTAGTGTTTACATTTCTCCTTATACATATTTTTGTATGCACTTTTGACTTAATAATCACAAGCAATTTTACTTAATGTAACACATATTTATATGTTATTTTCACTAATGTATGCATTTTCATGCCCACTTCTCTTTGCTGTATGCATTTTTGCAGACTTTGGTTGTTTGGAGAGCTACCTTGCAAAAATTGGAGAAGTGTACCCAGGTGGCACTGTGGGTTAAACCACAGAGCCTAGGGCTTGCTGATCTGAAGGTCGGCGGTTCAAATCCCTGCGATGGGGTGAGCTCCCGTTGCTCGGTCCCAGCTCCTGCCCACCTAGCAGTTCGAAAGCACGTCAAAGTGCAAGTAGATAAATAGGAAGGTAAACGGCGGGAAGGTAAACGGCGTTTCCGTGCGCTGCTCTGGTTCGCCAGAAGCGGCTTTGTCATGCTGGCCACATGATCTGGAAGCTGTACGCCGGCTCTCGGCCAATAAAGCGAGATGAGCACTGCAACCCCAGAGTCGGACACGACTGGACCTAATGGTCAGGGGTCCTTTTACCTTTACCTTACATATTTAAAAAAATTGTGTTTTGGCTACCATATTGGTTTGAGAAGCACAAATATAGTCATTTGTTATTAAAATAAAAAAAGAAAATTGAATTTCTCCCCCATCCCTAGCTAACATAAGAGGAGATTAGAGTACCTATCTTCCCTTCCCTCTGCAGACCCCAGAACACCTTTTATGCTGTTTTGGAGGGTCCCTCAATCCTCTGTAACTGATTTTCAGGATGAACAGTGGAGTTGTGGTAAAGGAGGACTGGAGAAAATCACCTCCTCTCTTTCTACATTACGTGATGCCTCCATCGAATCAAAAGCTGTTCCCTGAACGGAATGGCAGCACTGAATTTCATCACACCAAATTAAAGAATTGTGAGTTCAAACCATGGGTAGGCAAACTAAGACCCGGGGGCCGGATCCGGCCCAATCGCCTTCAAAATCCGGCCAGCGGACGGTCCGGGAATCAGCATGTTTTTTACAAGAGTAGAATGTGTCCTTTTATTTAAAATGCATCTCTGGGTTATTTGTGGGGCATAGAAATTCATTCATTTCCCACAAAAAAATATAGTCCGGCCCCCCACAAGGTCTGGGGACAGTGGACCGGACCCCTGCTGAAAAAGTTTGCTGACCTCTGGTTCAAACTTCTTTAGTGAGGATTGTACCAAGGGCAAACCTACACATTGCAAGGGAAGTGCCGTGTGGTGATTGCAGGAGGAAACCGGTGGGCACCACAATGTTATGATACCCCCTCCAGGGCAGCCATTTATGAATGGAACCCACAACCCTTTCTCAAAATTCCAAATGTGCCCACTGATCCAAAAACTTTGGCAACCTCTGCAACCCACACTCGTTCCTTTTGGAGTTATATCTTTCATTTACAGCAGCCTAGGTTGAATTTCTGCAGCACTAAAAGTATTTTCCAGGTTGTGTAAGTTACATTTTGCTCCAAGTCCCATAAGCAAAACTCAACCAATGTCAGTGACAGACACCAGGGCTGGATCTACACACGTCAAAGAAGTGATTCAGTTAAGCGCATTGCAAACTCATACAGAGAAATCCGGTAGGGAAAGAGGGGACTCCACAGTGCCATCTGGCGTCACAGTGTTATATCGCATATATAACGCTTACAAAACGCCAGTGTGGTGTAGTGGTTAAGAGCGGTAGACTCGTAATCTGGTGAACCGGGTTTGCTTCCCCGCTCCTCCACATGCAGCTGCTGGGTGACCTTGGGCTAGTCACACTTCTCTGAAGTCTCTTAGCCCCACTCACCTCACAGAGTGTTTGTTGTGGGGGAGGAAGGGAAAGGAGAATGTTAGCCGCTTTGAGACTCCTTCGGGTAGTGATAAAGAGGGATATCAAATCCAAACTCTTCTTCTTCTTCTTTTTCTTTACCAATCTAGCTAAGTCCCAGCTACAATCCTTGAGATATACACACACCTCTCCCTAGAAGCAAGCCCTATTTAATTGTGGGAGCTTAATTCTGAGTAAAACACACAGAGGACTATGCTGTGCCTTCATTTGCTAGTTGAATTAAAAGCAAGTATAGGCATCTCTGAAGATCTTTCCAACGCGCTCTGACATTCATATCCCTGGATCTCTACAAGAAGGGAAAAAGATTGCTGCATAAATTGATTCCACAGCTCTGTCTTCCACCTGGTTTGTGTTTCTTCCTCTGGCTTCCTATTGATTTTCCACTTAAGTGCAATAGCCTCTTTAATGGCTGGAGAAAATGCACACACAAAATGTGAGGCAGAAAGACACCGAGAGAATGCAGTGGGTTTATTTGGAGTCTGTAAACCAAATACAAATCAATTACAGATTTTCTACCTGATTATCACAAAACCCAGTTTGAATAATTGCACACTTTAACCGTTGCGCTCAAGAAAATGTGGTTCAATTTAACTGAGGGAAGAAGCAAAGCATCAGTGGAATGATTTTTTAAACAACAACAACAACAAATCCCTCATCTAGAGATATGTAAAACATAGTTCTAAAAATACATCTGAAATATCACTTTCAGTCAAGGTGCAGTGCAAAACCTGTGCTTAACATTTCAGATCATGGCACAATTTAGAGCTGAGATGAACCAGTATATTTCAGCATGAAAATATGGTAGAATTAACAACAACAACAACAACAATTTATTATTTATTCCCCACCCATCTGGCTGGGTTTCCCCAGCCACTCTGGGCAGCTTCTAACAAAATATTAAAAATACATTAAAACATCAGTCATTCAAAACTTCCCTAAACAGGGCTGCCTTCAGATGTCTTCTAAAAGTCAGATAGCTGTTTATTTCCTTGACATCTGGTGAGAGGGTGGTCCACGGGGCGGGTGCCACAACTGAGAAGGCCCGCTGCCTGGAATTAACATTTCTATTTGCAAGATCTACTCTATGGCTCACACGTACTCCATGCCATTGGAACATGGGAAGCTGTCTTCTATTGAGTCAGATCATTGGCCTGCACAATAATAGGCAGCAGTTCTCCAGGGCTTCAGACAGGAGATATTTCTTGCCCTTACATGGAGATACCAGGGATTGAACCTGACTGTATGCAAAGCAGACACCTTGGCACTAAGTTACAGCTCTTCGCCAACCTCATTACACTATAATGTGGCATTCATTGCACTATATAATCTTGTTACATGATCTCCATTTCCCCAAATGATGAGAGCTTCCAGGGGAAGTGCTTACCCAGGTGTGATTTGTCTTGAAGGAGAGATCGTAGGAATAACTTGCATAACCTCCAGCATTTCTCTGATGGAAATAGGGATGCCCTAAGGAAAAGCGGAACATCCTGGGATCAAATCAGAAACCAGGATGGCTTCTGAAAATCCAGGACTGTCCTTGGAAAATGGGGACACTTGGAAGGTCTGAACTTGTGGTCCTCCAAAAGAAGAAGAAGAAGAAGAGTTTGGATTTGATATCCCGCTTTATCACTACCCGAAGGAGTCTCAAAGCAGCTAACGTTCTCCTTTCCCTTCCTCCCCCACAACAAACACTCTGTGAAGTGAGTGAGGCTGAGAGACTTCAGAGAAGTATGACTAGCCCAAGGTCACCCAGCAGCTGCATGTGGAGGAGCGGAGATGCGAACCCGGTTCACCAGATTACAAGTCTACCGCTCTTAACCACTACACCACACTGGATTCCATATCCCATCATCTGCCATCATCTCTGACTTTTGGCCATGCTGTCAAATACTTGGAGAGCCACACGTTAGTTACCTCTGATCTATACTGAGTGCTAGTGGCTCCTCCAGGGTGTCAGATGATGAGCACCCTCAGGTCTACACAGAGATGCTGGGGAGAAGCTTCTCCATGTGTAGCAGATGCTTCACACTATAGCTACAGCCCTTCTTCCAGATTGCTAGAGATGTATGCTATTTCTGTAATATTTGATTTGCAAATATAGAAGTAAACACAGCACAGTACTTCTACAAACAGCAAATCTACTGCCCCATTACAAATCTTCAAAGAGAAATTCCATCACCCCAGGATGCCTTCCAGCCATAAGCTCTTTCTCTCTGCCTCTGAATCTGTCTTTCAAGCTACAGGTTTTTTCCCCCATTTCCTTTTTACTTCTCTGGCCATTAACAAGCAATTTGCCTGATAAAAGATACGTCCAGGCCAGCCTTCGTTACAACATACATCCAGACCTCAAATTTACATTTAGGTTGATTTGAAAAATAACCCATAAAATGAAATTATAAAGAAAGTCCCCGCATCAGTGTTAAAACTAAACTTCCTTTCTTGGCCATTTATTGGGTGGGCCCGGAATGACGCGGGGTGGCACTGTGGGTTAAACCACAAAGCCTAGGGCTTGCCGATCAGAAGGTCGGCGGTTCGAATCCCCGCGACGGGGTGAGCTCCCGTTACTCGGCCCCAGCTCCTGCCAACCTAGCAGTTCGAAAGCACGTCAAAGTGCAAGTAGATAAATAGGAACCGCTCCGGCGGAAAGGTAAACGGCGTTTCCGTGCGCTGCTGTGGTTCGCCAGAAGCGGCTTTGTCATGCTGGCCACATGACCTGGAAGGTGTATGCCAGCTCTCGGCCAATAAAGCGAGATGAGGGCCGCAACCCCAGAGTCGGTCACAACTGCACCTAATGGTCAGGGGTCCCTTTACCTTTTTCAGAATGAAACCCTAGATGGACTAGATGACCCTTGTGGTCCCTTTCAACTCTGCGATTCTATGAAATCCAAGAAATTGCTGTAATTTTTATGGGTATTATCTATTCTGGCAGGGTTATTTCTGTCAGAAGGGGTGAAAGATATTTAGCCATTTCCCCCCTTCCATATAATCAAGGGTTGAGTTGACCAAAGCAAACTCAGACCTCTCCGAGACGAATTGGGCAGATGCCGAAGGGCTCTGAGCCAAATTGAGCTTTTATAAAAATCATCAAATTGGAGCCGAATCCAAATCTTGTGGTCGGTGCAAAACCATAATACACACACGCTCTTGCACAGCCATGTAATCAGTACAGAGAATGTAGTTAGGAAGGCTGTAATTACCACTTGGGAATGTGGCCAAGACATCATAGTTTGTGCCTCTACTCCAGAGGAAACTGCCATTTACCCTTCTGCAAATTAATGTAGTGCTTAATGAACCATTGGTCTTGGGAAACACGTCTGATTTGTTCTTGACTAAAATATAGTATTCAGGAAGCATTTATTAGATTCTGCTGGAGCACCCTGGACAAAGAGAAATCACTGCCTTCATTTAGTTGAGAATACATTAAAACTTTTGTATAATGTGGCTCTACGTAGGTGCCAACTAGTTATGTGGTGTACTACTGAGCTGGCTGTACCTGAAGAAGTGCCTGAAAAAGGACAAGGGAAGAAAAAACTGCATGTAACAATCCCAGAATAATCCCTATTATGTGCTGCACCTCTAATGCGGCTCAGCTAATCTCCTGATCTGGACAAGCAGAGATAAACACCAGGATTAACATAGTTACAATGTGGCTCTCAGCGGTTATGGGCCCTATAAAGCCCCTACTACCGGTACATATTTGTTTGAGATGGAATTCTTACCATGTAGAGAAGCAGGACTTCCAGAAGCTATCTCCGTACTTCCTGAAACACCAATGCTCTCATCTGAGTGCTGTCAGGTGACCCCCACAGCTTGAAGATGGTGTGCTTATCTCACAAGCTACTGGAGACTCAGGAGGCCCTACAAAACCTTTTCTTCCAAGCTAGCTCTTCGATTTGAGCAAGGTTTTGCTTGAGTAGTATTGCAGGCTTGGCCTGTCCATGACAATGTTCCCTGCCTCTTGCCTTTGGCTGCTTTTGGTCCAGTTGACAAGCTGACCTCCAGCCAATTGGCTGAAGTTCACTTCATTCTTAATACAAATCAGTTCACACAGGGCAGTTCACCTTTAATGTGACTGTGTCAATAAGCATGTGATTGTAGCGATGCTAGCAAAGTTCTCCTGGCCAGATTCAAATTCAGTTTTGTTAAACCATTGCAGCAGTCATTGAAACAGATAAATCCAGTGACATAGCATAGGTTGCCAGTGCCCGGGGCCACATGGAAGGAGGGGGGGAAATGGACGGAGTATCATGCACATTCAACTGTCTAATGACATCTACATCACCCAGTCACAGAGATAAGAAATGAAGAGTCATTCCATTGTCTGGAGAGGTCACTTCCTGGTTCGCATGGAGAGGCCGTTTTCAACAGAGCCCAGCAATGGAAGCATGCAGCATTGGGTGTTGAAATTTTGTGCCCCTAACAATTCTGCAACTGGGGCAACCAGCCCTGTACCCCCCCCCCACTATTCCACTGGCTACCTGTCCTATAGCCTTATGGGATTTGTGTCCAGTGTGCTGCTATTTGCCCTGTTACGTTGATAAACATGAGGAAAACGGCGCAACATCCCATTACTTTTGGGGCTGCTCCCCACCCCTAGTCTCCCAATTCCTTGGAAATTTATTTAGTAGATTTAGATCCTGCTTGTCAGCAAGAGTCCCAAAAGGTGCTAATTGACAACATTTATGAGACACAACAGAAACACTAAGAGCCATATGCTCACAAAACAACCAGCCCCAATGAAGCAAGAGCTGGTGTCAGATGTTCCTTCCTACACAGCAGATGGTCTCCTTTGGCCTTGCGGTGGGATGGGGTCAGTCTGATTGGGGTAGGCCCAGATGTTGTCTTTGCCCATCTCCTTGCGCTCTTCTTCCTTCCCACAGGGCAAATGGTGTCAATTGGCCTTATGGAGGGCAGTTTGACTGGAGCAAGCCCTGATGTTACCTTTGTATCTGCCCCCATCTCTCTATTCCTTTTTAAATGTTGTTTCTGCTGTCACTTGACAGGTAAAAAACAAAAGGAATGGGGAAGTGACCTTTGGGGAGCTAAGGTTTGCAGGGACTACTTTGGCAGCTGGTAGGGTTGGGCAGGAGCATTTTTCTGAAACCCCCAATTGGCTGGGGGAAATGATCCTGATTCTTAGCATGTTTAATGAGAAGAACTCAGATCATTTCTGAGTTGAAGCCAAGAAGACTTTGGAAAGCTCACCCATCGCAAAAGTGACTGGAGCTCTCTGGGCTCGGCAATTGGATTCCACAGCGCTTCCATACTATGTTATTTATTGTGTTTAAGCTTCTGCTTTTAAACCCTAATTAATATTTTGATTCACATTTAATTGAATTTGAAAATGGTTGTCTACAGGCTAATTTGTTTGTAGAGGTTGGCCATCTGTTGCCATATACGAGCTCTGCATCTGCACTTAATGATTCAAAGAGAAGTGGACTCGCTTTTATGTTTCATTTCCCCCCTTTCTTTGATTCTCTCTTTCAGCCGATGAAAAAGCTGAGCCATAACCAAAAGACTGGATGTATTGCTTCATCTCCCCACATGGCAAATATGTACTCATATAATCATCCAAATGTATATTAGAATAGCTACCACAGGTAGTTCAATCTCTGAGTAATTTCTCCAAGTATTATTAAGCTGGAAAAGTTTGCATTGTATTATATTATTTGTGGGTAATCTTGATATTTACTGTGTAGCCAGACCAGTATTCTTCTTGCCGCACTTTGGTTTATTTCTGTTATTCACTTGACAAGTGAATATGTCCGCAGTGACCCTATAACATGGTTAGGAAATGGTTAAGAAAGCTGGGAGTGCAGGATTCCCCCCTCCCAAACACTCTCATTCCATGAGATGATTTGTCCCTCTCCTGCCATCAAACACAATCCGAACCATGAATACTCACAACTAAGTCAAATTAAATTCAACAGGGCTTATGCCCAGGTAAGTGAGTTGCAACCATAATTCTTAAGAGAATTATTGTGTTTTAATGCTCAACAATACTCTATTAAGGAAAAAATAGCATAGTCTTAATGGCAAAGAATAAATGAAATCTGCTGAGATGTACAGTATTCCAATCTTTAAAGATAAGGAAAACTGTTCCATATGTCTGGATTTTCCTGGACATTTGCAGGATTCAAACGGCAAAATTAGTGTCAGGGGGAATTTTGAAAAAATGACCAAATGTCTGTGAAATATACTCGGAGTCGAGTGTGGATTTCATGCTCTTTATTCAGCTCATAGTAGCGAGGAATGAAAGGTCCCCCAGAACGTCTGCTTTATATACATTATTTACACAATGGGCCCCACGTGATTGGCTAATTCCAGGATACTCCTGTTGGCCAATCAGGTTGTGGATTCACTTCCACCTGGAGCTGGATTGGGCGGCTCCTGCAGACCAATCAGACTGCTGCATTCTGGATCCTATTGTTCTAGGACCAATCAGACTGCTGCATTTTGGATCCTATTCAACTCAGTACATAACAGTCTGGGTTTTTGCCAACAACAGAACCAGGAAGTGCAAACTTTGAGGTTCATTCCCCCCCCCCCCGCCAAAAAAAAGCTCACAACAACCTTTTCGGCAACTGTTGTTTCCTGATTTTTACTTATTGAAATATGGCAGCACTATAGAAGCAGAATGAGGAATTCATCACTCTGAATGAGAGGCCAAACTTAAACTTTGCTACATGGCCTCAAGATGTATCTATAGTCAGTGGCGAAACTTCATGCTCTGGCACCGGGGGGGGGCGGATAGCAGGCGGGGGTGGGGCTGGAGCACGTCCCAGGGGGTGGTGCGCAGCCCACAGGGGTGTGGCACATGTCCTGGGGGCATGGTGTGCTGCCTGCGAGGGCGTGGCGCCCAGCGCGGGCGGGGAAACAGCCACGATGGCACCCCACCGGGATCGTGCTGCGGGGGCGGTACGTCCCCCCGCACTCCTCTTCCTCCGCCAGTGTCTATAGTGACTTTCTTTCTAACTTGTTACATTTTTGAGTATTGAACAAGTTATGATTGCATTCCAGGCACCCAGCACTTGCTTTGCTCTGTTGGTTTTGGAATAGTCTTATTCATGTGCATAAGACTATTCTCCTTTCCTGGAGTAGAGTGACATTGTCCATTCCAGAAGGCTTTGTAATGTTCCTTAGTAACCTGATGCTTCTACAATTCAAAACCAGGTTTAGTAATACTAGTATCAGCAATAAGAGCTGCACCTACACTCTTAAGTGCTGGTCGATTAGAAAGAGCATTCTCTCCATTTGGCAGATTCCTCAGTCATCCCTATTATCAGATCTGCTGCATTGTCCTCTAGCATCCAAGCGACCTTGATTGATTCCTCCCTTAAGGTTCTTCAGCATAAAAGTGCCTCCCATTCTTTTCTCTGGGCTGTTGACTTAGACCCTATATCATCTTTGACAAGCCCTCTTTTTCCATGCATTTTATTTTCTATCTCTTGGCATTATTTTACTTGACTCGCTCTTTAGTCTTAATATCACAACTCTACTACTTTGTGACAATGTAAGCAATAGCATATGCAGACTGAAAATAATCTTCAGTGAAGTGCACCGCTGGGGAAGGCATTTTAAAACCCAGGGATGCCCAACCCGACAGGGGAAATAGATGCTTCCAGAGAATAATGACTTGAGATCTGAAACACAGGAAAAGTGATGGCTCCCTTGCCTTCCTGACTCCTGTACTCCATAATATGTGAACTGTACCTATAATTTAAGACTGATTTGAATATTAATCAAATTTAGGTATACTATGTTAATAATAATAATAATAATAATTTATTATTTATATCCCACCCATCTGGCTGGGTTTCCCCAGCCGCTCTGGGTGGCTCCCAACAGAATACTAAAAAGACAATAAAATATCAAACATTAAAAACCTCCCTAAACAGGGCTGCTTTCAGATGTCTTCTAAAAGTCAGATGGTTGTTTATTTCCTTAACATCTGCTGGGAGGGCGTTCCACAGGGCGGGCGCCACTACCGAGAAGGCCCTCTGCCTGTTTTCCTATAACCTCACTTCTTGCAGGGAGGGAACTGCCAGAAGGCCCTTGGAGCTGGACCTCAGTGTCCGGGCTGAACGATGGGGGTGGAGATGCTCCTTCAAGTATACAGGACCGAGGCCATTTAGAGCTTTAAAGGTCAGCACCAGCACTTTGAATTGTGCTCAGAAACGTACTGGGAGCCAATGTAGGTCTTTCAGGACCAGTGTTACATGGTCTCAGTGGCCACTCCCAGTCACCAGTCTAGCTGCCACATTCCCGATTAGTTGTAGTTTCCGGGTCACCTTCAAAGATAGCCCCAAACACATCCATCCAAACACAGGGCAATTACTTCTACCGTTCTCTGAGATTCTTTTGGAACTGGGTGTGCCATACCCCAGAAGTTTACAGATATGCCCATTTTACATGTTTATGCCATACAAATCATATCAGATTGAACGGGACTTGCACTTACAGAATGACTTGATTTTCTTGCAAGGATTGGAGAAGATGGCTCTCACCTGTAGGCATCTTCCACGGTGATGAATCAAAACAGGGCATTTGGAAGTGCAATTAAAATTTCCTAATGAGAGTTCAAAAAGATAGCACAGACTATGTATTATTGGTGCTGCTGTAATTGATTTAACTGTTTGTGTGACTGATTGCCAATCCAATTCTACTCTCTCAGTATAGCTCAAAGACCAAATCTTTCTGCTGCCCCATTCCAGTCAGCTCTGCATTCCCATATGAGAGCTGCATCGCTGTATGGTAAATGCCCCAGCAGCAGTTAGTTGCTTGGATTTCTTTGGCAATGTTTCAGAAGTATGAAAAAAAGGGTGAGATATTACTTCAAAAGTTTAAAAAAGGAAAGAAAAAGAGGAAGTTAAATTTACTGCTAACTTTATGCAAAGTCATGTACCGCGTTCCGCTTGTATAGCTTTATGCATATTATATGGGAATCATAAAGATTAATCAATTCTCCCTTTAACGTTGTCAGAACTTGGAATTTCTTGTAGTTTCACACACATTATTTAAGTGCTGTTGGGGTTGCAGGTGTCGAAAGAAAGCTGTTGTGAGAAAATATAAGGGTAGGAAGCAGGAAGGATTGCACCATGCAATGCATTTGTTATGCATGTTTTTGCATGCTCTGCTGTAAAAATATTATAAGGGTGTAGGGAATAAAGAATTTTCTGGATCATTCCTGCACACAAAAAGTCACAGTTTAAATTATGATATTTATTTCCTACACCTTCTAAGAAAATATCAAATGTTCTCTGTATTTGGACCCCCACTTTTTGTGGTCGTGTGTGTGTGTGTGTGTGTGATATATATCATACACACAACATTCAGATAAGTATGCAGATTAGGACCGTGTTGAAAATTTCTTTTGCATTTCCCCCAACCATTCTCTATCAGTTAATGAGTAAAAAAATGCATTCTAGGACTCAACAACATTATTAAAGAAACAGCGTTTTGACTGCATTATAAACATGCAACACCAGATGGCACTGTAGAGCACAAAACTTTTCCATTAGATTTTACATAGTGGTTTTCCCCCCTGTTATAATGATTTAATTTAGGACTAGTTTATAGCGTTTTTGTTCTTCTGTGTAAATCCAGCCCAAAAGTTATCAGTCTCCCTGGGTGCCCAAGCTTCAAATAAAACCCTGGGAAGATGTCCTAAAGCACCTCCTCTCGTGTGGCTTTTCCAGATCCAGAAGCATGGGCAGGCAGGGAGTTTGCAGGGTGCCAACATGCAATGACAAGACAAGCTCAAAACCCACCAAAGTTCTAACACAATTCTGAAGTGTCCTGAGAATGGGGCAGGAAAATGGAAGCGTCTCTTGTAGGCTTTCAAAGACTTTCAAGAAATTGTAAGATGTAGCATTAATGCAGGTGCAACTCACTAAAAAGACAGTTACTTTGTGGTTGCCTGAATCGCAACATGTGTGATTTATGCTTCAGGAGAAAAAACAAAACAAAACCTAACCACTCAAACATTCCCTGCTTTGTTAATTGGAGAGGGGAGTTTTACAAAATCAAGGTGACATCTCTGTTCTGCATTTGAAATATGTAATTTCAAATCGCTCAGCCATATTGCCTTACATTGTAATGTCCAGCCCAGCTTGGATCACACTATGGGTGGTATTCATGAAAGGGGGTAGGTTTGCCAACATGTGAAATATTTTTGCATCGTCTCCTTGAGAAATGCACACCATCAACAAAGGAACAGTAGCCGCTTGCCCACTCCTGTAATTGAGCCACACTCTTTTTAGTAGTCATGTTAAAGATTCCACTTACTATTGGGAAAACATGTAGCTTAGCAGCAGAGCCTGCACCTTGCAAAGCAGAAAGTCCTGGGTTCGAATCCCAAGTGTCTCTAGGCAGGAAAGGGTGAGCTGGTGCAAACGGGAACTGAACAGGAAGAGCAAACAGTTTGCCATGCACTGTGGATTTTGGAGAGGTTTTTAACTGAGAACATTTGCAGGTGCCGTAGGAGGTTCTGGGGTGCATATTGGATGCCTGCAAGTTTCACATTCCTGACGCCTACCTTTGAATCACGAAAACCTTAAATAGGAATACGCCAGTCGAAAACAGTATCCGAGCAACACCTTTTTCACTTTTTGAAATATGGCAACCCTACCTTAAGGGAACAAAGATTTGAATTGGGAATCTCCAGGTAGCATCCATCTTCTGAAAATTACATTGGAAGAAAATAAATTCCATATTCAATTCTAAGCAATGGTTAGCTCCTCTTTTCTGAGACCTTACTACTGCTTAAAAAAAAAAGATGATAAAAATATATACAGCACCAACAGATTCTTTATTTCTATCTGATTCCGGCCTGGGGTATGGAAAGGTATTGCTTAAGAGATTTATCTGCTTGGAGGCAGGCTACAAATTGAGCATCTACAGCTGTATAACTTGCATTTTTCATTCAAGCATCATACTGTGTACAAATGACAGCACCACTTTCTGCATGTTTGCATCTACATATTATTCTATCTCTTTAAAAAACCTGCTGGAGGCCACACATCACAAGTACATTTAATTTATATTATAAAGAAAAATACAGGATTGTTATTTTTTTTTTAGAAACAGAACTTACTTTGTCATGTCATTGGTGGGTGGGTGGGTGTGTGTGTGTGTGTGTGTAATGTCCCAATGCTGCTGGAGATTTTTGATTTATGGGCTAGGCGATTGTAAATCGTAGGAAGTTTATCTTGAAATGTTTCTTTTTTCTTTTGGCCAAAGTTCCTTTTTCCCCCCTCTCAAAATCACAAAGAAATTGGACCCCTTTTTTGCTATTTCTGAGGTAAATTGGCAAAAATGACACTGCCGACATGGGTTGCCATACATCCGGATATTCCCGGACATTTAACCGATTTCCGTCTGGACACTGCTTTCGACTGCAGCGTTCCATGTATGTCTGGGAAATTCCAGACGTATGACAACCCTAGTTTTTAGTAAGGTACGCTTTGGTTTCTTCAGCTTTACAGCCCCAAATATTGGACCCAGTTGCCGCATGTGTAGATTTTCATGAAGGTAGGAACTAGGGCTGTACCAAATTGACAAGGGTCAGTTTTCACCTTAGGGATGTTCGTACATTACATTCAATGAGTGTATACTCCATACATTTATGTATCCATACATTATACCCTGATACAGTTCTTGGCATGCAAAGGTCAATAAGTGTACAGTCTGGGTACACAAGGGGTGGGGAACCTCTGGACCACAGACCGAACTGGGCATACATGACATCAGGTGTGCAGCAGGTAAGAAGGGGCTTCAGAGGAACAATGGGGAGCTAAATTGAGATCATGGTTGCTCCTTTGCTGAAAATCTAAGAGCAGAATTGAAGGTAAACTTCAAGTAATGCTTTTAAATTTATGTGAGGTAGATTAGGCCGAGATTTAATGCCCGGCCAACGGTCACCCAATGAGCTTTATGGCCAACTGGGGATTTGAGGCCTGTTCTCCCAAGTTCTAGTCTGACACACTAACCATTATGCCACCTTGGCTTTTTTACACAGGTAAAGAATATGAGGTGGTCGATTGTGTGTGTTTGCATGAAATACAATATATTCAGCTGGTGCAAGAGGAAGGCCTAGGTCCGATCACTTGTTCTGTAAAGGATGTCATATTTCACGGATTTGTCCATTTTTAGTCTGGCCCTATTAAGAAAAATTAGGCTGCCTGGTTAACTAGACATCTGGCATTGCACAAAACACAATAGTTACTATTTGCTGTAAGCAAAACACAACGAGACCTTGTATGTCTCTACAAACAGGCCATATGGTCTGTCCTTAAAAAAAAAAAAAAAATCAACACCAAATTCTAAGCCTCTCTCTCTGTCTCTCTTTGCTTTTGAGAGGCTCCACCTGCTATATTTATTTAGGTATATTCACCTTTCCTTAGCTCATGTGTGACTCTTCCACTCTCACCCTGGTGGTGGAAATAAAATAATGGATTATGTTGCCTACTTCTGCTACATAGGGAGCTAGGAACGCTTTTTGCCAGCTGGTAGTACGAAATGTATTTCTGCATCATGGAGTTGTTGTTTTTCAAAAACAAACACCCATATTTAATATGTGTCTAAACTCAAGTGACACCCTGAGCCCAGCAGGAGCAGAAATCGCACATACTACTTTAAAAAGAAGCAAAATAACACTGAGCGTTATGGATGCTGACTTGTATTCATTTGTCAGCATTCTTGAGATATGGCCAGCAGTGGTTTGACAGTGAATAGAGGGAGTATATACTATACACCCTGAAGCAAGACATGTTCCCAGCAGAACACCCACCCACATCCTGCAAAGTCTGATCCCACACCAGCTACGCTTCAGAAGCACGCATATTGCTTTCAAAAAAATGCTTCTCTGCCAGGACCCTGTGACTTAACAGCAGAGGTGTCTTCAATCGCTGTTTATATGAATGTCCCTCCACCAGCAACCAAGGTGAATTGAGGGGTGGGGAGATTTCTCTTCCGGTGAAGCATGATCTTAGGAATTTCAAGGGATGCTGCCAGAGACTTGATTCAAAATACTCTGCATCACTAAAAACAATGCATATCCATCCCAGAATATTGAGAGGAGTGGGAAGTTCAGCAATAAAGTCATTTCACCCCGAGGAATTTTTAGAACTATACCAAAAACACTTGTCACGTTTTTGTACGTGGGGACAAGGGGAGCTGGATTCTCAAAAACAACAACAAAATGTAAGAGCCTGCTGGATCCGGCCAATGGCCCATCTAGTGAGCATCTAGTGGCCAACCAGATGTGTGGGAAATTGGCAGTTCTCCATTGGCCAATGATCATAAGGATTAAATCTGGACATTTCTTCCCCAGGACTAGAGGCCTCCATACCAGTTACCTGGTTTCCCGGACAACTCTGAGATCAACACCATTCATCTCCTCCAAAGGCTCAGGACTAGAGGAGATGGTGACCCAGGTAGGAACTTCAGAGCCACCATTGAAGTGCCTTTCTAGCTGTTGGTGAGGCTACTCATGGACTGGGGTGGGGGTGGGGAGGTCCTGGAAACACTTACAGTGGTACCTCTGGTTACGAACTTAATTCGTTCCGGAGCTCCGTTCCTAACCTGAAACCGTTCTTAACCTGGTACCACTTTAGCTAATGGGGCCTCCCGTTGCCACCACACTGCCGCTGCACGATTTCTGTTCTCATCCTGAGGTAAAGTTCTTAACCCGAGGTACTACTTCCGGGTTAGCGGAGTTTGTAACCCGAGGTGTTTGTAACCCGAGGTGTTTGTAACCTGATGTACCACTGTATGTGGATCAGGGCCTGACTGAGAGAAAGGAAGGGATGGAACTGCTCAGTCTCTTCTTGCTGAAGCAACAGCTCTCATTATAGCTCCAGATATGTGATCGGAAATAATATGTAAATCAGAAATAAATGCATAAAAGGTTGGATCCAGACTTCATCTCATTTAGAGTAGACCCGCTGAACTCAACTTTATTGATTCAACCTAAAATAAATAAAGAACTAGGCACCAAAATGTCTTCCTAACACACAATGAGCTGAAGGCTGCAGTCCTTAACTCAAGGGGATTTATTTATTGATAGACCTGTGTAGGGTTGCACTGCATCTTTTCCATTTTTCCCCCTTTCTCAGCAGCCCCATTTATGCAGAAGGTCTTGGTCCTTAACATATCAGCTTTGTACACACTGCAATCCTTTATCATACCAAGCAGCTAACCTTCCAAACAAGATTAAATAGATACAAAGATTCTTCCTCCTCAGACACACTTTCCGCTGTAGCTGTTTCAAGTCGGTGTCTTGACCCAAGCATCCATTAGCAGCTCTGAAGATAATTATTCTGCCCGTATAGCTTTTGACAGGAAGACAAAGCTCGGATCACAAAATTCTCATTTACTGAAAGGGGGGGACGGGGGCGGGAAGGCCTCTCAAAGGCAGCTTGTTGGCTGAGTTGAGAAAGAGGGTAGCCTCAATTTAATCAGTTTTGGCCCCATTACGACAGTCAGTGGAAATTATTATAGTTGGCTTCAGGGGACCAGCGGATAATTTGTCCAGCCAAGAAAAGAAATTAAACACAAGGAAAAAGAGGAAAGAGATAACAGCACACTTCGATTTGATGGCGTGGTAATTGTTTCAAAAGTTTCCCAGCAAATTTGTCTAAAAATTAAAAAGCTGCTAATAAACTGCCATACGAAACAAAACAAAATATGCACGGAATGAAAAAGAGGTCAGGCTTTACATAATATTTCCCTTCTGTGAGGTGGAAGCTTTGTGCAAAAATGCTTTGATCTTATTATGAACTTTTGTGTTTTTTTATTGTTCTCCATATGTTTCCTTTTCTTTTGTGTTACCACGACTCAGCACTCTATTATGAAAAGCATTCAGCAAACACATACCATTTTCAGACAAGCTAAAATGCCTAAAGCACTGAACTCTATTTGGTGAGCACGCAATGAGAGTCTTTTTAATTTTTAAGCCTACATCACCTAACCCGACAATTTAAAATGCAATTGGGATCAATCTATTGTCAAAATGTGCTTTTCAGATAGGCCCATTTAGGAATACTTGTGCCGCATAAATGGAAGGACTTCTGATACAATATTAAATCAAAGAGAGGCTGACTTTGAGATTTGGTTATGGGCCTGACAAAAAGGAAGTTTTTTGAGTGCTGAGGTTGAAAACACTTGAAATTGCACGCACTTATGAGGTGCCTTTGGCTCCAGACAGATGAAATATTCTAAAGCAGAAAATGAAGTCATCAGTTAGAGACTATGATATTCTTTTTTGTTCAGGAACTTCACCAGGGGGGCCTGAGTGAATTTGAACAATAAATAAGACAGAGAAGCTATCTGTAATGCTGGTGCCAAGCTGCAACCGTCAGCGGGGGTCCTCAAACTCTTAAAATTAAAAACAAAAAATTAAGGCATAAGAACATAAGGCGTTCACTGTTCCCACAGTAGGCCAAGACTGTTCTCACAGTCTTGTGCCCCAGTTTTCGTATTTGGATCTGGGGTCTGACTGGTGGAAGTGGATAGAGAAAAGTTATTCTCCTTCTTTCATAACACTAGAACTCCTGAACATCCAGTGAAGCTGAATATTGCAAGATTGAGGACGGGGGGGGGGGGGATACTTCTTCATGAAGCCCACAGTTAGTCTATGGAATGTTCTCCCATAGGAAGCCATGTTGGCTACCAACCTTGATAGCTTTAACTCAAATCCTTCTTGCTGGTTTTCCACAGGCATTTGGCTGGCCACTATGAAAACAGGAAGTTCGACTAGATGGGTCATTGGACTAATCCAGCAGGGCTCTTTTTAAGTTATCGCCATCACTGTCCTATTTTGGAAGGTAATAAATGTCACTTTTGCAGCTTCTTTATGGGCTCGTGTGAAGCTGTGTGCTTGTGTCTTGGATATAAACCATAAACTTTAATGTACCAAGTATATTGATTGAACAATTGCCCCAAGCTTCAGGTGAAAAGCGATAAGGGAGTTGAGTAAGGACTTCCAGAGCAAGCTTCTAATACCTTTAAATAATAATAATAATAATAATAATAATAATAATAATAATAATCTAAAATTATTCTTCCACAAGGTCATGAAACTGCATTTTCTCCACTCCCATCGTTTAGCTCGGACACTGAGGTCCAGCGCCGAGGGCCTTCTGGCGGTTCCCTCACTGCAAGAAGCGAAGTTACAGGGAACCAGGCAGAGGGCCTTCTCAGTAGTGGCGCCCGCCCTGTGGAACGCCCTCCCATCAGATGTCAAAGAAATAAACAACTATCTGGCTTCTAGAAGACATCTGAAGGCAGCCCTGTTTAGGGAAGTTTTTAATGTTTGATGTTTTATTGTGTTTTTAATATTCTGTTGGGAGCCGCCCAGAGTGGCTGGGGAAACCCAGCCAGATGGGTGGGGTATAAATAAATAAATAATAATAATAAGCCTGCTGTGGAGTTGTTCCACTCAGGAAAGAGGCTTTACCTGTGATTCCCAAGCTAGCTGTATATTTCATCACTTTAACACAGTGACTAAGTGGCAGCCAGAGCATACTGGCTCTCTGCTCAGAGGGCCGAAAGGTGATGTGCAAGGAAGATGGTGGAATCAAGTTCACGAGCTCACATAAACTTTCTGCGCTTGTCATCTTCTTAGACACACAGATTTCTGTAATACTCCTGAGCTGGATATGGAAGAAGGAACTGATTTAGGGCATCTTAGAAGCCTGTTGGCCTAATTCAGAGCCCGCGAAGTGAGCGGTGACATTTGCGGAGGATCAATGATGCAGAGTGCCTCTGTTAAAATTATAATTAGTAGGGGAGAAAGAAACAATTAAGAATGTTCTCAAAAGGTACAGAACCATTTGTGTGTCACTGAATATATATATATATATATATATATATATATATATATATATATATATATATATATTCAGTGACACACAAATGGTTCTGTACCTTTTGAGAGGTACATATATATATATATGCGCAACAAGAACTAAATGGACCATAATTTAAATATGTACTGGAAGTAACAAATTGAGAATCGCTCATCCTTTAAAAATGCAAGCAAATGTAGCTTAGGCAAAATAAACTGAAATACAACTATTCAGTGGGACGGAACTTGAAATGCAGCAGAGCATTAAAATGCCTTACTGAAATAATGGACAGCTAGATAGATATCATTAGCAAGCCTAGTGGCTGTGATAAAGGAAGGTTAGGCTATTAGGAGCTGTATAGGCAGACTCTTTCTCTTTCTACTCCATTTAAATAAAATTGGGGCCACAAATGTACCGGTATGCTGCGGTTGCCAACATATCAGGGAGGAAACAGGCTTGGGTGGGTATAGAGTCGTCTTACTTCATTTGTTTGCTTGTTTGGATTTGGTCAGTAGCAAACGAATTCCCAAAGCAGTAGATTTTAGGTAAAGAAAAAATTTGCTTTCCACCCCCTCCACTGGGTTCACCTTGAGTTATTTCACTCTGTCCCTTGTTTTCATCACTGGACTTGTCTTGATATTGTCTCTCCCACCATCTGGAACCAGATTTCTTCTTCCAAGAGTTATCAACCCTTATCTAAAACCTATGAGGGACTCCAGAGATCAGATGTCCAAAATAGTGATGCAGTGCAAGGACCTGACTTGAGGAAGCATTCCATGTTTTTAGAAAAGGGAGTGTCTTATGATGTTGAACTTACAAAAGACTTGGATCCTAAGATAAACTAACTTAATGGAAGTCCAAAGGAGAAGAGTTACCTGGGCCCACCTTTCTCCTGCCTCCTGCTATGAATCCAGAAAGGCTCTCAATAGGCTTGGGGGCTCCTCCTGAACAATGTGGAATGGAGAGGAGGCAAATGCAAGAGTGAAGAGAGCAGAGGAATTTGTGGACTTTGGGGGTTTAAGCTCTTGTGATCCAGTGTGATGCGTAAGGTCTCTAGATCAGGGATGGGTCACCTGTGGCCCTGCAGATGTTATTGGACTACAATTGCCACCATCCCTTCCCACGGACCTTGCTGGCTGGGGATGATGGGACTTGAAGTTCAACATCTGAAGGGGCACAGGCCTACCATTCCTGCCCTAGATTACGCCATCTTTGTGTTAAGTTTGTGCTGTCAGGGCACATTGAGAGGCTTTCTCATATCCCATCCTACCTCCCTCCCCCCCCCCCCTGCATATTTGCCAAAGCTAGAGCCTGAATATAATTTTCTGGAATATATTCTTGCATGGGTTGGATTTTATGGTATTGGATTATGGCATAATAACTATAATTCAATCAATCATCAATCAAATTTTTATTATGGTCATAGACCAGCATAAGTAAGGTGGGGTACAATCATTTAAAATCTGTAAAACCTTTTCGGAAAGCTAAAATTATTAAAACAGAAGGTATCTATAAAGGACTATAAGAGTCTAAAAGAAGCTTTAGAAATCTAAAAGAAGAGTTAGGAGCATTAAACGGATGTGGAAGAGCATAAAAGTTAGTATACAAAAGGCTATGGCTATCTATTTACAAAACACTCTGATATGAGTGTTCATTCAATCTAGTTTGTGGCGCAAATCATCATCCAATGAATTTTGAACACTGCTATGCAGAACCTGGCAACATTGTATGTTGTAGCAGGGTTGGTATCTGAAAGCAGCAGGGAGGTATAGAATTGTCCTGTGCACCCTGGGTAAGGTAAGGTAAAGGACCCCTGGACGGTTAAGTCCAGTCACAGGCGACTATGGGGTGCGGTGCTCATCTCGCTTTCAGGCTAAGGGAGCCGGCGTTTGTCCACACACAGCTTTCCAGATCATGTGGCCCACATGACTAAACCATTTCTCGCGCAACGGAAACACCATGATGGAAATTAGAGCACACAGAAACGCCGTTTACCTTCCCACCACAGTGGTACCTATCTATCTACTTGCACTAGCATGCTTTCGAACTATTAGGTAGGCAGGAGCTGGGACAGAGCAACAGGAGCTCACCCTGTTGTGCTAATTCGAACCACCAACCTTCTGATCAGCAAGCCCAAGAGGCTTAGTGGTTTAGACCACAGCGCCACGCGTCCTGGGTACTTATGGAGGCGTGGGGAGATGAGGCTAATACGGATGTCTCTATAATATAGGCACTGGTGAAGCACATGCTCTATATAATTCAATATGACACCATACATGTCTGCTCAGATGGTCTTGAGTGCACTTTTACCTATATGACTTCATACAGATAAGTTGGTTTAGGATTGCAGCCTAGCCCATGTGTTTTACTTTAACGGTCCTGATATTAATTGGAGTTATTAGATTGCATGTCAAGTCCCGACCCCTCCCATGGAGAAATAAAGACACAGGACTCAATAAATAAGGTTAAATGGGCATAGAAAGGCCACAACTTTATTGGTTACGGAATGTAGAGCGGTATTGGCTTAGGCATTGGAACTAACCGACTATATTCGACTCCAGTACGTTGTGCTGGCAGTCCGGAAAGGGTTAACCACTGATGGGAGAGCCCTGCTGCTACACATCAGCTAGGAACTCACCCTGGGGTCACCGATATGGGGCGTGCCTTTGGCCCTCACCTACCACGGCTTCGGACAGGGACACGCCCCCCGGACTCGTTTAACGAAGTAGCCTTCAGCATTTTGGGGGAGGTGATGGCCCAACCTCCCCCCCCCACCTTCAGCCTTCCTGAGATAATCCAATGCCTAGCCGCCAACCAAAGTTGTGACGAGTTGCTACGAGGTAGGCGAAAACCAGCAGGCTCCAGCCAATTTGCCAAGTGGGAAAATTCCTACCAGGTCCCTCAACGGCGACCAACCAAGGTCCATAGCAAGGTCAGGGAGAACGCTACCTAAAAAGGGTGGGTGGGCGGGAAAAGTGTCAGCTGGGGGCAGGAAGCGAGAGGCTGAGCCCTGGCCGTGCGCTTGCTTAAATGCAGCAAGCCACGCCTGCCGGCCGCACCGATTGGTCGGCCTGCCAGGCGCCGCACCCAGGGCTCAACCTATGGCGGCAGGGGATGAAGCCATCCCCTGCGCACGTGAAAGGCTCGTGAAGCCTGCAACCCCCCCTCCTTCCTATGGGCGGAAGGGGCTTTGTCGTTTTCGTATGGTAAGCCTTGAAATCAAGCAAGCTGGAGGAGCATCATAATTTTCCATTACACGGTGAGAAATGTGTCCGCTTAGTCTACCAAGATCTTTACAGACAAACTCTTTCGACCAGCTGAGTCATGTTCATCCTTCCTTCCTGTAGCAATTTTTGAGAATCACAATAGTGGCCTGAGAAGAAACCATGTACGTAACTCACCTTGCTCACAGGTCACCGGTGTTGCACAGATTCAAACCACATGGACACAGTTTTAGCAATGCAACAGTAACATATTAACTGGGCCATTGAAATTTAAATAACCTACATTTCCAAGGAGCCACTTCTGATTCTTAATATTTTCATAAGTTTACAGAGAATCCCCCCCTTTATTGTCATGGCAACAGAGCCTTGAAAATACCATGCTTGCGATTCTGTCACTCCATTATCAGAAAGACAGAGGCCGGCAAATTTGAGGGTGCAGCGAGAACAGCAGCAGTCGGACAATGCAGAGCGTGGCACAGCATGCCCTTTTATGGCAAGCTGGTAATTGTCTCCAAATTGCTATTCCAGACCAAATGCCACAGTGAAAACACAAACATTAAGGCTGCAATCCTATATCCACTTACAGTACATGGGACAGGGGGCAAATTCAGTTTGGCTTGCCTTTTCATACCACCCTTTCTGATTCTAACTGCCCCAAACAGCTCATGCCCCAAAATGCAAATAGGCTTTAAAATTCACATGCCTCTGAATGTTGCAATGCAGTTATCCAACCAAATGATGTCTACAAAACTGTGTTAGGGGAAAGTGTGCATAAAAATCAATGTATTAGTGAAGGTAGCATAAAGAAACACATTATATTAGGGGGAAAGGCTTAAAAATTTTGAAGAGAAATGCATGCTGAATGTGGATGAATTGTGGGGAGGAAATTTTATATTAGTTACAAAAAACAAACTGATGTGGAATGGAAATGTGGTGAACTGAACTTAAGAATGGGAAAAGCGAGAAACTGTGATTGGCAAAATTGTCCATCCCTACCTGGGCATAAGCTCCACTGAACCCAACAGGACTGACTTGTAGATATGGCTAGGATTTTGCTACAAAGCTCCCATGCAACTGTTGCCAAAGGCTTCCATATGGTGACTCTCTAGATGTATATCATGATGCTTGCCAACAGTGTACCATGTGGCTGGGATATACTGTATGAAATATTCTACGCAGGCACAGGTTCGCATACGGGTCGATTAAAACATGGTCTTAATTGGTTCACCAGTGAGAATTAGTTTTGGCCAAGTGAGAATTACACCATCTCATTATGGGAATGAAAATCAGTTGCAATAATAAGAGACCCTATGTAAATCCTCAACATAACAGTCCAAAGTTATCTAAAAATTATACAAAACAATTGTGTAAGATGTATAGAAAAAATTATATAAAGAAAATTAATCTTACCTAATTAGGTATTGAAGTCTTAAGGTCAAAGTGTACTGATGTGTTGTTTAGGATTAGGTGGTCCAAAGTGTGTTTGTGGTATTTAAAGGAAAGATTAAGGTGTGTTCTAATGAAGATTTAAAGCGGTAGTGGTACATTCTGAATCTTGAAGTTACAGTGTACAGAAAAGATTTAAAACAGCAGTAGTACAATTTAGATCTAAAGATACAGTAAGAATTATGGCAATTCACAAAAAGGGAGTAAAGTCCTGGTGGTTATTTAGACCTCGGGGGAAAGCCGTATCAAAAAGATGGATAAGTCTGGCTTCTTGTTGTAGCAGAAGTTTATCAGTGTTCTTGTGGTGGAAATGATCTGGGGGTAGCTTCCAAATTACAAAGAATATGAAATCCTCTTCTGTGTGTTGTTGTTGAGTGTAATGTTCCACGAGCGGCACTTCCATGTCTCAGTTGCATATTCTGGATCGGTGTTCATTGATCCTGAGTCTTATTTGCCTGGAACATTTGCCAGTATACATCTTTTTACAGGGACAGATCCATGCGTAAATACAGTTTATTGTATTGCAGTTACTAAAATGTTTAATAGTAAATCTGACCCGGATTGCTCATCAGAGAATTCCTTAACTTGTAGGGAGTATTTACAGACACTACATCCTCCGCATCTAAAGTGGCCCATTGGCTCCCCGTCACCTGGTTTCATTTTTGCAATCGTATCAGATTTCACCATGATCCAAGTCTAACCTGCTTCCCCAACATTGACTCTTCCACTACCTTGGCATAGTTTGCAGTTATAGAGAAATTGCCATTATGGTTTTGGCAATACTAGAAAAAAGAATTTCTCATGCATTTATTGAAAATTGTTGATTGCATGTGGAGGTCACCAAGCCACCCCCACCAATAAATTCACACATGAGACATAAATTTTGTTTGGGTTTTTGGCATAGTTTTGGCCACAACTTTATTAAAATACAAAACACGTGAGTGGTTGCGTAGGCATTGGTTCACCTGTCCAACGGGACAGAGCTGACCACTAGTCAGCGAAAGACTAGCTGTCCGGCGGGACAGAGCTGACCACCTGTCAGCGGGAGGAAACCAGTCTGGGGAGAGTTGAATGGAGGCTGGGCTGCAGAGACCTCCCCCTTCCCTAGAGGTCCCAGGGGCTCATGCACGGCCCTGCAACCCTACCGGGTTCGGACAAGCATATTTGAGCCGCTGGATTCCTTTAACGGAATTCCCACGCACCATGATCACTTATGGAGGGCTACCGCGCTCCATTAACCAACACAACCAGTGCCTAACCGCCAACCTTACAAGTTGTGACTAGTTGCTACGTAGTAGGCGAAAACCAAATGGCACAGCCAATCAGCCAAATGGAAAAATTCCTACTAGGCCCCCGCCTCAAAAGCAGACGACCCCATGACAGGCAACAGCAAGGTCAACTCAAGCCTATACCAGGGAGGGAGGGCGGGAGATCCGAAGCTCGCAGCAAAGAGGGAGGTCGCACCACGTGCTGACTCTTTTAAGGGACGCTGGGCTGTCCATCAAACTGGATACATGTGCTTCTGCCCAGCAACATGTTCTGGTCAAGCTAGCTGTAGCCAGCTAGCCAAACCCACAGGGGGTGGCTTATTCTGCCCCACCGCAACACAAGCTCTCATTCATTGGAGAACTCGCTTTCTCAACACAAATAAAATGTGCTTTCCATTTTGAAATCAACATAGGCATTTGCTACCCAGGTTTAGTGATGTCCAACTTCTTTATCTCATTTCTTTTCTGCTTCTATCAGATGAAGTTGACAGATTCTCCAGTCAAATGAGATAAAGAAGTTGGATTAATGTGCTAAAAATGAAATATTTTCTCTGCTTTAGCCTTCTCCTCACAAAGGACATGTTGCGTTTGAAAACCAACCTATTTCCATACCTGACCTTTCTAAAACCCCACATTATTTCCATTCTCTAAGCATCCTGTGATGTTTTCCAACCTCAGTGGTTTAGACCACAGCGCCATCCGTGTCCACCCCATAGCACATGGGGTTTGTACATTGTTCCTCTGTATGCCACAAGGGCTTGCATCCTTTCGCCCAGAGCACTAGAATCCTGGTTGAGAGCAATAAAGCTGTATGTGCCTGACTGTTCCTTCTCAATCCACCATTGGTGAATCACTGCTTTATTAAAAAGCCGGGATGCTTTAAAGATGAAATTACCGACCAAAATTTCATTACTGCTAACCTAGTTTCAGTCAGAGCAAGAGACCTGAACCCAGGAGGTTACAGATGAAAGTCTTAATTAATATTGTAAAAAGTCTGAAGCTCAGAAGTGCCAAAGCTGTGTTTTTGGAAAATCCTGACTTTGCTGTTAACAATAATTATGATATTGTATTATGCTCAAGGCAGAGTAAGTCAGAAATGAGGGTAAGAAAAGAACAATCGCACTTTTAAAAAATGGATTATTCGTTGTATTTAACTATGCCTGATAAAACGGGTCATGTTCTGCATGCCAAATTAAGCTTTTCCCTGGGCAAAGGCTGCTAGTAATATGCTTAAAGGAAATAAGGTTTGATTTAAAAAATAAATAAAACAAAACTTGAAGGGGACACGTTCTCTTCACAGTTACGACACCTATTCAGCTGGCATGCAAGCAAGGGGCCTAGAAGTCAAATTTCAAAATGCAAGAGCAAGGACAGAGGGCACCACAGTTCAAGAAGGATACTGACAAGCTGGAACGTGTCCAGAGGAGGGCAACCAAAATGGTCAAAGGCCTGGAAATGATGCCTTATGAGGAATGGCTTAGGGAGCTGGGTATGTTTAGCCTGGAGAAGAGAAGGTTAAGGGGTGATATGATAGCCATGTTCAAATATATAAAAGGATGTCATATAGAGGAGGGAGAAAGGTTGTTTTCTGCTGCTCCAGAGAAGCGGACACGGAGCAATGGATTCAAACTACAAGAAAGAAGATTCCACCTAAACATTAGGAAGAATTTCCTGACAGTAAGAGCTGTTCGACAGTGGAATTTGCTGCCAAGGAGTGTGGTGGAGTCTCCTTCTTTGGAGGTCTTGAAGCAGAGGCTTGACAGCCACCTGTCAGGAATGCTTTGATGGTGTTTCCTGCTTGGCAGGGGGTTGGACTGGATGGCCCTTGTGGTCTCTTCCAACTCTATGATTCTATAACTGAACAGAAGCTACAAAGGTGTTCATAATCTACATACCCTTTCTGCCAATAAAATGGGGGGGGATGTTTTGCCCTGTTAATCTTTTAAAATGATTTTTACATTCCATTGTGTGCATTTGGGGAGGAGTTCAGTACCACCAACTAGGAATCTATTCAAAACTTCTGTTTTCTAAAAACCACATTTAAAATGGCAAACATTCCTTTTTAAAAAGACAAATATGTTGATAAAAGCTTCCCTCCTCTTCCCAAGGAGGGAAGCCGGGCGAGTCAGGTGACTCATACGTTTCTAAGATTCATTTGTGCGAGAGACGACAAGAAAATTGTAGATTTAAGAGTTTGGTCTTCCCTCCACTTACAATGCTTGTCCATTTTGCTGTATCTGAGAGAAGAGATGAAAACAGAAGACAATGCCTTTATCAAATCGCAATTTACATTTCCCCCCACAAGCATTATTTAATCATTTTCGAAGACCATCGAAGTAGCAGTTATAGCTGGTTGTGACACGGATTGTCCAAGTTGAGCAAATAATTGGGGGAAAGGAAGGAAGAAGGAGTGTTTGGGAATATTAAAAGAAGCTCCCTTGGTTTCGACAAAGTCTATAAAAATAAAGACATTAATCCCTTTGTACAGATTTGAAGTGCTTCCACATTACAAAAAATTCTGATACATTCATTTGATTGCTAAGAGCATATATATATATATATATATATATATATATATATATATATATTCTGTCAAGTTTTCACTGAGTTGATAGCTGGCTGGAGAGCACTTGCTTTAAGAATTCAGGACCACACGAAGGATGTACTTTAAGACCCTTGTTTTATCTATTTTCCTTAAAGCCTCCTGCTAACACAGATTAGAGAAAGTAATCTGATTTATGGAATTTCCACAGATTCGGAGGGAAGAGGAGATAATAGGGTATTAACATTTTCCTCATATGCAAATGCAATAATATGAGCGGCTCATTTTCTCTCGCAGACATTTTTCTATTTTCTCTCCAGTGCTGTAAGGAGGAAAGCTCCAAGACACAGCCATTTTAAATGGATGAGAATTCAGATCCCACTGAAACCAAGGACTCCTTTAAAAAAAATATTAATCCCCTCCATCTAGCATATTTCTTCTCACAAGGGCTTCTGAATTTCAGGTGCTCATTCTGGGATGAATACTTCATGGGTGAATCGTAAGGAAGATTTTGGTGATTCACTGATTTGCAGGATCAAAACGTTGCTATTTGTGGCCTATTTATTTGTGTCTGCAATTTCCATCCTATTCTTTGCAGTGCCAGATTTTTAATTAATTAATCTGAGGCAATAGAAGTAGCCTCTCTCCCTCCCTCCCTCCCTCTCTTTATCTTTCTCTCTCTCTGAATTCATGAATAAAGCAAAAAAAAAAATCTCTCTCTGAAAGGAACCACACAATTTAGTTTTCTAAACCTTGACTATATTATATATAAATACATATGTCTTTCATGTTCTAGCAAAGGTTAAGCGGTTGGCAGCTGTCAGAGGTGAGGCAAGAGGAAGAATCAGAATTCAAGAGTTGAGCCAGCGCTGAGCAACCAAGCAGCAACTATGCCCATCACCCTTGCTGGGCACCCATGTTAACCAACAAGATGCCAAACTGAGCGCAGGAAGCATTGCCCTTACTCAGATTTGACTTCAGGGTGACCCTGACAGCTAGAGCAAATGATCCTGTGAAGGATGAAAGACTAAGGTTGCAATCATAAGTTCCCAGTAACTGTGCACAGATCTGAGTATAGGATTGCAATGTCAAGCAAAACATCTAGTGTGTTTTCCTACTGTACCTTGGTTGCCTTCGGAAATATTTTATCCCAATACTCCCCCACCACTTCCAACATTATGCTGCTGAGAACAGCTGGCAAATAAGTCAAATAGTAAGTAACAACAGTGTTTAACTTTGTGCGGGAACAGACAAGATCACAGCCTGAGGTGAGATGCCAAGAAAATCCATAAACTATCTATAATTCAACAATGGGACGTTGGGATGCCAGACACGAGCTTTTTCAAAGGAAAACATATCAATATTTTTGTGCATGGAACACTGTGGGCCATGCAAAGGAGAGAAGAAAGAGGAGTGAGTTAAGCATGAGAAAGGCACATCAATGTGTCAGTTTGATAGACCGAACCTGTTGAAAGAACTCAAGGAAGCATAAACATGGCATACCTAATGTGTATAGTGTTTCCAAAAGAGGCCCTTGCAACATTTAAAACCAAAGTGTAGCTTTATAAATATCTCTAAATATCTCCAAAGAGGCGAAAGGAAATGCCAGAGATTTCCCACTCTCTTCAGTGCATATGTGAATATTGTTGCGCAGCGGAAATTAATGACACAGAGTTCTTCTTAGAAATAATAAAATCTTTATTAAGTTGAAATAAACTTCTTCATAACATGGTTCCAAATAGTTTGAAAGAGATTACATACAGACTGAACTGAACACAGACTGAGCTCTATACTGGCGCCATACTGAGGCAGACATACACACAGACTAGGCACACTCAATAGCTAACTGAGACTGAGAGAAAATGGCTGCTACATTTTAGGAGAGTGAGTCACATGACCCAGAGTGACTCAACAGTTAGTAGTTAGGCTTCAACAGTTTTAGTAGGCTGAATGACTTTGCAGTCCTAGTACTTCCCAGCCTGCTTTGCTGCTTTTGCTCTCATGTGTCTTTGTCACATGACAAATATTCCTTGAGAGCACCTGTTTTTTGGCCTCCACACTCTGAGGACTATGTCCCTTCTGAATATAGACACAAGCTGGCTCAATGTAGCCCTGATTCCTTTCCTCCATGAAGGCACATGCTTGGATGCCCAGAGGCTGCCCAAGAGACCATTGCAGAAAATTGGCATGTGAAGACCTCCCAGATCCATCTTTCCCTACAGACATGCCATGCAAATGGCTTTGGCTCTGTCTGAAGTTACTTGAATAGTGCAGAGGGGTAGAATTAGATGACACTATGCATGCATGGATCTCCCATCCTTTACGATCAGTGGCATAGCGTGGGGGCCCACAGGGGCAGTCGCCCCAGGTGCAAAATTGTTAGGGGTGCAAAATTTCAACACCTGGTACTTCCTCAATACAGCTGTGCACTTCCGTTGCTGGGATCCATTGAAAATGGCTTCTCCATGCGACCCAAGAAGTAACCTCTCCAGACAGCAGAACGACTCTTCTATTTTTTTCTCAGTGGCTGCGATCCCCTGGGTGATATGGATGCCATTTGGCAGTTTAATGTGCATGCGTATTCCATCCGTTTCAAACCATCCCACCCACCCCTCTGCGATGCCCCGGGCACTGGCAACCCACGCTATGCCACTGCTTGCAATGTTCCTTTGTGCTGCCTGTGGAGTGCCTGAATGTGCCAGTGGGGTGGAATCCTGTGAGAATCCACAACCATTGGCGTTGCACCCACACTTGGACTGGGTGGGCGAAGATATGCTCATCTGATAGAAAAGAATTAGCTAAGGCTGTAATCGTTCTTACCCAGACATAAATCCCATTCAATTCAGTGGGGCTTACTCCCAGATAACTGAGGTTAGGATTGCAGCCTAACTCTCAATGACATTCGCCCCCATTCATTCACATTACACTTTCCGAATTTCGGTCCCATCAGACTGCAAAAAGCTATGTAGACGGTTAATGACAGCACTGGAAGGAAAGGACAACTAACAGATGTTATTAAACGGCTTTTAAAATTAAGAAGTGTTAAAGCTTCAAGACATTCACCACCCTGAGAAAAATAGAATCTTGGTGCCCTGGTGAAATCTGTGCTAATGTATGATAAAGGTGACAATCATTAAGGTATAATATTATTAATGGGGTGCCCATTAAATGTAGATTAGCTTTAGTCTTAGCATTAATTTAATTTTAATTGATTTAAAATTTCTAGGACACAAAAGAGCCCTGAGGATTGGAAATTAGGACCTGCACTTTTTACCATATTCATTAATGACTTGGGAAAGACAGAGTGAATTGTTCAAACCTGCAGATGACCATTTCAATTAGATTGATCTCAGCGTATGAGAACCGGTACTGCAGAGTCGGCAAAATGAGGGTTTGGGGTTGGGATTTTTAAAGTTGTCTGAAAATGCATCTCCAGTGCTGCCAGGGCGGAGGGCGGGAGGGAGAGAATTTAGATTAGAGAGTAGTTCAAGGGGAACATGATGTGGCAAAAAAGTATCACACACACACACCCCCCTCCATGTTGCTATATCCCATCTTCCCTGCTCATTGGCCATGCTGCCTGGGGCTGATAGTAGTTGAAGTCCAACAGCACTTTCAGGATCAAAAACTCTCCATAATTCTTACAGCCTTTGTTATTTTTGCTATTGGATGTTTTCAATGTAACCTTGCTACATTTAAAGTGTTGAAAGGTTGCTACATTGTACTTTATAAGCCATTGTGCTGTTAGTCTATATTAAATTATGAAATTGTTTTTGCACTGTTTGATTTTGAGATGCCTTCTTCCTGTTTTCTTTTATGCAAGCCACTTCGAGCATAGTTCTTTTTGTGCAAAAGTGGCATACAAATATAATTATGAATGAATGAATCTCTCTCGACATTAGCTCTTCAATCTTTCTCTCTCTCTGTGCCGCATGCTTCTGTTTCGAAATCCCCTCGCCACACACTTAACTCCACTTTGCTGACCTATTTTCCCCCTTGCTTTTTCACATATTTACTTAACGTGAAACAAGCTTTTATCTCACAAATCCCTAAACTGCAGGAACGAAAAGGTAGTATGGCGAGAACAACAGAGCCAATTGTCTGCGATTTCAACATCTTTCTTTCCTTAAGTTATTCAAATATCATGGCTAGCACATCTATTACTCCTACGCTTTTACGCAGTGAACAATAGAGGCATGGAAGATTTCAAAGAAACCACTGTACCAGAAATTAGCTTGTATTAATTATACAGCGTAACATATTTAATTAATACAAATTAGGAAGTTGAGCATGTCAGTGAAACACGTGTGTTGGATTAGGTGCAAATGGTGATCCTCCCAGCCACCCTCAGATTGCCTCTCTAGGGTCACTCTTTTCAGGAAAATGTCAAAAACTCAGCAGGATTTTCCTCCCTCCCCTCCATTCTCATGCCCAAGAATTTACTCTGTTTCTTGCCAATTTCACAGCTGAGGCTAATGGAGGATGAGTGGCAGTTATCCAGCTCTCTGCAAACCCACAATGTTGTCAAAATTACTTTGCCTTCCCTTAAAACCCACCCCAGGTGTTTTGTTTCCGGGGGTACCTTGAAATTTGCTTTAAATTTTGATATGGGCAAAATCTGGCATCTCTCCCCTCCTTGACTGTGAGAGCGGCAAGATCCACTCCCTGCTTTGCTGGCCTATTCACACCTGGCCTGGGAGGGCAGGATCCTGACTGATCCTGGCTACAAAAGCTTTCAATGCTGAATATTACAGAGACTATTTTGCTGTGAGTCTGGGAAAGCACTGCTCAGGGTGCCTGGAGGCTATCAGGGTGGAGTGTTGCTTAAGGACTTTTGTTGGGGTCAAGATTTAATTTAGGAGGTGAGTTATTTTTGCTGCTGTGCTTATGTTTTTTATATATAAACATGGGGTGGTGTTTTTGCATCTTATTTTTAGGCCTTATGAATCAGGGGATTGTTATTTTTTCCTCTATTTCTTAATTAATATTTTTGAATTAATTTTTACTATATTTTGCAGCTAAGTGCATCATGTATTGCATTGGCTATATAAGGGGTGAAATGAGCTTTAAGGTGTTCTGATCCCAAACTATATAGGGAATCGGGTGGCACTGTGGTCTAAATCACTGATCCTCTTGGGCTTGTGGATCAGAAGATCAGCAGTTCGAATCCCCATGACGGGGTGAGCTCCCGTTGTTCTGTCCCAGCTCCTGCCAACCTAGCAGTTTGAAAGCACGCCAGTGCGAGTAGATAAATAGGTACCACTGTGATGGGAAGTTAAACAGTATTTCCGTGCGCTTTGGCTTCCATCACGGTGTCCCGTTGCGCCAGAAATGGTTTAGTCATGCTGGCCACATGACCCAGAAAGCTGTCTGTGGCAGAACTATAAAATGGACAAAAAACTTGGCTTTCAGTTGGAAAAGTCGAAATTGGAGACGGAGCTATTAGAGCCAAAGACTAAAAACTTATCCAGAATGTACCAATTACTGCTAGAGTGGCATACACAGGATGAATTTGTTAAATCGGCAATGATAGAGTGGGCTAGGGATGTTGGACATAACATTATGATGGCTGACTGGGAAAGACTGTGGAGGAAAGGTATTAATTTTACTGCTTGTTCTTTGTTGAAAGAGAATATAATGAAAATGATATATAGATGGTATTTAACCCCAGTTAAGCTAGCTAAAATCTATCATTTGCAAGATAATAAATGTTGGAAGTGTGGAAACGCAGACGGAACTTTCTATCATATGTGGTGGACCTGCCCAAGGACGAAAGCCTTCTGGGAAATGATTTATAATGAAATTAAAAAGGTGTTGAAAAACACATTTATTAAAAAACCAGAGGCATTCCTACTTGGAATGGTCAATCACGAAATACCCAAAGAAGACCACACTTTCTTTATGTATGCCACAACAGCAGCAAGAATTTTGATTGCTAAATACTGGAAAACGAATGACTTACCAAAGTTAGAGGAATGGCAGATGAAGATGATGGATTACATGGAACTTGCCGAGCTGTCTGCGAGACTCCGAGACCAGAGGGAAGAGGCGGTGGAAGAAGAATGGAAGAAATTTAAGATGTATATTAATAAGTGCTGCAAAATTAGTAATTAGATAAATTTGAAGTTAGATGTTAATTTTATAGCAAAGTATAAGATAGGATTTTTTAGGAAAATTATGATTGTTAAGCTTAGATCAAGATAGAATAATAGATTAAGTTGAGAAATTATATAAGAACAATATTTGAATTATTGAAAATAATTATTGGTAAAAGGAAGATAATGATAAGTATCTGTTAACATATATTTTTTAAACAAGAGACGTGGTGGAGGGAGATGGGGGAAGTCCACCCAACAAGATAAGAAAAAAGAACGGGACATAAAGTTTAGTGTTATTGTGTGTTATGTCAGGTAGTGTTTTATGTATGTGTGTTATTTTATGTCTATGATAAGGAACGAATGAATTGATGATGATTTTATGTGTGAAAAATTTAATAAAAATTATTTTAAAAAACAAAAAAAAAAAAAAAACAGAAAGCTGTCTGTGGACAAATGTCAGCTCCCTCGGCCTGAAAGCGAGATGAGCGCCGCAACCCCAGAGTCACCTTTGACTGGACTTAACCATCTTGGGGTCCTTTACTTTTTTACCTATAGAGTTTTATACATCCAAACTAGCAGTTTGAACTTATCCCAGTAGCTAATATGACAGGTTTTCAACAGAGCCATGCACAACTCAACTAACTGATATTTGGTGGCTGCTCGTCTTTTTAAAATGATTGCACCAAATATAAAACCACACTCAATAAATTGCCATATTCATTCAATAATTTCAGTGATGTTTTATCAGGACTAGAATTGTGCAAGATGAACAAACAATGTTGAAGTGCAACTAGATTGTGGATTACAACAGAGTGAATCCACCCATGCTTTGTAAACTGGATTGGGTGTTATAAAATAACTCCTTTGTGCACTGGAAACTATTGGAAATTGCAGCCAAAAAGTAATGATGTCTTGCAACTGTCTCCATAATAATTCTCTTTGGGATTTGATTCTCTCTCTCTCTCTCTCTCTCTCTCTCTCTCTCTCTCTCTCTTCTCTCTCTCTCTCTCCTTCTCTTATCCTCCCCCCCCCCCAGATCTTGCATCTGCAGCATCCCCAGATATATCAAGTCAACCTTGCAGCTATTTTGCCAGTGCTAGATATTATGGCAGGTAATTGGTAATAGCCATCTCCCACAAGGTGCAGATATTGCTAGTTTTCTTCACAGACAACAACCTAGCAATCCATCCACATAGAGAGGAATCAGAGCATATCGGGGAAGCAGTGATTACAATATAATACAGAAGGATAATACAAGGAGGGAGGAAAACATTATAAACCAAACCCCCTCTATTTACTGCTGCTGCTATTCTTCACAGCAAGACACCTGCTGCCATTATGATGTTGCAGACAAAGAAAGGCATAATGAGTCTTCATGAGGGCTGGAGTGCTGATTCGGAGCTTTTGGAAGTGGCAATTCCTACTTCAGGCTGTGCAAGAAAAGACAACACATGCACAACTAACACTTGAGTAGAGTGAAAAGAAAAAGTATGAAGAAAGATGAGCTTGATGGTATTCTGGATTCATGTAACCCTATATACAGTAAATCCCCATCCTTCACTATGAACAGTAACAGTCTTTATGAACTATGCAGGATCAACAAAGATTTAAGAGATAGGCTATGCAGCATGAAGATAGAAAAAAAAAAGTTAAACACATTGATTTTAAGCAGCAGGAAGAAATGGTTATAAGGGTGCTTTATTTAGGTTTGAAAAAATGTTTACAGATGATTTGTAAGTCTAAAGGAGGTGTTAAGAAAAATGGAAGAGAGAACATGCATTGGGCAAAATGATGGAAGGGTTATAACTGTTAAACATTCACGCTTCCAAAGCTTTGCAATAGATTTAGTCAAAGCTTAGTCATGCAGAAGTGAATCACATTGACAAATCGTATTATTTGGGTGGGTGGTGCAAGTAACGGAAAACACGCTTCTGGGGGCCAGGGGGCAACATTGCATTGGGGATTTCCCAGAGATGATTCAGGAAGCCATTCCCCCCCCCCAATGACCTGGGTGAGTTTTGAACTTAAAGAGCTTCTGGAGTGAAAGTCCTCTGAGAAATGTTCCTAGTCTTATCAAAATACTTTTAGCTTCCCAAGCAATAGCTTAGATGTTTTCACATTTGCCTTGAATTTTGCTTTAGGCAAACTTTGGAGGTAACACTATGAACTACTCAGGGAAGGAAGTTTTTAAGCTTTTAAATGATTTATAACTACAATACCTCTGCTGATAAGATGGCAGATAAAAGCTTCTGAAGGTGCAACAGCCAATCTTCTCAAATCAACTCCAATGAGAAATGAAGTCCAACCTACAGTAGGCAAGAAAGACAATCCAGCACTAGCGGTTCCTTGCAGGAGTTCTGCACAACTCAGAAGGAGAAAGTGAGACAGGTAATTTCCTGTCCCTGCCCAATAATGCCACCATGTTGTTGTTGTTTAGTCATGTCCGACTCTTCGTGACCCCATGTACCAGAGCACTCCTGTCTTCCACTGCCTCCCGCAGTTTGGTCAGACTCATTTTGGTAGGTTCGAGAACACTGTCCAACCATCTCATCCTCTGTCATCCCCTTCTCCTTGTGTCCCCTTCTCCTCTTTCCAACATCAGGGTCTTTTCCAGGGAGTCTTCTCTTCTCATGAGGTGGCCAAAGTATTGGAGCCTCAGCTTCAGGATCTGTCCTTCCAGTGAACACTTGGGGCTGATTTCCTTCAGAATGGATAGGTTTGATCTTCTTGCAGTCCATGGGACTCTCCAGAGTCTCCTCCAGCACCATAATTCAAAAGCATCAATTTTTCGGCGGTCAGCCTTCTTGATGGTCCAGCTCTCACTTCCATACATCACTACTGGGAAAACCATAGCTTTAACTATACGGACCTTTGTTGGCAAGGTGATGTCTCTGCTTTTTAAGGTGCTGTCTAAGTTTGTCATCACTTTTCTCCCAAGAAGCAGACGTCTTTTAATTTGTGACTGCTGTCACCATCTGCAGTGATCATGGAGCCCAAGAAAGTAAAATCTCTCACTGCCTCCATTTCTTCCCCTTCTGCTCCTACCCCACCCCAATTATATAAACACTGTGCAGTGCCAATGGATCCCATCTTCTCCATATGATGGATTGTGCATTCTTTGACTACTCTGTCATCACAATAAATACAGTATTTTTCTGGATAGGCCCCAGCATCATTATCGTGAACACCAAGGAGCGTTCTGGGTTCTTGCGTCTGGAATGTCAACTTATATATGCACAAATTAAGCCTAAAGCATCTTAAGCGCTATAGGCATCTGTTCTTTGCATAGCAAGGGCTGATATCTATGAACTCGATCTGCATCTCCCAGACAAACATACAGATAGTTACCCTTCAGGTTTTGCACTTCTCCTAATTTTCCGATGCTGCTCTCAATTCACAAAGCTTCTCAAAATGCATTTTAAAACGCATATGTTGAGATGTTTAGAAACGCAGATAAAATACATTGAGAAATGTGCACTTTGGGGGGGGGGAGGGGGAAATAGGCTCAAAGACACATAGTTAGGAAGATAGGAAGCTGCTTGGTGCAGACTATTGGTCCAGTTTGTTCAGTATTGTCCATGCTGGCTGGCAATGACTCTCCAGAGTTTCATATGGGGTCCCCTGCAGACCTACCTGGGGATTCCAGGAATTGAATCTGGACCTTTCTGACCTATAGCCCCTTCTTCATAAACAAGGACTGGAGTGGCCCAGGTCAATATAGTTCAGTTGGTTAGAGCGTGGTGTTAATAATGCCAAGGTTGCAGGTTCGATCCTGTATGGGACAGTTGCATAGTCCTGGATTGCAGGGGGTTGGACTAGATGATCCTCAGGGTCCCCTTCCAACTCAACGTTTCAATGATTCTAACTTTTTTTTTTAAAAAAATAATGAATATATAAATTACTATTAATTACAAGAATATTGTTCTTAATATGAATTTTCATGTTGCATGCATTTGCATATATGGAAATGAAATTCAATGGGTTTACGAATGACTATATGAGAAAATGACACCGAGTGGAACTAGACTGGTCAATCCATCTCAAGTTATAGGATAGTAGGATTTGCTCTCAACGGTGACATTTATGGCTGATTCTCTGTGATGGTCCTGCTCCATCATTCTTCTGCCTCTGCGCAGCCTGTTGGTTCGCCAGGTAACTACTGGTATATCAATGAATTACTTTTGGCTGTGACACACATGGAAGAGCAGGAAATATTGCCCAGCTCTGTCTTCTGACACTATTTAAATCAGCCCATAACATTGTAAATCCTAACTTGCTCACAAGCGATAAGTTAATTAAAAGTAGTCCGCAAGTCTAGAAAAAGACTAAGAGCTAATGTGACCCAGCACACTAAATTCTAATACCTTTGAAAAATTAATATAATAGGCTGAAGAATCACAGAACAACAATGCAATAATTCAAATTTAGAGCTGCAGAAATGTAGCTTATTAATCAAAGGCATAAATAATTTTCGAGTGGAAAAGAAGTTGCTGTCAGTGTCATGCACAATTTTACTGGCTTTGCTGGGGAGATCTTCTCTGAAGCCTAAATAGAGCTCACATCCATGCTTAGATGATGGAACCAAATTTTTACATCACCAGGCTTGTTCCTGTGGTATACACCTAGCATTTTGGCTGTATGCAGAACCCCAGCCTGTATTAGTGACGGGTGGAATTCCCCTTGATGCATCTCAATTTCCTCTTGTCCTTTTTTGTGATCTTTCCTTGTGAGTGCTGAAAAAGCAAAGCTTGAATCTTTTGAGCACAGCTAGAAGAGGAGGGGCAGTAGCAATAATGGAAAGATATCTCTCCCCAGTAGTGGTGTCCATGGTCACCTGGCTTCCCAATGTGGAGGTTGCTGCCAGTAAATGAGAACGGAAGGAACAAAATTTGTGGGGAGGTTGGCGCAATGCAGGGATAGCAGTAGAACAAATGTGACACTCCTGTCATCATGGGCGCAGCCAGGGGGGCAGCTGCCTCTGCTAAATCAAGTAATGAAAATACTTAACTAACTGACCAATTGTGTCACAGATAACTCGGCTCTGCCACCCCCATAAAGCCTGTCCCCCCCCAAAAAAATCCTGGTTATGTCCATGCCTGCCACTGCACCCACACCACACCAACCACCCTGCCGCTACTTTCTCTGTTACCAGCAAGAACCATGTTGGGAAGTTATGTGAGTGACACCCACTCCACCAACCAACTCTCTCCTCCCTGTCTCTGTCTCCTTCCTCTCTCTCTCTCTCTCTCTCTCTCTCTCTGTCTGTCTGTCTCTCTGTCTCTCACCCTTTCCCCCTCTCTCCTCCCTTCCTCTTTTTCTGGAAGTTTCTATACCCCTCCTTTCTCTCTCCTTCCTTCTTCCAAGTATCTAGAATTGTGCAACAGGGTCCCAGGGAAATTCAGTTTCACAGGAATCCATGCACCTGGGCGGCTGCCGCCAACACAGAACAGCAAAAGGGGAGTGTTGGGACTGGGAAGAAGGAGGGGTGTAAATAAACTTTGCTACCACTATCATTAGGGACGCGGTGGCGCTGTGGTCTAAACCACTGAGCCTAGGGCTTGCCGATCAGAAGGTCAGCGGTTCAAATCCTGCAATGGGGTGAGCTCCTATTGCTCGGTCCCAGCTCCTGCCAACCTAGCAGTTCGAAAGCATGTCAAAGTGCACGTAGATAAATAGGTACCACTCTGGCGGGAAGGTAAACGGCATTTCTGTGCGCTGCTCTGGTTCGCCAGAAGCGGCTTAGTCATGCTGGCCACATGACCCGGAAGCTGTACGCCGGCTCCCTCGGCTAATAAAGCGAGATGAGCGCCGCAACCCCAGAGTCGTCCGCGACTGGACCTAACGGTCAAGGGTCCCTTTACCTTTACCACTATCGTTGCCGCCTCTGCCCTGCTGTCAGGTAAGTTTGAGAAAAGTGAAACAAAGAAAGAGGTGGCCGTTTGGCTGTCAGAAGTGCAGCTCAGTTTCACAGTTTATTATATTACTTGCAGATATCATTACTTGTATACACACAATGACATGCTCCTAGCCCAAACACTTCACTGCCAGAAAGCTCCACTGAGAATGCAATGCTCCTCTCTGAACATGAACGTTACTATTCACTTCAGTGTTGGTGGAGGCACATTTTAGTGTACACATCCTTGTGTCTCCAACACTGTTGTCTCATTTATACGGGCATTCTCTTAGTGCAGGCTTCCTCAACCTCAGCCCTCCAGATGTTTTTGGCCTACAACTCCCATGATCCCTAGCTAGCAGGACCAGTGGCCAGGGATACTGGGAATTGTAGTCTCAAAACATCTGGAAGGCCGAGGTTGAGGAAGCCTGCCTTAGTGCCTCAGAGTACCTCTGTCATGAAATATCGCATTTAAAACAGGGATGACGTAACTTGGACCTGCCTGATGTTTGCTGGGCTGCATCTTCCATCTTCCCTGGCCATTGCCCATGCTCTCTAGGTCTGATGGGAGTTATTGTTCAGCAGCATCTGGAAGGGCAAAGGTTTCCCACACTTGATTTGAAATATCAAAACTCTTTTTAAGCAGAACGTCCTGATATACAGAGTCTCCCACCTCCCCACTAGCTGCTAAATTCTGCTAAAGAAAAAGAAAATAAAGAAAATAAAAGAAAAACCCTACCTCTCTTAAGCTTCATTCCAACAGACTTCAGCGGGTTAGACTCGAAACGGGAACGATGAGAGTGGAGGCTTCAATCTGCCTATCATCAATCTACAAATGGCTGGCTCTAAATTTGAAACCCCAAGGGATTGTACCACTGATCCTATGTGACCAGTTCCAGTCCAGCTGGCAACTAGCGGTCCTGAATTCTCTCCAGAATATGGGCATAGCCCCCCAAGCCCTTCTAAGGATGGATCTAAAGCAAGCCAAAGCAACGGTCAGACAACGACTCATTGATATCGAAAGACAACAGGACTGCTCAAGATGCCCTGAATACAGAACTGGAGAAATCAAGAGATATAAAGCCGCCCCGGCCCTTTACCTCTCCTTTCTCCTGTCAAAAAACACAAGAAGGGCGTTTACACTAGCTAGAAGCGTGGCATTGCCCACGCCAGTGCTGGAGGGGCTCTACAAAAAAATCCCATACTCCCAAAGGCTTGTTCTTCAGATGCCCACTTTATGAGGAAGCTCGAAGCGAGTTCCTGGATCCCATACTGGTGAGGTTAGCAAACCTCCCGGAAAAGCAAATATACAACCTGCTCTTGCTAGGTAAAGACCAGACGATAACCAGGACGGTCGCCAGATTCTGCGCCCAAATTTGCGGACACAGACTTTCTTCCCAGTCCGTTTAAATGTTTTCCCCAATGGAACCTCGAGCGAGCTAGGCTCAGTTCTCCGCAGCCACTGTTTTAAGAGTTAAACTTTTAACATTGTTATGTAATTAGTAACTCTTTTTAAATCTAGCTTAATGCGTTCTATACATGTCCCGTTCCCGGAAACAGTTTTATTAAAGGGACTTATTGTTTTTATTCTTTTTTATTTTTTATTTTACTTGTAAGAGCTGGTCCTCGACCGTAATAAAATTTATTATTATTATTATTAACAGACTTCAGCTTTAAAGGGAAGAACCATCTCTTAGTATCCCTTACATCAATGGCTACGTTCGATGCTCTACCAGTGCATTGAGAGCCAGTGTGGTGTAGTGGTTAAGAGCGGTAGACTCGTAATCTGGGGAACCGGGTTCGCGTCTCCGCTCCACCACATGCAGCTGCTGGGTGACCTTGGGCTAGTCACACTTCTTTGAAGTCTCTCAGCCCCACTTACCTCACAGAGTGTTTGTTGTGGGGAAGGAAGGGAAAGGAGAATGTTAGTCGCTTTGCGACTTCTTTGGGTAGTGATAAAGCGGGATATCAAATCCAAACTCTTCTTCTTCTTCTCCACATTTGGAAGTAGCAATGCTTCTGAACACCAGTTGCTGGGAACCACAGGAAAGGATAGAGCTCTTGGGCTCATGTTCTGTTTACTGGTTTCTCACAGGCATCTAGTTGGCCACTGTGAGAACAGGATGCTGGACTAGATGGGCCTGATGATTTAATGCTGTCTCCTTCCTTCTTAAATTTCCCCCAGTAGCTACTCAACAAAGCTTTAAAAGTCATGGAAACCAAGAGCGTGGGCGATGAGGAGAGTGTGCGCGGCCAGCAATTAGAAGTGAATGTGTTGATCTTTCATCCTGGTCCATTTGGCACGATTAGTTCAGTGTTCCTACGCGGTGAACAAATGTTTGCAGCTGGAGGCAAAGCCCAAGAGGAGCGGATTCTACAAAGCCATCCCTGCCTAATTCGCCTTGCTGTCATCGAAGGAGCAAGGCAGCTAATCTAATTTCCAATGAGCATTCACTCACACATAGCCTCCGTTATTATACATGCTTTATTGCTGGCTCCGAAGCCAGGCATTCATGTGATGACAAAAAGACACTCATTTGATTTGCTAACGAGGGCAGGGTGTTTTGGGTGTTTTTTTTTGTGGGACTGGAGTTCAATATATATTGATGGGTGAATTCAAGATTATGTGTGGGAGGCCTCTGAAGCTGCACCCCCCAGCAAGGATGTGGTTTCCTAATGCGAAGGAAGTGAGGCCTCTGTGACATCTGTAACGCTGGGATCGGATCAATTTGTGCACCATCTGGCAGCAAAGAGATCAGCGACTTGGAATCATAATGGAGCTATTTTGGCTCTCCCTGCAAATGAGCAGTTCAACAGCCGTCTGATGGTTTGCATGTTTGGTGCAAATACCCTGATAGAATTATGTGGCACTACGGGGGAGATGGGGGGTGATACGTAGTGTTCTGTAATCTGGTTGTTAGCAGCACATATTGGGAACCGAGTCCAGGGCAGGGAAATAAACGGAGAGCTCTTCCACCCAAGATTGTGAAGAAAAAACAACACCTGGCAGCTCTTGTCTTTCATATTTGTTTCTTCGTTTTGAAAAATAAATAAATGCCTTTTTTTGTATTTAGTTATTAGAAATGCGCACAGAGAGCCCGTGGGCTTCAAAAGCTGGGAAATGCAAGGAAGGCAGCCTTAGAAAGGTACATTGCGCCATGCCTGTTAAGTAACAGTTTGCAAAGAAATTGCACTCATTAGGGGGCATTGGTAAATAGTTTTTATTTCAGTTTAGTACAAATTAAATCTGATTCAACACACATAGGGGATTTGTGGTTATTACTATTGCCAGGAATGGTGTTAAAAGGGGGGGGGGAGAAAGAGAAAAGATTTAGCTTATCTCGTCTGCAGACCTTTCATTAGAACGAGAGATGTTTCCAGCACCACTCTTAGGCATTATCTCACTTTCAGAGCCGTTATTGGAAGAAAGTGCAGCGCTGCAATTAAAGGAAGATGCTGATGGTTTAGACCAAGTTCCTGCCATCTTGATCAATATTTTAGCAGCTATTGAGATGCACCCATGGCGAATGTACTCATCAAACCATCCACCGGTCTGTTACAAGATTAGTTCAGCTTGTTTGAAGAAAGGTGATATGTTTTGGAACATTAAATGATTCCGATTCAATGGGCTGAGGAGGTTTTAAGTGGTTGATTGCTCATTGTGCCCCATCAGTTGTGGCCTTAAGTTGTTAAGTATGGGTAAAAGAAGAGACTGTGCTGATAGGGAAGGCTTATTTGTCTCAGCCATTTAAGCAACACTTCTGAGTAAGCTCTTGGCAGCTTTTAGCCACCCTGACACATGAGCACAGCAGGCCATGAGAAAGTCAGTGCCATGGGCTGAAAATCCAGCTTACATGGGCTTTTGACACGTGTGGGAGGTTTGCAGTCAACCCTAACAATGCTAGTTAGTATGTGAAGGGGTTAAGGACCACAGAGTTCTGAATTGCTAGAGTAGGCTTACTGATGTCACATCCCTTTTTCTCCTGAGAGGGAGGAAGTAAGGCTTATTTCCTGTTCTCTCTCTCTCTCTCCCTGTAGGAGGTAGGCATGCCTCAACATATCTCTCTGTCTCAGACACATGATATCTAAGGCTGCCCTTGCTGTATTTTTCAACTATGAACATTTACCTGCATTTGCTGCTGAGGACAATGCATGGCTGTAAGTAAAGTATATTTTAAACTTACTTCAGTGTGTAGACTGCTTCTCTGCAGAAGTGGTAAAGAGGGAACAGTTGCCTGAAGTAGCTGGTAGACATTAAAAGAAGGATTAAAAGCCTGTTCCTATGCTTCACTAAATCGGCCTAACAATGGGATTTATACTCTGCTACTGAGGCTCTTTATGTGCAAGTCCTGTGTTTTAAAGAGCAGGCTCCAGCCATTTTTCTTTTGTTTGCTAACCTGCACATGTCAACATGATCTCGGAATGTTCTAGAAAGGCAGTCCTAGACAAGCCATTACTCTGATTCAACTTGCTACTTCCTTATGTCATGGATGGACAATTTGATCAGCCAGGGCCAAGTGGAGGAGACTATGGCTCTGTTCCAGATTCACTCCCTTGTTACCTCCAGGTAGGTCCAGTCTCTACAAGATGGTGGTAAATAAATCCAATTGTGCATTCAATGTACAACAGAGATTCAGATCTGCATTTTCCTGATAAGAGAGGTGCTTTGTTGTAAATCGGATAAAAATGTGCATTTAAGCTTGTCACAGGTAATTAAGTTCCATGTGATGCCGAACAATGATTTTGGATCTACATTGTGAAAACAGCGTATCTGTTTTCACAGATAAATGCTCTGAACATGTGATGCCAGCATGTAGGAAGATGGAAATATCCATGGAAAGAAAGGGGTAGGTTATACAAAAGTAGTATTATGTAAGAGCAGTCTTTCTTTTGTAGACACAGAGGTAAAGGGCTATAAAATGAAAAAATGTCTGTGACATTTCTATGCAAAACCAAAGTGTATGAAAGATAAGAACAGAATGGCCCGTTCACAATAGCAGTCTCTGGAAACTATTGCAGGTGTTAAATTGGCATAGAATTTTTTTTCAAAAGAGAGCATAATGATAGTGACTGTAGAGACTGGATCATTTGCTTCTTATCTTGTATATGCATAAGTGGTACCAGAAAGGGACAAGGGGACAACTAACCCCAGACAAGTAGCTCACTGCCTGCCTGCCTGCCTGCCTGCCTGCCTGTTGCTAGAATCCAGTAGTGACTTGAAAGGGAGTCACTTTTCAGAAGCATATATGAACTGAATCATGAACTTTGAACTAGAATATGAGTGCAAACCTAAGCATGCTTATCTTGAAAGTTAACGAAGCCAAATCCAAAAGGAGTCACTTCAGAGAAGACAATGAGAATAGGGGTGTTGATGTCAAAAATGTCTTCATTTCTCTTTTCAGAAATCTAATGCGGGGGGGGGGACCTCAACCCCCCCCCCTTTCACACACACACACAACACACAAAATGCATTTTGTTCATCCTGGAGCTCCTTCTGAATACTTTTTTTTCAGTGCTGTCACTGTGTATACATTCCTGTTCTGCATAAAAGCATCAAGGCTTGAAGTTTACCGTCCAGACTGCATTGTAAAATCTCTATGTATGTGCCCATCTCTTTATCTATCGAAAATTGTTGTTGTTGTTTAGTCATTTAGTCGTGTCCGACTCTTCGTGACCCCATGGACCAGAGCACGCCAGGCACTCCTGTCTTACACTGCCACCCGCAGTTTGGTCAGACTCATGTTGGTCGCTTAGAGAACACTGTCCAACCATCTCGTCCTCTGTCGTCCCCTTCTCCTTGTGCCCTCCATCTTTCCCAACATCAGGGTCTTTTCCAGGGAGTCTTCTCTTCTCATGATGTGGCCAAAGTATTGGAGCCTCAGCTTCAGGATCTGTCCTTCCAGTGAGCACTCAGGGCTGATTTCCTTCAAAATGGATAGGTTTGATCTTCTTGCAGTCCATGGGACTCTCAAGAGTCTCCTCCAGCACCATAATTCAAAAGCATCAATTTTTCGGCGATCAGCCTTCTTTATAGTCCAGCTCTCACTTCCATACATCACTACTGGAAAAACCATAGCTTTAACTATATGGATCTTTGTCAGCAAGCTGATGTCTCTACTGTCTAGGTTTGTCATCACTTTTCTCCCAAGAAGCAGGCGTCTTTTAATTTTGTGACTGCTGTCACCATCTGCAGTGATCATGGAACCCAAGAAAGTAAAATCTCTCACTGCCTCCATTTCTTCCCCTTCTATTTGCCAGGAGGTGATGGGACCAGTGGCCATGATCTTAGTTTTTTTTTATGTTGAGCTTCAGACCATATTTTGCACTCTCCTCTTTCACCCTCATTAAAAGGTTCTTTAATTCCTCCTCACTTTCTGCCATCAAGGTTGTGTCATCAGCATATCTGAGGTTGTTGATATTTCTTCCGGCAATCTTAATTCCGGCTTGGGATTCATCCAGTCCAGCCTTTCGCATGATGAATTCTGCATATAAGTTAAATAAGCAGGGAGACAATATACAGCCTTGTCGTACAATAGATGTGTTCAAACATTGCATTCAGAAAGTTTGGAATCTGTGTACCTGGGTACACATATAGCTGATTTGTAAACGTCACATGTAACATTCAATGAGTGTACATTCTCTCTACCTGTACACACAATAGGTGAGCTATAGAGATCCAGCTGTGTGCACACTTTCAAGTGAAACACTTGGACATGTGTAGAGGCAGCTTGTGCCTGTATTCACTGTAATATGTGAACAAGCCAAATGTCGCCATCCACATTTGATCAGGTGCAAAGCCTTGGTTCTCTCTTTAACCCTTCTCTCGCCTTTTGGCCCCCAAGTTCAGTCCACGGCCACTTCTCCCTTTACAGCATCACAAAATACGACTCTCTTTCCCCTTTTGCCCACACGCTGTTCATATCTCACCTTTGCTACTGCAATCTATGGATTCAGTTTCTGGTCTGCAAGTGTGGACGGTAGTACGTGTAACAGGGGCGTAGCAACGGGGGAGTGGGGGGGCGCCCCGGGTTCCACCCCAGAGGGGGGTGACACTTTTAAAAAAAATAATAATTTTTTTTTCCAAAAAAAATTTAAGTTTTTTTTTTTTTAATTTTAACTTCATTGAAAAAAGAGATAATAGACACACACACAACCCCCCACACCTCACAAAGTGGCACCATCAGAGGGGGGTGACACTTTTTTATCATTTTTTAATTATTTTTTATTTTAACTTTATTGGGGGAAAAGAGATAATAGACACACACACACACACAACCCCCCACAACTCACAAAGTGGCACCATCAGAGGGGGGTGACACTTTTTATTTTTATTTATTTTTATTTTTTTACATTATTATTATAATTTTTTATTTATTTTTTATTTTAACTTTATTGAAAAAAAGAGATAATAGACACACACACACACAACCCCCACACCTCGCAAAGTGGCACCATCAGAGGGGGGTGACACTTCTTAATTTTTTTTAATTTTTTTAAAATTAAAGTGGTGGGGGGTGACAAAAAAATTTCCGCCCCGGGTACCACCTGGGCTTGCTACGCCTCTGACATGTAACATCATTATGTAGTAAAATTTATTATGTAGTACGTGTAAAAGTTTCGCTTCTGCATATCAAATATATAGGGTAAGGCGATCCTTCACATAAACTGTTTCTTATCTGTCGAGAGCTTTATATACTAATATAAAGTATATATGGATGGCGGCTAAGGGATTGAGGTTGAATCCTGACAAGACAGAAGTACTGTTCTTGGGGGACAGGGGGCAGGCTGGTATGGAGGACTCCCTGATCCTGAATGGGGTAACTGTGCCCCTGAAGGACCAGGTGTGCAGCCTGGGAGTCATTTTGGACTCACAGCTGTCCATGGAGGTGCAGGTTAATTCTGTGTCCAGGGCAGCTGTCTACCAGCTCCATCTGGTAAGCAGGCTGTGACCCTACCTGCCCACAGACTGTCTTGCCAGAGTGGTGCATGCTCTAGTTATCTCCTGCTTGGGAGTAGTGGGAGTTATCTCCCACTACTGCAATGCTCTCAACTTGGGGCTACCTTTGATGGTGTCTCGGAAACTGCATATAATCCAGAATGCGGCAGCTAGATTAGTGACTGGGAGTGGCCGCCGAGACCATATAACACCGGTCCTGAAAGATCTTCATTGGCTCCCAGTACATATCCGAGCACAATTCAAAGTGTTGGTGCTGACCTTGAAAGTCCTAAATGGCCTCGGTCCTGTATACCTGAAGGAGCGTCTCCACCCCCATCGTCTAGCCCAGACACTGAGGTCCAGCGCCGAGGGCCTTCTGGAAATTCCCTCGCTGTGAGAAGTGAGGTTACAGGGAACCAGGCAGAGGGCCTTTTCGGTAGTGGCGCCTGCCCTGTGGAACGCCCTCCCAGCAGATGTAAAGGCAATAAGCAACTATTTTCCTTTTAAAAGACAACTGATGGTGGCCCTGTTTAGGGAAGTTTTTAATGTTTGATGCTGTATTGTTTTTAATGTTCGGTTGGAAGCCGCCCAGAATGGCTGGGGAAACCCAGCCAGATGGGCGGGGTATAAATAATTATTATTATTATCATTAATTATAACACTTTGGCCCAATAACAAATCAGCAGTCAGTGCGGACCTTTAAGCAGAGCTGCAATATGCTGATAGCATCTCACTCCTGTCAGCAACTGTGCTGCGACATTATGCAATAATTGGAGTTTTCAAGCTCAAGGGAAACCCCCCAAACAGTGCATTGCAATATTCCTGTACTATGGTTGTCAAGGTATCCCAAACCTTTTCTCCAAAGAAAATAGGGATATCCTAAGGAAAAGCAGGACATTATGGGATCAAATCAGAAACCGGGATGGCTTCTGTAAATTCAGGACTGTCCCTGGAAAACTGAGAAACTTTGGAGAGTCTGGTATCCCAGTCTGGGAATAGTCACAGCTAACATACCAGCGGAAGCTGATAAAAACATCCAAGGCCTAGTGTTTGAAGTCTGCAGCTTTACATCAAGAAAGTTTCTTCTTTTAAAGAATCTAATGCATAGTGCATCTTCATTTCACCTTCAGTGACTTCGGTATTCCCCTAACAACTGATGTACACCTGTTAAAACTGAATTCTTGCTTCTTTGCGGAACTGTGATTAGATGCCAATAGAACCAATGGCACTGGGGCTTGAATTAAAAGCCACTGGGCTCTCATGGCCTGCAGACCAGTCACGAAGTCAATATCCCTTGTTATGCTTCATTCATTTCGCTCTTTTTCCCTGAAATAGGAAAGTGGCCTCTGGCTTTCAGGTTTCTAGTTTGAAATCAATAGCTGATGTTTTATTCTTTGGTCTTCAGAACATTTCAGTTTTTCGAGTGTCAGATAATAATAGGGTGTTTGGGTGGGTTGTATAACCTGCTCCAAATAAAACTAAAAATTATGGTGAAGAATTACAGGCATTCAGGCAATAACTCTATGCATTCTAAAGCTAATAGCATTTTGATTAATTACAGCATCCAATTTTTCAATTCTGTTGCTTTTAACATTAAGTGACATATCCTAAAGATATTTATTTGTACAGGTTATGTTTTATTAAAAAAAAATAATTCTGGAGGAGATAACGCAAAATGAGAATCATTAATTGTCTATATAAATGGCACCAGTGCATCTTAATCATGGCTCTGCCTTCAAAGACCAATATTTCTTATGGTTGTAAACTTTAAAAGAAAATTGCTTCCTAAATCAAAATATGATTCATGTGAAATGCAAGTGCTGCTGCTGCCCTCGTTGCTGGGGGGGGGGAGGGAGGTGGTCCTAGACTACAGGGAAATGAGGGGGTGCTTCCACGGTTGGTCATCATCCTGCTTAACATTCTACGAAAGGGAAGGGTGTGTCTGTAGCATGGAATTAAGGCAGAGGACCGCAACAGGAATGCTCTCAGCTGGTCCATCCCACTTAGCGCAAACATTATAATACAAATCATAGTGGTTTGGATCCGAGTTTGGCATGTCAGGCAACAGTCCACCTCTGCCTAACTGCCGGGACGTAATCAGGAACAGCCTCAACTGTTGCACTTCACTAGATCTAACACATATTGGTGTAAACACAGCTGGACCAAAGATAATGTCTTCTTCTTCTTTGACGGTCACTCGTAGCCGAGAAAGGTTGTCTTTCATAAACATGGTTTTAAAAGTGAGTCCATAAGTGACTGTGGAGGCCAATTCTGGATCCAGACACCCTTCCACAGTGGGACATAGGTTTCCATGCAGGATTGGGTTTGGGGTGGGTTTTTGGAAGACGCCTGTGCGTGAATTTGTTTTATGTGTGTAGATCAGTGCATGGTGACCAACAGTAAGCTCTATTTCGATGGCATGAGTAAATCACGACAACCAGTAGATTCTTATCTGCTGCAGCCTTCATCTGCCTTCACAGCCATTGTAACATACTGCTTGTTATCTTACAGGTAGGTAGCCGTCTTGGTCTGTCATAGTCAAAACAAAATCAAAAATAAAAAAAATTCTTTCCAGTAGCACCTTAGAGACCAACTAAGTTTGTTCTTGGTATGAGCTTTCCGTGTGCATGCACACTTCTTCAGTATCTGAAGAAACTTAGTTGGTCTCTAAGGTGCTACTGGAAGGAATTTTTTTATTTTGTTTTGCTTGTTATCTTCCGCCTGTTCTGCCGTTAGGGGCTTTTTGGATCCTTCTTTGTCTAGCTCCTCCCCTTTGACCTTACTGCCTTGGGTGACCCTGCTGGGGGTACGAGACTCCCGACGGCTTCGCTCACAAGGGTCATAGGAACATGCAAGCCCCACTCACCACGACAAGGTGATGATCCAGCAAGTGAGAGATGATGTAGCTTGGCTGCAGCCTGCAGCCTCTGAGTCAGACCCTGGGCACATAGCAGGAGATGGGCAGGATGGAGGAAGAGAAGTGAGCAGAGACGGCAGCAGCAAACGTAGGAGAATTAAGAGAAACGGTACTCAGAAACAGAGGCGTAGCAAGCCCAGGTGGTACCCAGTGCAGAATTTTTTTTGTCACTCCCCCCAGCAAAGCAGGAGCCACTTACGGTGAGCCGGGGAGGGAGGGAGGCTGGGAGGGGCTGGATCCTCTGCTCGCAGCTGCAGCCGCGAACAGAAGATCCTCTACATGCGGCTGCGGCGGCGCGATGGCTGCTCGCACCGCTGTGGCAGGGTGCCGCCTTGTCACCCCCGGAGACGTGCCACCGGGAGCGCACCGCCCCCTCCATTGCGACGCCACTGCTCAGAAATGGTTTGCAAGTTGGAAGGAGCCACTCCACTGTAGCTTAGCAGATAGGTCACTTGCCAGGAGGTGGAGAGGCCCCTGGTTCAGTCCATAATCTTGCTGTGTGTGTGTGTGTGTGTGTGTAATCTGCTTCTAAACAAAGAGGCTTGCCTTTGTGCCATAAAATAATTAATGGTCAATTAAAGGTGTTGAAACAGCTCCTGAAGCAATGATGAAAGTTTTGCACAACTCTGCATCCCGCTCAGCGTGATGAATCCATGTGGCACGCACCAGCATGCATTAAAGAAAAGCCCTGCTCCAAGAATACATTGATTCAGTCAGCCCTTTTAAGCAACCCTTTCCAGTAGGCAACCTGGCTTAACGTTAGTTAAAAGAATAATTATTATTTTATCTCTCTCTCTTTTTTTCTTTTTAGTGAAGATTCAAAAGTAGGCTTTCTAATGGCATCTTCTGCCCTTAATTTTCATTGGCTTAGCACACAGTCATTCCCTTGAACTTATCCGTTGCAGTGTAGAGCACACCAACCAAGATAACTTCCCCCCCCCATAGTGATGATTCACCCCGCACTAATGATTAATCCATTATGCTGCCTATGCATGATTTCCTTTTATATCCCAGTTAGCCCTGTGCTGCAAGAACTTCAGAAGAAGTCATCAGAGGGTCGTTTGTATGCATTACAATATATATGGGGAATGACACTGTTTGTTGCACAATGTTGTTAATGCCATAGAAAATGAATTGGTATAAAGCACTATGCTTTATTTTACTGAGTTTGCAAATCTGTCTGGGAAAGTTTCTTGTGCGTTTTTGCAAAAAGAAAGCACTAATGAGCTGTGTGTAATTGTGCCATCTTTTTCTTTGGAAGCGAATTCTACGGGACCAAGAGATGGTCGGCCATTTCTACAAGCAGAGATGTATGTGCAGAAACAAACGAACATTGCAAACTATGCACACTTATTCAGAAGCAAACTCCACTAATCCCAGTGGGATGGATCCAGAGGAAGTTAATTGAACTTGTGCCCCGTTGAAATCAATGTGAAAAGTTAGTAATAATAAAGCGAAGTCCCATTGATTACAGTGGGAGCTAAGCTCTGCTAGCTCAGGCCACACCACACATTGAAAACACCTGATTTCTCTCAAAGAATCTTGTGAGCTCTCCTTTGTTAAAGGAGCTGAGAACTGCAGCTCTGTGAGGCAACCACAGTTCCTAGGATTCTTTGGGGAAAGGAAATTATGTGCTTTAAATGTACTTTATATATATGATTTGTATGCAGTCTCCATCTGAATCCAACCCAACAAAATTTATGCATAGGACTGCAGCCTGAATGGCCGTTTGTGGCATTTAAGGTTGGTTGTTCCTGATATTACACATCTACCTTCTGGGTTGTTGTTTTTTTTGTATTGTACCACTGTTTCAAACTCAAATAATGGATAAACTGTGCCCTGAAGACTCAAGACACTTAAAAGGTAAAGGGTCCCCTGACCATTAGGTCCAGTCGCGGACGACTCTGGGGTTGCGGCGCTCATCTCGCTTTATTGGCTGAGGGAGCCGGCGTACAGCTTCCAGGTCATGTGGCCAGCATGACTAAGCCTCTTCTGGCAAACCAGAGCAGCACACGGAAACGCCGTTTACCTTCCCGCTGCAGCGGTACCTATTTATCTACTTTATCAAGCTTTTATTATCTATTTATCGAGACACTTACATTAGTCCTAAAACCTAAACATTTTGACCCCAAATATCTGGAATGCCTCCTCTTTCCATACAGACCCTCTCAGGTGTTAAGATCAGGAAAGGCGTTCCTCTTGGTATTTTCCACACCCTTTGAAGGTTTTTTTTTGGGGGGGGGAGCCCAGGAGAGGGAATTCTTTGTGACGGCCCCTAAATTGTGGAATTCATTCCCCACAGAGATGCATCTGATACTTTCATCATATGCTGAATATACATCTCATTACCCTAGCCTTTGACACTTGAGAAATAGATACAGATATAAATTTTAGGACGTACTCTATTCTTTTAGTCGTAAATCTTTTAAAGGGACATTATGGTGAGGGTCAGGTAAGAAATCAACAACAATAACAACAACAACAACAACAATAATAGCAACAACAATAGGGCTCAAATTTCCCATTGCTTTCTCTCATGTTGTTACTTCCATCAGAGAAGACCAAGAGAATCAAATCAATCTTTGCTATATATAAGCAGCCAATTGCATCAGTCTGTGATGTAAATATATACGGCCAACTGAGTTGTGGCTATAAAACTATGGCTGTAAAAGAACAGCAGAACTAGACAGAACTAGAAGTGGTTGTATATGCATCAGGAAAGGTACTACTCAACAAAATATGTCTGTAGTATTTTTCATCCGAAAATAATCCAGAAGTGCTAAGGGGGCAGCAGTAGGAAGGAGGAGCCCAAAAATAAATGATGTAAAGCCTGTAGATGGGATAAAGAATGCATTAGGAACCCATGATTTTCCAAAAGCTCTGTGCAGCATAATGGATGATCTTGTGACACAACACTGTTCTGAGACTGATTACCCTCAGGATGTTCCGTTCTCAACCAGCTAATAAATGCTTAATTTTCTGCTTCGTAGTAAAAACATTTCAGAAAGTCCAAGGTGAAGTGATCAAAGAAATGTGAATTAAAAAATTGCCTTCTAATAGCTTCATAATGGTTGTTTCATAATGGCACTGTGGTCTAAACCAGAGAACCTAGGCCTTGCCGATCAGAAGGTTGGCGGTTTGAATCCCCATGACGGGGTGAGCTCCTGTTGCTTGGTCCCTGCTCCTGCCAACCTAGCAGTTCAAAAGCATGCCAGTGCAAGTAGATAAATAGGTACCGCTGTGGTGGGAAGGTAAACAGCATTTCCATGCACTCTGGTTTCCATCACAGTGCAAAGATCCGCTCAGCACCCCCAAATTTAGTTTAGCCCCCAAATTAACTTTTATTATGCTTATGTCAGACACCATGCTTGCGCCTTATCTCTTGTTTACAAAAGAAGGGAGGAAAAAGAAATAAACTTTTTTATTTGCTCATTTATTTACAATACACTTATACCTAAGTTTACAACACCACCACACTTAAACTTATAAGTATTGTTTAGGCACCTACTTAGGAGAAACATTGGTAGCGAGATCAGTCATGTCAAAGGTGCCGCTGACCCCACTGCCGCATAGCAGCTCAATACAATACATAACATAATACGTAACATCATATTTTGATTTAAGAGTTGATTCCGCGTGCACGGCGCCGTTGAGAATGACAAGCGCCGTCGTTGAGTCTGAGAAGCGCCGCCGTTGTGAATGACAAGTGCCGCTGCTGGCGCAGCACATCTTTGGTAAATGAACACACAAAGTCGAAGATCCTTTACTGAAACAGTAGTCAAAAAAGTCCAAAAAGAAATCAGACAGTCAAAAAAAGAAACAGAAAGGGTGAAAGAGGAGGTGGCCGATCTAAATAAAATTCAAGAGACTATGTTGGACAATTTAGCTCTTTTAGAGTTGCGGCAAAGGCAAATGAATCTGAAATTCAGGGGTATCCCAGAAGAAACAAATGAAAACATAAGAGGGAGAATAGCAGAGGAACTGGCGAGATGGCTAGAATTAAAACAAGAGGATATTGAATATTCAATTGTAAACGCTTTCAGAATAAAAGTTAAATCAGCTAAAGCCAAAGCCAAAAAATTACCAGGGGATTGCTTGGTGATTTTCAACTCCATGGATATAAGGAACGTAATATTGAAACACAATCATATACAAAGATTAATAATTGGAGGAAGAATAATCACCATTTACAAAGAAATCCCGAACAGATTTTTACAAAAGAGGGATCCGTATAGAGAACTGGCCGGGACCTTAAATAAAAAGAAAATCCAGTTCCGATGGGAATTCCCTGAAGGAATGTCTTTTTATTTCAAAGGGAAAAAATTTAGAGTAATGAATGTCTCAGAAATAAAGAAATTCACGCGTAGATATTCGAAAGAACTTGGTTTGGAAACTAAAGAAAAGAAAGACAAAAAAGAAGACTTACCAGAGGGAGCGATCGGAGGAGAAGTAGAAGAAGAAAATGAGGAAGAAGAGGAAAAAGAAAGCGAAGAGGGGGGAGAAGAAGGAGAAGAAGAAGAAGAGCAAAGGGAAAGTGATCAAGAATCTTAAACTGGTGAAATATAGAAAAGTTACTGTAGTGTTTCTCCTTTTATTTTTATTTTCAAGACGTTAACTAAATAAAAGATAAATAAAAATGTTGAAAATTCAATCGTGGAATGTTAATGGCCTCAATAATAAATGTAAAAGAAATAAGATTGAACATGTCCTACTTAAAAAAAATCTTGACATCATCTGCCTGCAAGAAACGCATATTGCAGAAAGACATAGAAGAATATTAACAAATAATAGACTGGGCTTGGAATTTGTAACAGCACACCACAAAAAGAAAAGAGGGGTGGTGATTTATATAAAGGAAAAACTTGACCCCAAACTGGTATACAAAGATGAGGAAGGAAGGGTGGTGATAGTACAAATAACTTATGAAGGAGAAAAATTAATTGTTGCAGGGATTTACGCCCCGAACTGTAAAAAAGCGGCTTTTTATAAGAAACTAGAAGAGAACATGCTGGAATATGCAGACCAAAAACTAATTGTTTTGGGAGACATGAACGGGGTAGTAAACCCTGAAATAGATAGAACGGCAAGAAGAGCGGAAGCTGTAGGGGGAAAATTGCCAAAATCATTTTTCTCGATGGTTGAGAGTTGTGGTTTAAAAGATGCGTGGAGATCTAAACACGGATATGAGAGGCAGTATACATTTTTCTCTGAACCTAATCAAAGCTCAGGGAGAATTGATCATATCTGGACCTCACAAAAACTACTGATAAGAATAAGCAAAGTGGAAATATGTCCAAGGGTATTCTCAGATCACAATCCGATGTATGTGGAACTCAAAGGAGATAAAACACCTAAAAGATGGAGGTTGAATGAAAGTTTGATTAACGATCAGAAGATACTAGAAAAAACAAAGAAGACCTTGGATGAGTACTGGAAGTTGAATGTTAATAAAGGAACGGATCTTAAAACAGTGTGGGATGCCAGTAAGGCAGTTATAAGGGGGTTTCTAATTATGCAAAATTGTATTAAAAAAAAAGAAAAGGAAAGTAAAAAGGAAGAGATATTAAAAATACTTTTGGAAAAAGAAGGAGAATTGAACTTGAATCCAGGAAATAAAGAAATAAAACAAAGTATAAAATCTTTACAAACACAATTTTCTCTGATAACAAGTCAAGAGTTAGAATGGAAATTAAAGTGGAGTAAACAAAGAAATTTCGAGCACGCAAATAAAACCGGAAAACTCCTAGCGTGGCAGCTTAAGAAAAGGCAAGACCAAAAAATAATCTATAAAATAAATTATAAAGGCAAAATAATAGAGAAACCAAAAGAAATTAAAAGTGCATTTGAGGAATTCTATAAGAAATTATATTATCAACTAGAAGAAGATGAGGAAAAAATAGAGAAATACCTGGAAAAAAATGTAACCTTTAAATTTACGAAAGAAGATCAAGAAACACTAAACGCAGCAATAACATCGGAGGAACTAAGAGGAGCTATTAAAGGGCTGAAAAAAGGAAAAGCACCGGGTCCGGATGGACTGACAGCGGATTACTATAAAGAAATGGCAGATTCACTTATACCAGTCTTAAAAGATGTAATGAATGACGTATTGACAAAAGGCAAAACTCCAGGGACATGGAAGGAAGCAGTAATAACATTGATACCAAAACCAGATTCAGATAGACTGGATGTTAAGAATTATCGACCAATCTCATTGTTGAACCAAGACTACAAACTATTCGCCGGTATCATGGCAAACAGGTTAAAAAACATCTTGAACAAAAAAATCCACAAAGATCAAGCAGGCTTTCTCCCTGGAAGGCAAATGAGGAACAACATAAGAACAGTAGTGAACTTAATCGAACTATTGGATATTAAAATAAATGAAAAAGCTGCATTCCTGTTCATTGACGCGGAGAAAGCATTTGACAATTTGTCATGGAAATTTTTAGAAAAAACTTTAGAAAAATCAGATGCAGGTGAAAACTTCAAAAAAGGCATTAAAGCAATATATGATGATCAAACAGCCCAATTATTAATCAATAATACTCTCACAGAAAGATTTGGCATAAAAAAAGGAACAAGGCAAGGATGCCCTCTATCTCCCCTCCTATTTATATTGGTGTTGGAAATTTTATTAAATAAAGTAAGGAACAGCCCAGAAATTAAAGGTATTAAAGTTGGTAAAAAAGAATACAAATCTAAAGCGTTCGCAGATGATGTGGTACTAATAGTAGGCGACCCAAAAAATAGTATGGATGCAATATTTAAACATGTACAAGAATTTGGAGAATTAGCGGGTTTTAGAATTAACAATAAAAAGACAAAAATGATGGTTAAAAATCTGGACAAACAAGAAATGGAAGAATTACAGGAAAAATATAAGATAGAAGTGGTACAACAGGTCAAATATTTGGGTATAAGATTAACCACAAAAAATATAAATTTGTTCAACGACAATTATGTTATCCTATGGAAGAAAATAAGAAAAGATCTTGAGACCTGGGGAAGAATGAAATTGTCATTTTGGGGTCGTATAGCCGCTATAAAAATGAACATAATACCAAAAGTACTATTCCTTTTCCAAACACTGCCTGTAATCAAGGGGACCATGCAACTAAAAGAATGGCAAAGAATGCTATCGAAATTCGTGTGGCAGGGAAAGCCTCCCAGAATCAAACACAAACTGTTGATTGACAGAAAAGAGCGAGGAGGTTTCGGGATGCCAGATATAAAAATGTATTACGAAGCAGCCTGTTTGGTATGGGTGAAGGAGTGGATTATGTTAAAAGATGCTGACATCTTAGATTTAGAGGGATTTAATAACTTTTTCGGATGGCATGCATACCTCTGGCAAGACAAAGCCAAAGTACATAAAGAATTCCTCACACATATATTTAGAAAGCCACTGTATGAAGTTTGGAATAGATATAAAGATATTTTGGAAAGAAAAACACCTAGGTGGCTATCACCAACGGAAATACTTACTTATAAAAAGGTGAATATGCAAACAAATTGGATTATGTATGAAGATTTATTAATAGAGCCAGAAAAGGGGTGGAAATTAAGACCTTACGAAGAAGTTAAGGGAAAGTTTACAGGCTGGATACAATATCATCAGGTCCATGATATGTTCAACAAAGAAAAAAGAAAGGAAGGATTTGATAAAGAAAAATCTAAATTCCAACTAGAAATAATAGAAAACAATTCCAAATCATTTTCTAAGATGTATGATATGTTGTTAGAATGGTACACCAAAGATGAGGAGGTGAAAGAGGTTATGATCAAATGGGCGATAGATTTCGGTTACAACATTCAATTAGACAGATGGATAAAACTTTGGAATCAAGATCTGAAATTTACCGCTTGTATGACCCTCAAAGAAAACATCATGAAAATGATGTACCGGTGGCACATTACACCGGCAAAATTATCAAAAATGTATAGGGTTAAAAACAATAAGTGCTGGAAATGCCAAATGGAGAAAGGAGACCTCTTTCACATGTGGTGGGTTTGCAAAAAGGCGAAAGTGTTCTGGGAATCAATATATAATGAACTCAAAAAGATATTGAAATATACTTTTCCCAAAACACCAGAAGCCTTTTTGCTAAGCCTAGTAGGAGACGAAATTAAAAAAGAAGACAGGAAACTATTTTTATATGCCATCACTGCGGCAAGATCTTTGTGGGCCCAGAAATGGAAATTGGAAGAGGTACCCAGTGTGGGAGAGTGGAGGATAAAATTAATGGAATATATTGAATTAGCAAAATTGTCAGGACAAATTAGAAATCAAAGAGACCAGAAACTTCGCACGGATTGGAGTAAGTTTATTGAATATACTAAACAATGTTCATATTTAAATACGCACACAGGATTAGAAATTGTACTTGTAATGTAACATGGAAAAAATAAATATGGCATAGGAATGAAAATAGATACAACTAACGATGGAAAAAGGTTAAGCGATCGAAAGAAGAGACTTGGAAAAAAACCAGTACGGAAAGTGAAGGAAGTCCAAATACTCGGCAGAGTATACGTTGAGATGACAAATTGTATATAAAATTTATGAGTTACTTTTGTAAAACAAAAAAATGTACTTAATAAAAAGATATTTAAAAAAGAAAAAGAAAAGAAAAGAAACAGTAGGTATACATTTCGGTAATACCTACGTAGGTATATATGTATTTTGTTTTTCTAGCTTGATCAAAATTATTTATTATTTCATAGCAGGTAGATGGGTTAAGAGCTTAGGGGGTTTCAGCAGCGGGCGCCTGGCACCCCCCAGAATTAGGCGCCCGGGTGCCCAGCACCCCTTGCACCCCCGGGTAAAGACGGCCCTGATCACCTGTGCTTTCTATGATCTCTCCTTTTTTTTGCTATCGTGGAACCTGTCTTCCTTCCTGCACCTGACCCTGTATATCAGAATCTGACTGCTTCCCCCTGATCTGCCTTTCCAGAATTTGACCATAGCTTGACCTAACCCTGCACACTAGATCCCAGCTGTGGAATTGATTGGTATTTCACCTCCCCCCCCCCTGGAACCAAGGCCCTCAGCAGTGTTCCTCCTGGACTAGAGTCCTTTCCCCAGTCAACAACTGTTTGAATCAGAGCACCAACTTACTCTGGGCCCATAATAAAACGATGTCTTGAAAGTTGATTCAAAACTTCTCACTGAAGTTATGTTGCCACTGAAATGAATAGCTTCCTATAAGCCTGAAGCTATCCAGGCAGAGATATTTAGGAACCTTAAACCATATTCTGTCTCACATGTACATCTCAGGTAGACTGGATCATTTTTAATTAGGATGCATAGGTAATACGGCTAATTGTACCTGAACCTCCAGGAAAAAAATGTACTAAATTAGGGACTCATTAGCATTTTCATTAAATAAGGTTATTTGTTCCCCAATTAATCCTTTCCTCCTTTTATCATTTCCCCCTCCCCCCAAAACACACACACAATCACCCTGCAGATTTCTTTTTAATTACAGCATAGACACCATGAATATAAATGCTTTCAAGAAATAAAAAAAAAAGTTTGGGGTCATCATCCATTTGAGACATGTAGTTTTCTTATAAACTCATGAGTACATAATTAGTCCAGAAGGGTATTTTTAGCCAAAGATGTAAACTGCCCTAAATTGCTCACTGAGTTCACTGGGCATTTTCTACACCTGTCATTTCAAATATGAAACTTACAGCAGTTTGAGCATGCATTCAGTTTAAAAATGGGTGTTTTGCTAGGTGTGCTATGTTAACAATATTCAGAAGTGATGCATTCCAAGCTCTGATGCTTTTGGTAATGTTACTTGCAAAAATGTTATTGAATTGAAAGCAATTAAAGGAATCTCACCATCATTTCACCATTGGATCCCAGTGCATGCTACTTTTGGCCAAGACATCAGGGCTCAGAAAAATCTCAGTCAGTGAGAGGAGACTTCCAGGTTCAGAACCCCAAATGTAGTATAGCAATAAAATGCAAAAAGTAGTTTCTTATTTCTTTCTCTCTCTCTCTCTCTCTCTTTTTTTTTTTTTTTTTTTTTTTTTGCATCTGACCCAAATCTCTAAGGTCAGCCCTAAAGCCCATGAAAGCTGAATTAAATGGTGCTTTTTCATTTTGAGTACCCAACAGTTTTTCAGATCTGCTTTGGAAATTAGATTTTAAAAAATAATTTACCATCTCCCACATGCTCCCCATTAAGAAATGGAAAGAATATGGCAAATTCCCAGAAATCATTCACTTGGCTTGATGTTTCAAATGAGTGCTTTTTCTGACAGCCAAACGGGGCATTTAATTTCTATAGGGAGTTTTAAAACCATTTGATACCCAAACAAGCTTAGCAGAAAATGCCCATGCGTCTTTAAGCGAGACATATTTCAATGGTATTTCAAAATGGCAGAGCACTGAGACATGAGCAGAGCTCCCCATAAGTAATAACAGCAAGAAGCACCATAATCAAATTAGAGGCCTATGCATTTAGCTCTGCAGAATAACTTCAGTTGGCTTGATGCACACAGCTGAGCCTTATGGCTGGTTGTTTTATTAATAACTATTTGTCGAATCAACCTGACATCTCACACAGAGTTCATCCTGTTCTCTGTTTGTGCTCCACTACATAATCAGACTATTATGGGTTTGTCTACATAGAATCAATGTGGAGCTGGGAATATGAAAACTTGTCAACAGCAACAGCAACAGAATGTCGACACTACAAACAAAACAAAACGGAGCCGCCCATCAGAAAGACCTATGGGTACACAAGAAGTCAGAGGCGCCAGCTTGCGAGGGCGATGGGGAGGGGGGGCAAGGTTACACACGTAATGTCAGGACCTCAGGAGGAGCCGACCACAGTGGCCACACGGCTCAATGGCCGGTGGTTCCTTGTCTTCCTCCTCTTGGCACTGCCACCAGTGGGAGGCCGCTTTGGCCTCCTTCCCTTCATGGCAGGAGGAAGAGAAGGAGAAGGAGCTGGCTGTTGGAGCCATGCCATGCTCAACTCCAGGCTTGGCTCCACACTTCACCTCCATGCTCCAGTATATCTGAAGGAGCGTCTCCACCCCCATCGTCCAGCCCAGACATGGAGGTCCAGCGCCGAGGGCCTTCTGGAGGTTCCCTCACTGCGAGAAGTGAGGTTACAGGGAACCAGGCAGAGGACCTTCTCGGTAGTGGAGCCCGCCCTGTGGAACGCCCTCACATCAGATGTCAAGGAAACAAACAACTATCTGACTTTTGGAAGACATCTGAAGGCAGCCCTGTTTAGGGAAGTTTTTAATGTTTGATGTTTTGTCGTGTTTTTAATATCTTGTTGGGAGCCACCCAGAGTGGCTGGGGAAGCCTGGCCAGATGGGCAGGGTATAAGTAACAATTGATGATGATGATGACATTGGGGGGCCCTACCCCCAAAATATAGGGAGGCCCAAAAGGGCTCAGTCCCCAGGAGCCAGCTCCCCTGCAAGAAGTAGTCTACTTTTCCATTGTTGGTGTAACTTCTGATTTCTAGTGTCTAGCACAGGCAAGCTTTACCAATGCATTCTAAACAAATAGTGCATCACGTAACGGAAAAACCACGCCAGGGCAGTTGTAATCAGCCCAGGATCAATGGTTTGACCCAGAATTTCTGTAATCCCCCCCCCTCAAAATGTCATTTAAGAACAAAAGAATAACCTGCTGGATGAAGCCAATGGCCTATCTATTGTGCAGTATGCTGTTCTCACAGTGGCCAACCAGATGCTTGTGGGAAGCCCCAAAGGCACTCGAGTTTCTGGTACCATTCACAGGCAGAACATAGCCACCGTAGCCTTTACCTCCATGAATTTGTCAGATGCTCTTTTCAAGGACATCCAAGTTGGTGGAGAATTCCATAGCTTTTTCTTTTTTTAGCTTGATTAAGTGCTGTGTGAAGAAGGCCTTTCTCTTGTCTGCCCTCCAACATTCAGCTTCATCAAATTTCCATGAGTTTTAGTATTATGTGCCCCATTCTATTCACTTCTCTCATGTCACCTCATACCACATTTTTCCTCAAACTAAAAAAGCATCAAATGCTCCAACATCTTCTCACAGGGGAGTTTCTCCACCCCCTTGATAATTTCAGTTGCCCTTTTCTGAACCGTTTCCAACTCTACAATATCCTTTTTGAGGTGAGTTTATGCTAGTCCTTCTCAGAATGAACCCAGTGAAGCTTATGGGCACGACTAACTAAGGTTCATTAGTTTCAGTGGTTCTAGCCTGAGAAGGATTTACAATAACTCAGTATTCCAAATGCCATCTGATCTGTAAAGCAGCAGCATTAACAGCAAAGAAGGTAATTACACACACAAAATACATTATTTGAGAGACAAAATTCGCTTTTGAATTGCTTCACCTACTGCAGATCCTCTGTGAGGTTCAGGAGGGAGCAATTCTCTGTGCTGTTCTTATGAAGAATGAGAGAAATATGGCTAGCCAGAAATACATAATGGCTTCCGGACCTTATTGCTTTGTAATAGGGTTTCTAATTCTGTTATAATGTGTGGGGAGAAGGAATCCTCCTGGAAACGGTGATGATTATTACACAGCATGAGATGGCTTTCTTTTGGGGTGTGCGTTCTTAGAGACTGAATTTCCTTCTGTTCAGAAGGATTCTTCCTTTCATAAAGAACATTGCTGATTTATTAGAAATGACTTCTATTGTCTCATGGGTGATCTTTCTTGGAAAGATGTGCATATTAGGTTTTAAAGGACAAAAAAAAATATGTCAACACACATTGTGTGTGAAAGCGTTTAAAAGAAAGGCAATGTGTACTTAGGAATCCATTTCTGGCAACAGCATCTGTGGATACTGGACATGCCTAGTGAGAGAGATGGAGAACTTTATACTGTGTTCTACAGCTGTAAAGTTGTAAAGTCTCTACACATGCAGCTCTGTGCATGGGGTCATGTCAGGGACTGGACAGAGGAGGAATGGTGGAGACCGCCTCCGTATCCTGACCCTTCCAGGGAGAAGGAAGAGGAAGATAGTATAGATTTACAACAGGGGTTTGAGGGAGGTCGCAGGCCAGAGGCAGATGAGGGGGAATGTTGGGGAATCATGGGAGAGCCAGAGCAACACCTGGCTGACAAGTTGTCACTAGAAAGCATTCCAGACCCTCCATCTCCCAGAACCCGGCGAGCCTTAAAAGTAGGAGAGCAAAAAGCTCAAAGACAGAGAGCATGTAGCAGCACCCGTAGAAGTGACGAATGAGGAAGTGGGAGAGACAGGGGTGTGGAGATTCACTTGGAACTATGCCATTATCCTAGAGGCTGGGTTCTATAGCCTCTCTCTGTAAAGACTGAAATAAAAAAGGACTGTAAGAAACTTTTCCTTGTCTTTATGCTTTCCTGGGCAACCAGCTGGGAGCCGCTGACAGCATCCTGACAGATCATCCTGCAGATGTTTGAATGAATGCAAAAAGTTCAGGATAGAATCTGCTGTTCCTTCCGCTTCTATGTGTTTGAATACTATCCGTTGATACTGAATGTCTGGAGGGGAAATAGCTCTGACTGTGAAACCTGACCACTCATAGACCCTCCAAGTGTCCCTATTTTCCAGGGACAGTCCCGGATTTACAGAAGCCGTCCCAGTTTCTGATTTGATCCCAGAATGTCCCACTTTTCCTTAGGACGTCCCTATTTAGGATGCTGAAGTCTTCCCCCAAGGGTCTTCTGGCAGTTATCTCACTGCAAGATGTGAAGTTACAGAGGGATTTATCAGCAGTGGCATCCGCCCTGTGGAACGCCCTCCCACCAGATGTTAAGGAAATGCACGACTATCTGACTTTTATAAAACATCTGAAGGCAGCCCTGTATCAGGAGGTTTTTAATGTTTGAAGTCTTACTATGTTTTTTACGCACTGTAAGCACCCAGAGTGGCTGGAAAAACCCAGCCAGATGGGCGGAGTATAAATATTATCATTGTCATTATTTTCATCAAAAATGTTTTAGTTATGATAGGATGTTTCTATTTCCATTGGAGAAATGTTGGCAGCTACAGAGTTATGCGACCCCTGAGCCAAGGAGTTAAGTAACTATACAGTGCAAACTTTAGAAGACATATGAAGGCAGCCCTGTATAAGGAAGTTTTTTAATATTTAAAGTTTTATTCCACTTTTATATATGTTAGAAGCCACCCAGAGTGACTGGGGCAACCCAGTCAGATGGGCGAGATATAAATGATAAAATTATTATTATTATGGGCCTTCTCAGTAGTGGCGCCCGCCCTGTGGGACGCCCTCCCATCAAATGTCAAGGAAATAAACAACTATGTGCCTTTTAGAAGACATCTGAAGGCAACCCTGTTTAGGGAAGCTTTTAATGTTTGATGTTTTATTGTGTTTTTAATATTCTGTTAGGAAGGAGTCACCCAGAGTGGCTGGGGCAACCCAGCCAGATGGACGGGCTATAAATAACAAATTATTATTATATTATTATTTTTTTATAGGATGTCCCTATTTTCATCGGAGAAATGTTGGAGGGTATGCAATCACAGCTCATGTACAATAGTGTACACATCTCACATCAGAACACACTTAAGAAGTATTAGAACATACAGTAAGCCCACTAACTGTGAAGATAGGCAAATGAAGTCTATTTGTTTAAATGCCTAATTGCATCAAAATTAATTGCTGCGCTCTGCCACATGCTGTATTTCTGCTATATAACCAGGTACTACATGACGAGAACAGTTAAACACAAACCTTCCAAGGGGCCTCTCCACTCCCTCCCCCCTCCTTGATAGATGGATGGTGCTCTGCAAAGGAAAACAAAATGGGGGGGGGGAATCTTAGCCTTGACTCACAACATCCTCATTAGGATGACAGGCTGTTTTTCATTTCTCCTTTCTGTTGGGCAGCCATGTTGGAAGAAAGGTGGACTTGTGAAAAGCCAAACATATACTCGATGGCTTCTGACATGCTTACAGGACTTTTCTAATATTTTATTAGGATCGGTCCTGGGGCTTTCAGAAATCCCTGAGGTAAACAGACCACCTTATTGCTTGAAAGACGGCTTTATTTTCCTCTCCCATTTCGGTTTTGCGTAGACTTTTAGGCAGGCTGTAGCTCTCGACATTTGTTACTAGAGTGAAGTGATGCCACAGGGGAAAAGCAGAGATGGGGGGCTGCATTGCTAGCCGGCCCGCTAAGGTCATGCTAATTCTCCCAGCCCACCGCATGATGAGGATGGTTGTCTGCAGAGAATAGTGATGTAAGAAGGCATCAAATTTTTTTTGCTCAAGTACAGTTCATCTTCCACCCAAAACTATGTTTTCCATCCAGAGCTTTTTTCCCCCAGCCAGAATTCACTGGAATTTAGTTCCGGCACCTCTCAGGTGGGCACCATCTGAAAGAACTTTGTAAAAAAGGAAAAAAGGAAACATAATCCACAATAGAATGGAACTAAACAAATAGCCCCATATTGATACAATCAATTAAAATCTTGCGACGCTTAGAAGCTAAAAAAAGAAATTTAGCCACCAGGAAGGCTGTATTTCTAGTAATATTATTCAGTAAATATAAAACCTGTCTTTCTCTGGGTAGAAAGCTAGATTGATGTAAAAGTGGAGTTATAAGATTTTGCCTAAGTTCTACATAGAGAGGACAAGACAGAAGGATATGTTCGGTAGACTCAACCATGCCCATAGTACAATGGCAGGTTCTCTGGGCGTATGGAACTCCCTTGTACCTTCCCCACAATACCGCGGAATCAAGGGCGTTTAGTCTAGCCGCTGTAAGAAGTCTGCGGTATTCCACATAGTGGATTTCTGTGAGATAGGGGGCTGGTGTCATTTGATATATCTGGTCCCCTAGGAACATCCCTGGTTTCACTTGAGCTAGAGTTCCAGCACCTCTTTTTCTAGAAAAATAGCAGTGGTTTCACTGTATGTTACACGACTTATGTATTTATTCCACCCCATTCATTTCAATGCAAATGAAATGCAGTGCAAATGGTGGGGGTCGTTTTATGTGTCGTTTGTGAACTGAAAGCAACAAAAACAGCAGACTCCCATCATGTTTCCTGGATATGGGACAAATAAGCAAACTTCAGCAATTTCTGCTCCCGTTTCTCTTTTCGTCAGAATTCTCTGACATCCCTGGCAGTGGGGAGCCTTTGTCTTCCACAGAGAACAATCAATGCCTCAAAATCTGCCATGTAGTTTGTACACAACATATTTTATGACACAACTAATATATAGTTACTGCATACATGAACAGCAGAGACAGGCTGCCTATTTATTTCACCAGCCTATCACACAATATCATTTTAACTATGTTTTTATGCGCTTGCCATGTCGCCTTTTGGTTTTTAGACTGCTTTCCTTGATGTTCTTTGAAAGTGTCTGTCTTTGTATTTCAGTTATTATTTGTGTACTTTTTATCCGTATGCCGCTGTAATGATCATTGAGCATGTGCCAAAACGGGGAGGGGTGGAAATGGCTTTTTGCAAAATAATATTGGGAAAACAAGGGCCTCTGCCTAGTTCTTACACTCTGTGTGGAACTTCCTATCTATATCCCTGAAAAGTAGAAGACAACCATTGTTGTTGCCATCCATCTGTCTCAAGAACAAGAGCACTGGCTCCTGGAGGCCTTTTTTTAAAGGGTCTGGGCCCCCTCAATGTTCAGAGGGCTCACCGCACAACATCAGGACATTGCATGGCATTGTGGGCGCAATGTCAGGACATCATGCGACACCGCATACCTGACATTAGGACGTTGCATGGCTTCACATGCGGGGCCCCTCAATCCTCTGGAGATGGTGGCGCCTCTGCTTGAGAGACAATGGAGTGCACATCTAGGGGTGATATCAAACTGTTGGATAAACACAGCACCTGTTGTGGCTGCAGAAACAAGTAACTCGCAACGGCTGCCTCCAGTGTTGTTTTTGCTATAGTCGTCCTCAGGGCCGGCGCGTCCATTTAGGCGAACTAGGCAATTGCCTAGGGCGCCAAAATGGAGGGGGCGCTGGCCAGCCTGCCCCCCGCCGCCGCCCGCTGCCGCCCCAACCAGCGGCAGAGCAAGCAGACCGCGGCGGCGAGGGGCACCCGGCAGGGCAGGGGGCAGGGCACCGCTCCGCAACATGCGTCATACGTAATGACATCATGTGGCCCGCCCCCTGGCCATGGCGCCAAAATTGCCAGCACCGGTCCTGGTTGTCGTCGTCATAGTACTAATACTAATACTAATAATTTTATTATTTGTATGCTACCTATCTGACTGGGTTTCCCCAGCCACTCCGGGTGGCTCCCAACAGAATATTAAAAATACAATAAAACATCAAACATTAAAAACTTCCCTCAACAGGGCTGCCTTCAAATGCCTTCTAAAAGTCAAATTGTTGTTTATTTCCTTGACATCTGATGGGAGGGCCTTCCACAGGGCGGGCACCACTACCAAGAAGGCCCTCTGCTTGGTTCCCTGTAACTGTCAGGAACGTTCCTTCCCAGAGTGACAACAAGGGTTCTGAGGACCAAGGCAGAAAGAGATGGAAGTTTGCTTTCTTCACATGCAGAGAGTGAAGAGAGCCTCTCCACTCCTGGAATGCAAGTCGTCAATTCCCAGGACAGCGTGAGGCAGGCAGAAGGGCCTCAGCTTTCAGACACGCTCTCAGGGGAGGAGGGGCAAACTGGACAATCTGCTCCGGAGTACTAAGAGGTTGGTCAGAGTTCAGGCTTGGCGTCAAGCCCACAAAAGGAGAAGCAGCCAATGGCGTATTTCCTGTTGGAAAAGAGCCCACCCTCCAGAGGGCTCAAGTGACCCATTGAGTGAGGAAGATTGAGCTGTGTGCTCGGACCAATAAATCTGAATGTTATAAAACCGCCAGCCTGCCGTCTCTTGGTGTGAAATGGAGATGGTAAATCAGGGGTCGGCAACCTAAGGCCCATGGGCCACAAGCGGCCCATGGGGGTCGTTTAACCGGCCCATGGACCCCCGCCACACTCTCAGTCGGCTCCCGTGCGCCGCACTAAACTGACATGGAGCAGAGCAGGGACTGCCTTCAAGCGACGCTGGCCGCCTTCCCATTGGCTGCAGGAATCTCCTGCAGCCAATGGGAAACTGCACACACCTTCTCCGCACCGGAAGGAGTGCCGAAAATAGCGTTTGCGCATGCGTGTGTGCGTGCGCATGCACTCCGGCCCACCATGGCGTCTGCGGGACCATGAACCGCCCCAAGCCACAAAAACTTTGCCGACCCCTGTCGTAAATCCTGACAGTAACTTCACTTCTCGCAGTGAGGGAACCGCCAGAAGGCCCTCAGGGCTCGATCTCAGTGTCTGGGCTGAATGGTGGTGGCGGAGACGCTCCTTCAGGTATACAGGGCCAAAGCCGTTTAGCAACACCAAAGTGACCTCTTCAGGGGAGGCAAGCCTGTGCTGTGTGTCTGGAGGCCTTTGGCTACCCAGATGACCAGACTTGCTGATGTGGTCCACATTTGGCACCAGCTTGACTGCAGGAGTTGCCAAAAGGAGGCTTAAAAGGCACCGTCCAACCACCTTAGAGAGACCACTCCAGATTTTTTCTTCTCCTAAAGATGTCCTGCAAGGCAACAGGACTGGAATCTGCATTGGGGTTTACTCTCAACGCCCTTCTCATGAATGAGTATAGCCATAGTCAGACTATCATCAAGCCTACAGAGCAGAAACATCACTGCTTCCGTGGGCTCTAAGCCGCCTGTATTGCAGCGCGCAGGTAGGGACTCTATTAGGCGTTGAATCTAAAAAGCTGTGACAAAGAGATCACAAAGCAGGGTATGGCAGAATAAAACTGTGATAATGTAGCATTGAGGATCTGACATAAATCCAGCTAAATGAAGCAATTCAGAAGCGAGCACTAGATATTAGGTATGACATTGTGTCATTATCTCAATTTTCTTTGTATGTGTAGAAGCAGGCATTTTCAGAGATATCCAAACAGTCAAATAGTGACTCCGGTATATTATTAGTATTATTATTAGTAAGTACTGCTTTACTTTGTCATCACACACATAGTGTTCAAAATGAGCTTTGGTTATATTTTCATTTCTGAACTGTTTATTTCACTGGTGCAAAAAGAGAGAGAGGAATATCACACATGTATAAGAATTAGAGTTATCCTTGTGCAAGACCTATTATGTGTAGCCATTGTACCCGACATGCAAATTCCGAAAATGAGAAGTGCTAAAAGGTTGCAACATGATTTGGGGATTCAAAAAATGTTATGGTTCAATTAATATAATTTAGTTTTGCTTGGTAAGTAAAATGTCTGTGAAATTGCATAGAAGTCATTAAAAATGATTGCCAAGTACTTGCAGTTATATTATATATTAATATTATTTATCACTGCCATTGTTATTTAGCAGTTCCTGACATTTTCAGAAGGTAAAATTAAAATTCTTGGGTTTTCCAAAAGCAGTTTATGTGCTTCTTCATTAAACGTAGACTTACCAAGCTAAATGTTGTCCAGTCACAAAAAATAATAGCAGATTTCGAGTCCTCACACCCAAAAACATACTTTTAATTCTATTACTGTCTGGTATGGTACAGCCTCTAAGCTGGATAAGAAAAGGCTCCAACGAGTAGTAAGAATTGCAGAGAGGGTAATTGGTGTTAGTTTGCCTCCAATAGAGACACTTTATGCTGCTCGAGCCAGGAAGAGAGCAGAGAGAATTGTTGCAGACCCTTCGCATCCTGGTCATTACCTGTTTGATTTACTTCCATCTGGATGTCATTACAGGACTCTATACACAAAAACGTCTAGGCACAAAAATAGATTTTTTCCTTGTGCCATCAAACTGTTGAATTTGTAGTTGTGTGCGGAAGGGAGGTCAGTTGGTGGTATGGGGTTCCTTTGTTGTGCTGTTGTAGCGTGAGGGGAATAGTGTTTGTATGAGGTACGTTTTCTTACATTGCAATGTGGTCGAAGCAAAATTCCAAGTATGATTGATACTTGGCCAATAAAATTATTCCTTATTCCTTCCTTATTCCTTCTTTTAAGATCCCTCACTGAGGAAATTTGCAAAAATTAAGTTTCATCCCATAAAATGGCACACCCTGTTGATGCATGTAAACTACTTAGAAGCTACTTTGATAATGGCACAGCATACAAATAAACACATCTTAAACTCCTGGTAGATATTAAATGAAAACCTTCATTTTTATGTGTTGCGTTCTGCTTTTTTATGCATTGCTTTCCACATTATTTCTTTTTCTTTGCAGTGTACACTTATTATTTATAAGAATGACATTTTATTCCTATAACAGGCACCTGTTGTTACTAGGAGTGCTTTACATAACACAATAAAAATCCAACTGACGCTTACATAATATGACCAGTTCATTTACAAGCAGATTCTTCTCCTTTGGCTTAGTTCACTTTCACTGCCACCCCTCCTTCGCAAAAGTCATTGAATTTGATGAATTTTTATGAGGAACTGACAGCAGGCGTGAAAAAGAGGAATAAGCAATAATGCAGACACCATGCACTGACCTATTTAAACTGACCTATTTGCCAGTCTAAAATATTAAATCCCACAAAAGAAATATTTACTACAACGATCATGAAGTTTGGACTGACCTTAAATCAGGTTAATTTGCTTGTTCTGTGGGGGCAGAATAAATCTGAACTCTTAGAGGAATGCATGCCTCACCTTGACCAAATAAATGGGGTATTTAAAAATGACGTTTCCTGAACTAATTGAAATACAGGATTCATGTGCAATGCACCTCTTAATCAGATAATATATAATAAGCAGAGAGAGCGGGAATACAGAATGTGAAAACACAATTAAGGGAATAGGTAAAGGTAAAAGGTAAAGGCCCCCTGGATGGTTAAGTCCAGTCAAAGGCGACTATGGGGTTGCTGCGCTCATCACGCTTTCAGGCTGAGGGAGCCGGTGTTTGTCCAGACAGCTTTCCGGGTCATGTGGCCAGCATGACTAAACCGCTTCTGGCGCAACGAGACACCGTGACGGAAGCCAGAGTGCATGGAAATGCCATTTACCTTCCCGCCACAGCGGTACCTATTTATCTACTTGCACTGGTGTGCTTTCGAACTGCTAGGTTGGCAGGAGCTGGGACTGAGCAACGGGAGCTCCCCCCGTCGCGCGGATTCAAACCACCAACCTTCTGATTGGCAAGCCCAAGAGGCTCAGTAGTTTGGACCACAGCGCCACCCGCATCCCAAGGGAATATACCAGCATTTTAAGGGAAAACTGAAGGGCTTTTCAGAGGTTTCTCATAGTACAGCTACCCTTTGGTGGCTATTTCAAATGACCTCCACATTACATCTCCTCCATAGACCCTTCCTGTATTGCTCCACATGACCAATGCATACAACTAGGCCCTGCTCCAAGTTCCTTTGGCTTCCTGTGGCCCCATTCCTTACACCCATGTGTTTGGTGTGGGCATCCACTAGTGGAACCTGCAGACAAATTATCCATTTCAGTGGAAAGCAAACACATTGGAATTCGCCCTTGTTTTCAGGGTTGCATTCTAGTTTTCTGAGCTCTCTTTCTGCTCAATTCTTACAAGGCATGCATTGTAAACCAAATTCATCCCTCAGCTCTGCTTTCCCAAAAGCAATAACATCTTCCCACTATAGGGTCTACGTGGGATTTCTTTTACGGAGCCTTTAGTCAGGCGCATATACATACATGCATATATATATATAGTCCTATAAACTACACTCAGAGTAATTGCTTTAATCTTTCATGATGAGCTGCGGAGCAAGAGGTTGGGGGGAAAGAGCTAGGTTTCAAACTACATTTGCCAGTTTCAAAGTACTGATTTGGCTTATCCCAGTGAAGAATGACAGAAGTTGCAGCCAGGAAATCCTTGAGGGAATTTACAAGAAGACAGCATATCTGTTGATGAGACGTGCTGTTCTGGTGGCTAATGATAGTAGATGACAGAGAGTAGAGGAGACAGGAGGAAAAATGTTTCCTCAGAACAAGTGATTTAAACAAAAATGCCATTCTCCCATAATTTTCTGGTTATCTCTGTCTGTCTCTCTCTGCAGTGTTGGGAGAGGCGTCCATCCCCTGGTGCACAGGAAACAGGAAGTCCAGAACAGGTGATTTTTGTCCATTACAGCAGAAGATGTTGCAATTGCTCTTAAAACAACACCCGGAGTTATTCCTTCGATTCTACTCAATGGTAGTGTTTGCCTTTTATCAAGGGTGAGAAACTTAAGAATGGAAGTCAAATGTCTTGGCTTTCTTGGAAGACAACTGGTGTATCAATATTATGAATAAAGTTTTAGTTATAGTATTGGAGTTAGACTGGCTCTCCTCTGGGGAGCTTTCGCAACCAAGTGACATTATAGAGTCCTCAGAAGTAGAGGGCTGGGGGCAGTGGGGCAGATTGAACCAATTTCTTTTCTTAAGCAGATAGCCTGTCACCTTGCCTTTTATTGAGAGAGGAGGTCTCTTTGCATAGCAAAAGAGCTGGGCATGTGCAGGTGATTTGTTGCCATAGAAACGAACGATCCTTCTGGAAGATGAGCTGAAGGAAGTGGGTGTTTGCTTTCCAGTGAAATCGATATTTTCTGTGTGGCGTCCAGGTTCCACTCATGCAGATTCCCACACCTAAAATGTGAATGTTGAGAAATGGGTCCAGAAGAAGCCGCATTAACTTGAGGCAGGGCCAGTGGTCCCTCTAGGCCAGTATTGTCCACACTGGTAGGCAGCAGCCCTCCAGAGTTTCAAATGAGATATTTCCAGTCCTAACAAGAGATGCCAGGGAGCTTTAGGATTTAGGAACTTTCCCATACAGATGGCAAAGGACACAGTGGTTATTCAACTAATGAATCTTCCCCTCCTGCAACTCAGTGTCAGTAAGGATTGTTTTGGTTCAGTTTGAGCTTTTATGAATTGTATATTATTTTAAATATGCCGCACACTGTTCTGAAGGATGGGCACCATAAATTGCATTTATTTAAGAAAACTAAAAACACAGTTAAAACATTATAGGTTTGTATTATTATTCTCTGGCATTTCTGTAGCATTTTTCCAGGGTATTCAATGTATGTTACTGCTTTTTTCTCTCATCTCACTTTTTCCTGCATTTTGGGGTGGATGAAGGCACTCTGTGAAGGTCAGCCTGCATTTGCTTTGATTTCGGCTACAGCAGTTCATGCCAACCAGCCTTTGACACAGCTCACTTTTCACCTGGTTTGTACTCCTGGTCCAAAGCTGATTGGAGCATTGTACCTTTAACAGATGCAAAACTGACCGATGTTTAATAATGCTGCTTCTCATTTGTCTCCAAATGCACATTTTTCTGCATTTCCCTAAGTGAAACAAAATAGTGACAAATTGCCATACAAAAACAGAATATAAATTTGTTAAACTCTGTAGATTTCCCTGTAATTTACCAAGTGACGGCAGTTTACATTATGAAGAATTTCTCATGGCTAAAGCTGTTTCTGCCTAAAACAAATGATGCTTGATAAGTCATCTGTGAAACACATATTTAATTCCCAACTCCAACCCCTTTCCAGTTCCTCTAGCGCTTGGCTGACAGCTCCATTCATTCACCAAGGTTAGGCATTAAATCTGGAATATATATTATTTTCATAATTTAAGTGGCATCAATAATATCCAATAAAATGTATATCACAGGCATGATAGCACCTGAATCTCTCTCCTAGCAATATACACAGTTGTTTTGGTTCGATCAACAGGAAAAGTCAATTTTTGCATCTTTTTGTCTGGTCTAATTCTGGCTTGGGTGGACTTCGGAGACTTCGGGACCACATAGTTAATTAGTGTAATAATTTCGCACAGAAGAAGCACGATGGCTGAAACCTTTATCATGGGAAACTCTCAATTGTTATGGCGTATAAGAACAAGTATGATAGCTCAACCCTCATCCCCCCAACCTCTGGGTGACTGTCTGAAGCAGGAAGCCTGCTTCTGCTCACACAAGGCTCCCCTTGCAATGCAGAACCCCAATTTTTCCAAGGCATAATGCAGAGAGCCTCCAGAAGATGGGGTGGCGCTGTGGCCTAAACCACTGAGCCTCTTGGGCTTGCTGATCAGAAGGTCAGCAGTTTGAATCCCTGTGATGGGGTGAGCTCCCATTGCTCTGTCCCAGCTCCTGCTAACCTAGCAGTTCGAAAGCACACCAGTGCAAGTAGATAAATAGGTACCACTGTGGCAGGAAGGTAAACGGTGTTTCCGTGTGCTCTGGCTTCCGCTGTGCCAGAAGCAGTTTAGTCATGCTGGCCACATGACCCAGAAAGCTGTCTGTGGACAAACGCCGGCTCCCTCAGCCTGAAAGTGAGATGAGCGCCACATCCCCATAGTCGCCTTTGACTGGACTTAACCGTCCAGGGGTCCTTTACCTTTTTTTTAACCTTTTAATAGAAGAACAAAAGTCTCCTCATTTCAGATCATCACCCTCTGGCCTTTGTGGCTCCCTCTTGTGCTACTTTTCTTTATTCTCCATTCCACTTCCCACCCAATTTTCCGTTGCCTCCCCCAGTGGTTAGCATTTTGTGGCCACTGAGCCAGTGGGCTTGAAGGGGACAGGAGTCTCCTTCTTAGGTTTATTATTCTTTCTTTGTTTTAAGGTACATCTACAAACCTTGGGGCTCCTCCAAGGCTGCTAATACCACTGGCTAATACCACTATCACAAGAGTATTTTGGCTACGTAAGAACCAGCAGTCAAATAATCAAGATTACTCTACCATTGTAGAATTGAAAGGGACCCCAAAAGTCATCAGGCCCAACCCCCAGCAACAGCTAAAGCATCCATGACAGATGGCCATCCAACCTCTTCTTAAAAACCTCCAAGGAAGGAGAGTCCACCACCTCCCGAGGGAGACCGTTCCACTGTTGAACACCTCTTACTGTCAAAGAGGTATTCCAAACGTTTAGGCCAAATCGGGTGGCGCTGTGGGTTAAACCACAGAGCCTAGGGCTTGCTGATCAGAAGGTCGGCAGTTCGAATCCCCGTGACAGGGTGAGCTCCCATTGCTTGGTCCCTGCTCCTGCTAACCTAGCAGTTCGAAAGCACGTCAAAGTGCAAGTAGATAAATAGGTACCGCTCTGGCGGGAAGGTAAGCGGTGTTTCCGTGCGCTGCTCTGGTTCGCCAGAAGCGGCTTAGTCATGCTGGCCACATGACCCAGAAGTTGTACGTTGGCTCCCTCAGCCTATAGAGCGAGATGAGCGCCGCAACCCCAGAGTTGTCTGCGACTGGACCTAATGGTCAGGGGTCCCTTTACCTTTACCTTTTACTTTCTTGTAATTTGAATCCATTGGTTCAGGTCCCACACTCTGATGGATAAAAATAATAATGTCAAGAGTCATCTGTACAGAGATACACACAATTTTTCTATTTTAAAAAAACAAAAACAAAACACTATGGCATATGTGAGATTGATACTTTTTTTTGCTTATAGTCCTTGCTCACAGTTCCATTCCATTACCTCCATGTGAATATGGTTGCAAGGCTTAGCTCTCTTGTTTTTGACCTCTCAGTTTTATTGAATACTTTTAAAATACAGAACCGGGAAGACAAGTGTCCGCAGAGTGATTGCATGGGTGCTGATCTAATTCAGAGCAGTGCAACTATAGTGACGGTATTCTCTCCTTCTAAGGCCGAAGTCCTAACCCTGTTTACCTGAGGGCAAAGAGTTGACACTTCCCTCTTCCTGTGCCATGGTCCCCATTTAGCTCAGATCTCCAATCCAGTGGTTAGTTTACAAGGGAAAAAACGGTTAAGCAGAGCTAGCTTCATGTCTACTTTTGCTTTAAGCACAATGGAATGGAAAAAGGTGGGGACATATAGTGTGGAATGGGTCACAAATGAATTGCAAGAGGCAACTGATTGGGAACCCTGGTGGAATCTATGCACATATAAAAAAAAGCTGTGGAAATGCTTTAAAAAAAAGTTTTGAAAAATACATTGAATTTGGCATAGCTCACTTTCGCCATCTAGTGTCACATTTATATACTGCACGTTACAACACATTTACAACATTTTATTTAAAGGTAGATAGCCGTGTTGGTCTGTCATAGTCAAAACAAAATAAAATAAAAAAATCCTTCCAGTAGCACCTTAGAGACCAACTAAGTTTGTTCTTGGTATGAGCTTTCGTGTGCACTTCTTTCTATTCTGAAGAAGTGTGCATGCACACGAAAGCTCATACCAAGAACAAACTTAGTTGGTCTCTAAGGTGCTACTGGAAGGATTTTTTTATTTTATTTTGTTTTAACATTTTATTTGCAGCTGTAGAGCTGAGCCCCCTGTTTGTGCAATGTCATAGGATCATAGAATTGAGTTGGAAAGGACCCCAAGGGGCATCTAGTCCAACCCCCTGCAATGCAGGAATGTCAAATCACAGCCTAATAGAGCAACTGACACGCACTCAAGTCTCAAAGAGAATACAACTCACATTGGCAAAAATGTCTCTTACTTTTAATTTATTCTTTTATTTGTGATTTATTTATTACATTTATATACCACCCTTCTTCATAAGACCTCAGGGCGGTTCACAAAATAAAATACAGGATAAAAACAAGTAAACAATTCAAAGCAAAACAGCAAAACAATAACCCTCCCTTCCCACAGACACATTCAAAAGGCTGTAGAAGAAGAAGAAGAAGAAGAAGAAGAAGAAGAAGAAGAAGAAGAAGAAGAAGAAGAAGAAGAGTTTGGATTTGTTATCCCGCTTTATCACTACCCGAAGGAGTCTCAAAGCGGCTAACATTCTCCTTTCCCTTCCTCCCCCACAACAAACACTCTGTGAGGTGAGTGGGGCTGAGAGACATCAAAGAAGTGTGACTAGTCCAAGGTCACCCAGCAGCTGCATGTGGAGGAGCGGGGAATCGAACCCTGTTCACCAGATTACAAGTCTACCACTCTTAACCACTACACCACACTGGCTCTAATTGTTTTCTACCAACTTTTACCTAAGGGAGATTATGAGTCCACTGCTCTTAACCACTACACCACACTGTAGAAGATTAATCAACCAAAGGCCTGGAGGAAGAGGAACATATTCGCCGGGGGCCTAAAAATATTTAACGAAGGCAACAAGCAAACCTCCCTGAGGAGAGCATTCCACAAACAGGGAGCCACTACAGAGAAGGCCCGTTTTCATGTTGCCACCCTCCGGACCTCACATGAAGAAGACACATGAAGAAGGGCCGCAAATGATGATTGCAGAGTCTGGGACGGTTTACATGAACTTCTGGGTATCAACTAGGGAAGCAAGAATTGAGTGTCAAAGACAAATCGGGGGGAAAGGTAGAATATTCAAGTATTGGGAGAACACCGAACAATAGTTGATGCCGACATTTGCAAAGGAGAATGGGAAAGAAATCTTTTGGAAGCAAATCGTTTTAGCGGTATCTGATGGGATGACAAGCAAGGGTACATTTTCTTGAATTGGTACATGCAGATTTTCTTGAATTGGTGGTGCTAGTTTTATTTTGAAGGGCGCACCGATGCTGCTGCAGAGATCTGTGAATGCAGAGACTGCCCCACACTCTTCAGTGAGCCATGTTTGCAATGACAACTTCCCATTGCATGAGAAAAGACTCCCCAACTCATAGAAAATATGAAATCTCCTGCCTAGTTGGAGCCCAAGGAAGTTTGGTTCATATCAACCGCACTCACAACGAGCACCAATTGTGTGGTGCAATTGCACTTTTGAAGGCCACGGTCATTGTGTCTTAAATGAGTTGCCAATGTGATCACATTCCGGTACTGAACAAAAAGTCCATATCACAAGCAATATCCTGACAATTGCTTAGTTCTACAGTTTTTCTTAAAGAAGTCAGAATAGACATCGCAGCCGAAGTGCACTTTACAGCCGATATCTCACAGTTATGGCTGAAGCCCATTAAGAGCTCATCACAGCAGACCATGAACTGCTCCGGCTTGCGCTGTGGGAAATAAATAAGAGGATTTCAGCCTTCATTGCTGCGCTTCCATTGCACCGTTCGCTAGCAATAAACCTGCATTTACAATATAAAAAACACACACACTTCAAAGTATCTCTCAAAAGGCAACAGTATAAAGAGATATGGACAAGCAGATTTAATAAGCGATTTTTATATCTCAAATGTGCCCAAGCTTTTCTGAGGTGTATTGCAAGCGAGATAAAAGTTTTGGATTTCAATAGCACCATAATACCATTTTTCCCCCCCTCGTGCATTGCAAGTTTGGCATATCTCAGATAAAAACTCCATCGGAAATGCTTCATTTGAGCCTTGAAATGGGCCTAGCATTCGACACAAATGAAAATTAATCTGCCAAACTTTCCCATTATAGCACTTCCTAGCATCAGCTAAAAAAGTCCGTAATGCTATTTGCCACATACATTTTTCCAAGGGCGATGGATGCACTTTAAGCAGGTAGAAAATAAATTCTACCTTGCAGCAGCATTAAAACAGCGTGGCTTTGTCTAACCAGGGCAGTCTTTACATTTATAGAGCAAAAGATGTGCTGTGGAATGGACATTCCACTTACAATCCTTAGCTAACATGTACCTTGGGGAAACCAGCCATGTGAGCAAAAGTGTTTTTGGTGAAAATAACACACTTTATTATTATGGGATGCGGGTGGTGCTGTGGGTTAAACCACAGAGCCTAGGGCTTGCCGTTCAGAAGGTCGGCAGTTTGAATCCCCACGACGGGGTGAGCTCCCTTTGCTTGGTCCCTGCTCCTGCCAACCTAGCAGTTCAAAAGCACGTCAAAGTGTAAGTAGATAAATAGGTACCACTCCGGCGGGAAGGTAAACGGCATTTCCGTGCGCTGCTCTGGTTCGCCAGAAGCGGCTTTGTCATGCTGGCCACATGACCCGGAAGCTGTACACCAGCTCCCTCGGCCAATAATACGAGATGAGCGTCGCAACCCCAGAGTCGGTCACGACTGAACCTAATGGTCAGGGGTCCCTTTACCTTTACCTTTTTAACACGGTTTATTACCAGAGTGCAATGCCACGCTATTTTTTTGGCAAAGTAAGTATACATGGGTGCAACAGCTACTGAACACACACACATACATCAAAGTGGTAGGAGATAGATGATTATTCCTCTGCATAATTCCATACCCTCCAATATTTCTCTGAAGAAAATAGGGACATCCTATTCAATTATTGTTGTTGTTGTTGTTGTTGTTGTTGTTGTTGTTGTTGTTGTTGTTGTTCTTATTCTATTTATAACCTGCCCATCTGACTGAGTTGCCCTAGCCACTCTGGGCAGCTTCCAGCATATATAAAAACATAATAAAACATTAATCATTTTTTTAAAAAAACTTCCCTATACAGGGCTGCCTTCAGATATCTTCTAAAGGTTGCATAGTTACTTATCTCCTTGGATCAAGAGTCACATAACTCCATACCCTCCAACATTTCTCCAATGAAAATAGGGACATCCTATCACACCTGCAACATTTCAGTTAAAAACAAACATTTAAAAATATTGGGGGGGGGGGGTTCGTAAGTAAAGTCATTTTATTGCAATCAATGACCAGTATCAGGGGAAAAGTCACCAGTTACAAAGTATAAAATCTCAGAACAAACTAAAATTTTAAAAATTACATATACATCAAAAAGCAGCTCTAGTTGGACATTTATCCATCAGAGGGGAACCCTTATGATCTAGGGGTCGCACTTTAATTGCTGCTACTCAGAATTTGGCCTCCTGATACGTCACACAACAATGAGCTACAAAATGGATTAAAATGCAGGTAGCTTCCACAGGTCTGGTTGGCCTTGCTTAAACAAAAATGTTTTTTTTTTCTTCTAAAAATAAATAAATAAATTCATTTTTTTAAAAAGGTTTTCTTCTTCTTTTTCAGGTTATACAGTCTATCTTGCCAATCAGTTACATTTGTTGTGAGACACAGTATAAGATTGGGGAACAAGAGCGGGATGGGGGCGAGGCTTATATTCTTTTGTATACTGTACAGTATGTGTGGGGTTTTGTGTCAGTGTCAACTGGGTAGGTTCTCTTTCTATTTCTTCATTACGTTTACTTGGTAGTGAGGTGTATTGGGGGGGCAGGGTGTGGTTGGTTGTGGTTGGCTGCAATGGGGCTTGTTTGCATTTGTGAGGGGAGGAGGGCTTGTTGGGTCAGGTATGCTGTCGGTAGAGTCTTGTTGTTGACTTGTTGGGCTGCGTATGTGATAAAGGGGAGCCATATTGGGGTGAAGGCGTCTTCTTCTATTTGTCCCTGGGTCAGTTTCAGTTTATTGGTTAGCTTTTCTAGCAAGGCTGTTTCCCATACAATTTGATAGCATTGGTTCATGTTTACTCCTGACAGTGTCTGGTTATGAGGCTTCTGGCTGCTGAGAGTAGGTGGGTTATAAGTTCTGTATAATGTGAGTGGTCATTATGATCTTGGAAGACGTTTAGTAGGGCCAATTCTGGGGTGAGTGCTAATACCTGTTTAGTTATTTTGCATATCTCTTGTAAAGGTAAAGGTAAAGGGACCCCTGACCATTAGGTCCAGTCGTGTCCGAATCTGGGGTTGCGGCGCTCATCTCGCTTTATTGGCCGAGAGCCGGCGTACAGCTTCCGGGTCATGTGGCCAGCATGACAAAGCAGCTTCTGGCGAACCAGAGCAGCGCACGGAAACGCCATTTACCTTCCCGCCAGAGCGGTTCCTATTTATCTACTTACACTTTGACGTGCTTTCGAACTGCTAGGTGGGCAGGAGCTGGGACCGAGCAACGGGAGCTCACCCCATTGCAGGGATTCGAACCGCCGACCTTCTGATCAGCAAGCCCTAGGCTCTGTGGTTTAACCCACAGTGCCACCTGGGTCCTTTATCTCTTGTAGGTAAAGGTAAAAAAGGTAAAGGACCCCTGAACGGTTAAGTCCAGTCAAAGGCGACTATGGGGTTGTGGTGCTCATCTCGCTTTCAGGCTGAGGGAACCTGCGTTTGTCCACAGACAGCTTTTGTCCACAGACAGCTGGCATGTGGCCAGCATGACTAAACTGCTTCTGGCACAACAGAACACCATGATGGAAACCAGAGTGCACAGAAACGCCGTTTACCTTCCCACCACAGCAGTACCTATTTATCTACTTGCACTGGCATGCTTTCGAACTGCTGGGTAGACAGGAGCTGGTAAAGCAACAGGAGCTCACCTCGTTGTGCGGATTCGAACCACCAACCTTTTGATCGGCAAGTACAAGAGGCTTAGTGGTTTAGACCACAGAATGGTTGGATTTTAGGGCATTCCCACCACATGTGGAGGTATGTGCCTGTGGAGGTGCAGCCTCTCAAACATCTTGGTGAGGTTCCTGGGTGTATCAGCGCCAGTTTCCATGGTGTTAAGTACCACCTGTAGGTGAGTTTCAGAGTGAGTTCCCTTCTTTTGGCTGATATGGACTTGAAGGGAGGTTTAGACCACATTCTAGTCCATTGGGCGGGGTTAATTTCATAGCCTATGCCGTGCTCCCCTTGTTATTTGATTGCGTTGATGGGATTTTGGAGCAGTATTTTGTATATTGTGAATTAAGCAGGCACTAGAAAGAATACAGCAGATGTGCCAGACTGATGTCAATAGTCAGCTAGTTCCAAAGTGTAGGTGCTGCCACACTAAAAGATGGGTTTCTTACAAATGTGAGATGAGAATTGTGGCATCCAGTACTGGAGATCAAAGCAATTGAGTGGGTTTATATGGGGTATGGCGATCATCAGATATATGTTCTCGTTCTTGTCCTCAGAAGATGAACAGAGAACAGACTTGTCCACAGAATACAGGAGTTGGCCAGCCCTGATTTACAAGACCAGATTGTCTTCTTTTTGCATGCGAGCAGATGAGAGCTGTTTTCTCACCAAATCGCCTGCTACTTTATGGTGGTACATGGTTATTTTTGTAGTTTAGAACATCTTCTAATTGACAGCATCTGACTAAAGCTTATTTGTAGTCCCTGTGTCCTTTCTGGCCATAATTTCCTTTGGATAGTGATCAAAGCAAATAGGGTTTTTATATACTATTTCCGTATGTAGGACATCTTGCTTCTTGCTCCCATCACAAATATGGTTTCATTAAAGCTGCATTTACTATGAATTCTCCTTAATTGCCCATATCTTCTAATCACAAACTGTTCTTGTTGCAGAGTGTTAGGATTTGTTGCTTTCTCCCTGTAGTCAAAAATGCTGGTATTATTCCATCTGTCTTCATTTCTGTCCTATAGCGTTTTGAAGCTTAGCTGAAATAAATCTACAAAAGGAGGGTTGTGGCTTTTGTTTTTCAAAGGCACTGTTACTTAGAAGGTTGAGGTTCCTTTTTTCACAATATTCAAGGAGTGGATAATCATCATTGATTTTTTTCCTGGCTGCATACTGGGGTGTTTTGGTATTAAATATGAAAGACTGCTGGCAAATAACAAGAAAGCAATCATGAACTGATAGCACTGGGAAAAGTCAGGAAGACAGAGGCCAGCAGAATTTATAAGAACTGAATTTCAGTACTATAGCTTTGGGTCAGCATGACAGCTTTAATCCAAGTAAGAAGGACTAATGAGGTAGATATCTTGGGCAAGTTGATCCAGCACCTGAACTGGGCAAAACTGGCAATGGAGGCCTATCTGGTGTCAGGCCTGCCCAAACTCAAATGTGGAGGCCTCTTCAAAAGAGAAACAGGACCCTCCAGCCTATTTGCACAGCACCCATAATCCTAAGGAGTCATTGCTTTGGATCAGTGGCATAGCATAGGGAGGCCATGGGGTGGTTGCCCCAGGCACAACATTATTAGGGGTGCAAAATTTCAACACCCGGTGCTGCCTCAATACAGCTTCTCCATGTGGACCAGGAAATGACCTCTCCAGACAACGGAACAACTCTTCTTATCTCTGCCGTTGCAATCTCCTGAGTGACACAGATGCCATTAGGCAGTTGAATACACATGCATTCTCCATCCATTTCCTTCCATCTGTGTAGCCCCGGGCACTGGCAACCCACACTATGCCACTCCTTTGAATATTCCTGTCCTAGAACTGGGCATCTCCACACTGAGTTACAAGAGCCCTTATTCATTGTCTGTGTCTACACTCCATGTGCTTTTGTTACACTGCCAATACTGGCATCATCATCATCATTATTCAGGTGCCCTCCTTTTGAAAACTCTCGTTTCCATATTTTCACATGACACAAATAGGTTCTCCTATATAATGACTTTGTGTATGGTTCACTTATAATCAATAACAGAAGACTGCCTGAACCCAGAACTAGTTTTCAAATGGTTTCCATGAAGAAGTCAAATGTTGGGATTTTGTTCATTTCCCTGGGTATGATTCTCACCTCAAATCTGGGGGAAATCCTTTGTTGTTTAAAATGAATTACTTGTGTGGTACGTTTTCACAGCTCCCATATCTTCCTGCATGAACCTTCTCAGATCTCATTTTTAAGAAATTTCCCCTGACTCTCTAATATCAATTTAATGCAATTACTCCTAGGTATCCCCTAAATTGTTGTTTCATTCCTTGCGGCTACAAAATCCACATCTTGTTTCAGCTTTTAAGGGATTTTCGTATGTCATAGTGCAAAGTATGTTTTTTTCTGTCTTGATGGGCAAAGTGGGAAAGCAACAAAAAAGCAACCCATAGAATGGTATTCTTGACCTGACTTATTACTGTTTGGTTTTGTCCAAACTCATGATGAGAGCAGCCAAAATTAGGAAATATGTTTATTTGTCTTCATATGCAACATGTAAAATTGATACAGATTTTCAAAGTTTTGTCCTCTGAAATTGATACACATTTTCAAAGTTTTGTCCTTTTATGAAGTCATATGCAGATACCCCATGAAAGAAATCATATGTACCAAATATTGATTCATTTCCATGCACAGTACATATTCATGTGCAGAGGAGGGCAACCAAGATGATAAAGGGTCTGGAATCCAAGCCTTATGAGGAACAGTTGAAGGAGCTGGGTATGTTTAGCCTGGAAAAGAGGAGACGAGAGGAGATATGGTAGCCATCTTCAGATCTCTTAAGGGATGTCACATGGAACCTGGAGAAAGCTTGTTTTCTCCTGCCTTGGAGGGTAGGACTTGAACCAATGGCTTCAAGTTACAAGAAAGGAGATTCCGCCTAAACATCAGGAAGAACTTTCTGACAGTAAGAGCTGTTCAACAGTGGAACAGACTCCCACGGGAGGTTGTGGAGTCCTTCCTTGGAGTTTTTAAAGCAGAAGTTGGATGGTCATCTGTCATGAATGCTTTAGCTGAGATTCCTGCATTGCAGGAGGTTTGACTAGATGATCCTTGAGGTCTCTTCCAACTCTACAATTCTATAATTCATAAAACCTTACAATTCTCACAATGAATCTAGCAGTAGAGCTGCATCAGATATTCCTTTCTTTTCGGACTGAAATAATGGGAGTAAATATGTTCCCTGTAAACTCTTTGATTATGAACATACACTTTTTAAAAAATGGAGTCATATTTCCCCCCTATATGTTGCTGGTTTGGTGCTCTTTTTTCTTTCCTAGCTATTGATTACTACTTCCTGGATTAGTCACTTAGATGGGCGGTCCTAGCCAATAAGAATCACATAGTGAATAGAATGGCATTGGCACATAGCCAGTCAGATTTGTCTACTATTTAATGATGTCACTGAAGTTAAATGGATAATTGCATCCAATTAGGAACCATGCCGTGCCTGGATAATATTACTACAACACAAAGTCTACCTGATGATGTCATTGAGAGCAAATCTAGCATACGGTGAGGCTGAGCAAACAGGACAAGGTAAATGAACAGGTGCATATTTTTGCAGGCAGTGACTAAAATATAACTGGAGGAGGGCATTTTTGGCATTCCCAAGCAATGTTCCTGAAAACTAGAATGTTCTTTTTGGATCAGTCCTACTTAGCACCTTCAGTTCCACACATTTTTCTGTTTATTTCACACACTAATAAATTGAATACTCACCTGCCAGTGGTTTCTTTTTGTTTTTAATAGAGCTATTGATTTCTATGTTTTTTTCCCTACAGGGTATTTTTTTGTTGAGACAAGAACTGTGATGAATCAATGTCTACAAACGTGGATTTTTCTGTATCAAGCTATGCACACAATATCAGCTGTCCACACACAAGGTGACACTCTTGATATTTATCTATTAGAGTGTTGGACATTCAATCCATTTGTTCCCAAAAGACATCTTCAGATCATAATGCCTGTGAACGGCAAGTGCTGCTTAATTTCATGATGAATAACTTTACTGTCATCTTGGCAGTCAAAAGAAGTCATATCTCCATATACATATTTGAAACTGCATATTGAAAGAGTGAAACCACTAAATTGGAGTGGAAGAGCTGGATTTTTTTTTTTAACAAAATGGGTTGAAATGAAATAGACTCCAGGCATATCATCCTGATTCAGCAATCCAGAAGAGCAAAATTTAGTCATATTCTTATTCCTTTTCCGGTGGGAGGAAAAGCAAAACGTGTTCTGAGCTGGAAGATGCAAAGAGAAAAGCAAGCTTGCAACTCACTGAATGTACATAAGCTTCACTATCAGAGAGAGAAACAACCCCACTTCTAGCTGATGGAGGAGCTGGAGCTAATTTAATATGTCTTTTAAAAAATCATTTTAAAGATGAATGGAATGCACTAGTGCTTTGCAAAAGCCTGCAAATGAGGCACAAACCAAAGGCAAACTGACCCACTTTGGCAGTATTCAGACAACTTCTGTATTCAAGTCACCGAGGCAAGTTAAGAAAATCCTTGCTCACCACAGCTCTGTGCCACATTCTATGATTTCACATTGCCAAATAAAACTATTGAAGGGATTGTGATATCTTTGGGATGTATGGCGATTGCTTTGAGATAGCAGCCAGGTTTCTGCAACACACAGTGAGGATTTTTGAATGCTATAAAGTGGTTCCTTGGGTTAAGAACTTAATTTGTTCTGGAGCTCCGTTCTTAACCTGAAACTGTTCTTAACCTGAGGTATCACTTTAGCTAATGGGGCCTCCTGCTGCCGCTGCCGCTGCTGCTGCGCCGTCGTCGTCGTGCAATTTCTGTTCTCATTCTGAAGCAAAGTTCTTAACCCGAGGTACTACTTCCGGGTTAGCGGAGTCTGTAACCTGAAGCATCTGTAACCTGAGGTACCACTGTACAGCACTAACTTAAGTGCTAGATGCAGGACTTTTTGTTTGTTTGTGTCAGACTCTGGGAAATTCTCTCCCTCCCCCGGTGGCCACAAGGAGCAGAGAAAAAACAAGGAAGAGTTCTTACTAATGAGTTTGTTAAATCACCACAGCTAGAGACAAAGGAATGCAGTCTGCCTCCTGATTAATGGCGTTGCTCCAACTGAGCTCCTCCCGCCTCCCTTCCTAGCAACAGCACTTCCCCTTACGGTGGCCTCCAGGGGCCAACTGTCTCTGGGTCCTTTGCTCTTCCACCCTCAATGAACGCCGAGTTCTGGGAGAAGGGGGGGCAGAAATACTCTCCCAGTGATATGTCAGCTGGCTGCTCTGTCTCTCCTGGCTCTTCTCTCAGCTCCTCCCAATTCTTCCGTTCGTCTGACTCTGAGCTGTGACTTTCCTCAACCCCCTGCTGTAATTCAATACAGTGGTACTTCAGGTTAAGAACTTCATTCGTTCTGGAGGTCCATTCTTAACCTGAAACTGTTCTTAACCTGAGGTACCACTTTAGCTAATGGGGCCTCCCGCCACTGCCACACGATTTCTGTTCTCATCCTGAAGCAAAGTTCTTAACCCGAGGTACTATTTCTGGGTTAGTGAAGTCTGTAACCTGAAGCATCTGTAACCTGAAGCGTCTGTAACCTGAGGTACCACTGTACTGGCTTCCTCTCCTCTGGAAGTGTCAGGAGAAGGGGGGTGATCTCCGCCATTCCTCCTCCTCAATCTCACTCCCTTCCGTTCTGGCCCTGACAGTTTGTTTGTTTGTTTGTTTGGTCAATAGTTTGTTTTTTATTGAACCCTACCGGAATCTTATACATATGCCAATTAAGGTATAAGAATCTGAGAATGTGAGGCATTGTCTGAAACCCTGAGAACCACTGCTAATCAGAGTAGACAAACCTCAGCTAAATGGACCAATAGTCTGACAATCCTATCCTATACATGTCTACCCAGAAGTAAGTCCCGCCGAGCTCAGTAGGGATTCTGCCCAATTAAGAGTACATACGTGAAAGTGTCTTTGGCTACAATCCTCTCTCTCTTTCAGTCATGACGATCAGCTACACATTTCATACCTCCAAGGTAATTACATGCCAGAAATTATTCTGTTACAGGCTTGTCTGTTTGTTAGCAATTAAAAAGCTTGCATAGGAGATGACTGAAAGCTCATTTACATAAACACATTAACTGTAGCTTGATTCTTGATACATTTACTGGGCAAAAATTCTCACTCAGCAGTAAAGAAACAGGTGCTCTCCTTCCCTTCCATCATACACAGTATCTAATATGTATAAGCCCCAAGGAGAAAAGGCACTTGGGAGCTCTTTATTGGTCAGCCCTGAGGTTATCCCTCTGGGGTTTTCTATGAGAACCAGCAAACAACCACAAGAATGCTTCATCTCTAACTAGGTAATAAAGCCTGGTACCAACTGCCTAAATCCTATCTTTCCATGATAATACAATTTTGAGTATTCTTTTACAGTGGTACCTCAGGTTACAAAAACTTCGGGTTACAGACTCCGCTAACCTGGAAGTAGTACCTCAAGTTAAGATATTTACCTCAGGATGAGAACAGAAATCGTGTGGCGGCGGCGCAGTGGCAGCGGGAGGCCCTATTAGCTAAAGTTTTACCTCAGGTTAAGAACGGTTTCAGGTTAAGAACGGACCTCCGGAACGAATTAAGTTCGTAACCAGAGTTTCCAAATATTATGCCACCACCTACTAATCTCTCATATGCAAATTCAAAAGAAGGCATGTGAAATTGTTAGTTCCCTTAAGTAGCGGGAAAACCAGAGCAAAAAGATGTAAAGGACTGAAAGAAGAAAGAAAACAGCAGCTTTGGAAAGTTTGGTCCATTTTTCAAATGTTGTTAGAGGATGTATGCCAAAACATACAGTTAAGAAAAGCTCTTACGAAACAAAATCCATTTGCTTTGATTTCCTTACAAGTTAATCAATAACCTGTTTAGGTTTGCCCACCTTATAATACATGGTAAAATGGAATAATCTATTCTGCCTTCCTCAAATACTTTGGATATCTTTATAATGATGTTGAAAATGACAAATATATGTATTGCAAGAGAAGGTTATGGCAAGACAAACTGAAAACAGGAGAGAATGGATAATCCCTGGGGAGTGGGAGAGAAGACAGTGTGGTAAATGCTTCATGGCAAACTGACTCCAGATATTGGGACAAATTGCCTTGAAATATCTGTTGTCTTCCACTGGGGCAAATCACAAATGGGAAAGATTATGGGAATTTAAGATGGAGACTACAGATACTTGCCGTAAAAGTCCAAGCAATGCTTGGTTTATGGCAGATGATCATGGGGTGAGCTGCCTCAGGCTTGAATTGAAATGTACTCAGCTAAGATGGACTTGATATGGAACATTGCTGCACCAGTTCATTTTGAGACCAACTCATTCCAAACCAGGTGTGTTGCACTCTCAATAGTGTCCCTACCTCTAACTGCACACCCACTGGGGCTGCCCAATCCTCTTTCAAGCCCTCCCTGGTGCATTTCCTCATAACTTACCTGGCAACAGCTGCAAGACAAATGACTGCCGTGGCTTTACTGCAACAACTACTTCCCCAGTGCCAGGCTACCCAGGGGTTTGAGTCTCCCAGAACTTCTGTTGTGTGAATCCAGGAGTCCCGAAAAACAGCAGTTCCCAGAGATCCTGGGATACGAGGTGCTGCTGGCTGCTGAATGCCAATGTTTCTGGGAAATGTAATATTTTAGTATTCCCTGGTCTTTGAACCCAGAATCCCTGGGAAACCACATTTCCTAGGAGTCTTGTTCCTCATAGTGTGACTCTGGTGTCTAATGAAAATTGTACTTTCAACCCTTTTCATTGTTTAGGCGCCCAGCCACCGTGATTGTCTCCACTATGAGTGCTCCCATCTTTATAGATTTCTGCATCTGATCTCCAGGAAGGACTGGGAGATTCCCCAGCTGAAACCTTAGAAAGCCACTGCCACACTTTGTGGCTGAACTGAGATAATGGACCAACAATCTGACTTAGAACATGGCATTTTACTATGTTCCTATGCTCGCAAGTGCTGTTCCTCCGAAGGGGTGAAACATCGCTGGCATAGCATGCTGAGCTCACCATCTGGGCAGACATTCTTACTCAGATCCAGCCACAACAGCAACTGGGCTGGTCAGAACACAAGTGCAAAGCTGTGGTGATAGGGGTTGGATTTCCCCTGCAAGGGTTCTGGCCAAACCATGAGATTTCCACCTGCAGACATCATTTTTGGGAGGTGGGATTCCAACCAGACAGATGCTTTCCCCAACCCCTGTAGCCACATTGCCAAGGTCACACATGCATACAGATACATTCCCATGTAAACATTGAGCATAAGAGACATTTAGTATCGGGGAAAAGCTTGTTACACTCAGCAGAAAAGAGATGTTCAGGAAACTCTCATTTACACATCCCTACACTGACAAAAAAAAAATATGTTCCTGATTGTTGTTTGCATCACGGTCTTCCTTGCCAGTGCACTTGCTGTGCATTTTCAGCTGTTTTTATTTATCCGTAGAAGGCGAGCATTAAAATGGGAATAATTTACATGCATTTCATCTCACATTTGAATCTGAAATATAATGAAAGTTGGGAAGTCATAGAATTCTCAGCAAGACACACAACAAGCTCTTAAGCTTTAGTTATGGAAAGCAATTCATGTAGGACATCGAAATGCTCAGTTTTGTTTTGTTTTTAAAAATCCAAAAAGCCCGAACCCACATACTTTCAGCGTCAGTGAAGATGAGCTTTTATACCAAAAAGCAGGCAAGGTCAGGCGTACTATTCCTCTTATTATGCAAGTTTTGAAGGTGAAAGAAGACCTCCCACGTTGATAAATTGGCTGTTTAGAACTTTGCAAGAGAAGTGACAAAACCTTTCAAAAGTTTAGGGGAAATATGTGTGACTCAGTGGAGAATGAACTTGTGGACAACACGTCTGGTTTGTCTGTTTACTTCAGGAATAGGGTACCTGTGGCCTCCAACTCCCATAATCTCTGACCATTGGCCATGGTCTGGGAGGGGCTGATGGAAGTTATAATCCAACAATGTCTGGTTTTTGACCATAGGTTCCGTGGAAGCAAGGTGGTCTGGTACTAGTAAGCTGCTGGCATGCAAATTACACCTCAAGAAAGTTGTATCTGATTTTTGCCAGTCCTGGCTGCAAAACAGCTGTCCAGGAGTTGTAAAAAGGGTGTCTGAAGTAACGTGTTGCAGTCTGCAAATACGAATTGCCTTGCTCCTCAGAGTATACAGCTGCACTCCAGCAGTGTCCAGAGCAAAGGAAGTAATAATACCACTCTATTCTGCCTTGCTCGGACCACACCTGAAATACTGTGTCCAATTTAAGAAGGATGTTGATAAGCTGGAACATGTATGATATGAATGACATGATATGAAGATACATACAGAGAAAAGATTGATAGAAGAGATCTGTGTGAGAGACAGAATAGAGTGGTTTTTCCTCAGGGTGTGGGGTTGAGAAAGATGGGAGTGGTCCCAGGTGGGAGCTGGGAAGATGTGGATCTTTGTGAATTGAAGATTAAGATAGAAAATTGATAGAATATAAAAAATTGTGTTTGTGTGGATGTGTTTCTCTCTCTCTCTCTATTTTCTTTTCTTTATTAATATTTTGTTCTCATTAGACATTAGCTTTGTTTGGTTTTTATTGTATTATATATTGAAAACCTTTAATAAAATTGGTTTTTTTTGTGTTTTTTGTTTTTAAAATAAGGATGGGGGGGGGGATTTGCCTTCATTGTGACTGACAGGACCAGCTATTTTACCTGACCTTTCCAATTCTAGTACTCTGGGGGAGAAAAATGAATCCCTCTCCTCCAGGGCTGGATTTAGGTTTGATGAGGCCCTAAGCTACTGAAGGTAATGGGGCCCTTTATATGTCTAGCTGTCCTTTGTCAACAACAAATTGTCGCTGTTTTTTTGTGTTGAATATAAGCTATATGGTAATTTATGGAGCTAATAGGTATCTAAAGCCATTTGCACATAACAAAATATGTATTTTATCAAAGCAATTGTTGAACTGAAATACAATTAAGAAGTATATTAATACTGAACTTTTTTGGGGGGGCCCAAGAGAGTGGGGCCCTAAGCTATAGCTTGTTTGGCTTAAACGTAAATCCAGCACTGCTCTTCTCGTCTTATCAACTTTAAGTGTGCTTCTTTAACAAAAAATCTGTTTTCAAGGGTGTCTGGCACACACAAAAACACTTGGACCAATTTGCCCATGATTTGACAAATTTGATCCACTCTGGAGGGGCTAGCATGCCTGTACGTTCATCCACTTCTGTCAAAAGGGGGGGTTAGAATTTGTTTTTGTTTCCCAATAGTGAAGTAGACTCAGCCTCAGGCTTGAAGCCAAAGTGCTTTGATCCAAGGTGGGTGGTTTTCCGAAGTGTCAAACCAAAGTCCAAACTGAATCTTCTGATCTGGGCAAACCTCTAGTACTTGGTGTTAAAGAAGGACCTGGGAAGTATAAAGCAAAACTGTGGTTTGTGTCTGGGAATGGATCAAGCTGTGTATTGATAAAATAAGGTGGGGGGAGTGGAAATGATGTGGTCTCAAGAAAGAATGAAGAATGCCAGAATGGCATGTGTGCAGAACATCGATATACAGTAGAAGTCTGAGAAGAATGAGCAATGAAAACAGTTGGTGACTGTCTGCAAAAATGACGTATAAATGTTCACAACTGTTGAATGAGAGAAGAAAGTGTTACAGACCAAATGACAAGCCAATTTCTGAGACAGGGCAAAAATATAGCAATGATAAGTGACAGTGATATAAGACAATTCTCCATAGGGAGAAATAAAAATGGGGACAGAGATCAGCATTTTAAAAGAAATAAAGACAAAAATATTGTACACTGAAGGAAAGAAATAAAACAGAAAAATATACATAAAGCGGCCAAAATTTTGAGAGGACAAAAATGTGCAGTTTTCCTCTCAGAATTCCATTCAAATTGATATATTTCTATTTAGTTTCCTCCTAGTTAATTTATGTTTCTTTTACCTGGAAATGCAAATAAAATAATAGGGAGAGGTGAAATATAAATATATGAATTAGAATTTTTTAAAAAATGCTGACAGTGGTGTTTGCAGCAAAGAAAAAGGAAACTTGCCAGTGTTGAAAGTTAATAGACTCAATAAGCACAAAAAGGAACTCACACTCATTCAGAGGGGTAATCTATAAAACAAAAGCAGTGAGAAGAAGAAAAATGTTTTGAATCTAAGTTCAGTTTCCACTGCTTATACTGATAATAGACCAATAAAGTCTGACCTATAGGTGGGGAAGGGAAAAATGGAGGAGCTGGGGGGAGAACCTCATGAATATTTCTAAAATAGAAAAATTGGAGTATGTTGTAAGTCAGACAAAAACAAAATCCATCATAGACTGTTCATAAAGCAAAGTTAACTGATCCAGAAGGAAGCATTGCATAAATATAGCATGAAAAGAGATGGGGGGAAACTATAAAATGCCAAAGTAGGTCTCACCAAAAAAAGAGGAGAGAGCAGAAGGACATTTTTGAGGAGAAAATAACATCAAATGTACTTCAAGTTAAGATACTAGGCATTAATAACACCCAAAGCAAAGTGACATAAAGGGGTATGGGAATATATATATAATAACTAAGGTGAAGGGCTTGAAGGAATGTTTCCAAAATAGAGCTAAGAAAAACTTTTGTCACATAGACGATAAAGATGAATAGCTTTATCCAATGGACTGAGGGCAGCTGAGGGAGTTAGGCTGGCATATATAAATAAATCAGAGCTATAAGGAAGCACATCCAGGGTATGTATATGCACATATACGAACAAGCAGAATGCAACGGAGGAAGCTTATAAAAGAAAGTGAAAATGTTTTCTTTACAAGAACAGCAGAACAGATGCATATTTATTACATAAATACCAGAAACAATATATAGGGCAATATTCAGCATTAGTTATAATCTGAGTACACACACACACACACAAGCACACACACATACACACACACACACACACCCCGGAATAAACAGAAGCCCATAGAAAACAGCAGTGCCGAAGTTATAATTAAGCATGTCTTTGAGGTGTTAAAGACAAGCAAACAAAACCGGGATTTTTCAGAGTCTGCACAAGCACATGGTGAATTTTCAGATAGGCGTTTATTTACAAGTGTGTGTCACTATTGCTCAGCCAAATATTTGCGGGGTGAGAAAAATAGGAACCACTGCAGAAAAAAAAGTAGTTCTTAGAATTGCCAACCAACTGGAAAATTACGAGCGAGCTCACCCTCCACCACTACCCATGCTGGGTAAATAAGATGTGAGAGGCAGTTGTCCTACTATCTTAGGGTTTTTAGTTTTTATCTTTCGCATATGCATACAGAACATGCACACTACGGCCCCATCTGCACTACACCCTTAAATCTGGATTGATGCAGGAACAGGGTGTTGCCATTGGTTAGACTGACAATGCAACCAAAGAGCGAAGCAGACCTAAACAAGTATCCTAAAGCTTAACTAACAGCCTAATGAAGACAGGAGTTGTTGTAAAACTCCACAAATGGGAATAAGCACATGATGTCAGACCCTCCAAATGTCCCTATTTTCCAGGGGCTCTCCCGGATTTACAGAACCCGTCACAGTTTCTGATTTGATCCTGGAATGTCCTGCTTTTCCTTAGGATGTCCCTACTTTCATTGGAGAAATGTTGGGATGTCCCAATTTTCATGGCAGAAATGTTGGAGGTTATGGTAGGACCTCCCTGTTTTCACCAGAGAAATGTTGAAGAGTCTGGAATAGGATATCCTTATTTTCATCAGAGATGCGTTGGAGGATATGGTGGCTGTCAGGGAATGGTTTGAAGCAGAGGAGGGGGGAATGCAGTCTCAGACAGATCAGTTTCCCTCAGAAGAGGAGCTGGAGGGGGAAGATTACCCCCCCCCCATTTCCAGAGGTCTCAGAAACAGAAACAGACACTTATTCTTCTTCTTTTCTTCTTTGGCGATCGCTCTTAGCCGAGTAAGATTGTCTTCCATAAACACGGTTTTAACAATGAGTCCGTAAGTGACTGTAGAGGCCAATTCTGGATCCACACGTCCTTCCAGAGTGAGGACATTGGTTCCTGGACAGGAGTTGATCACGGTGTGGATTTGCCAAGCGTGCCTTCCTCTTAACATGTTTCTCCCTTGCGTTCTGAGTTTGAGTGTCTTCAAAGCCCATGGCACCTTTGGTAAAGGCTGTTCTCCAACTGGAGCACTCGCAGGCCAGTGTTTCCCAATTGTTGGTGTTTATACTACATTTTTTTAGATTTGCCTTGAGAGAGTCCTTAAACCTCTTTTGTTGACCACCAGCATTACGCTTTCCCTTTTTAAGTTTGGAATAGAGTAGTTGCTTTGGAAGACGATAATCAGGCATCCGCACAACATGACCAGTCCAACGAAGTTGATGTTGAAGTTGATGCTCTGATGTTGCACAGAGCAGATTAGACAGGAGTTACCTAGCTACGAGATAATGGCAAGAGGGGACAGATAGCAGAGACATCATTAGAGAGTGTGGGGGACCCTCCCTCCCCACAAACTAGGAGGTCCAACTGAATTAGAGAACAAAGGATGCAGAGAGGAGCAGGGACTTCCTGTTGGCACCTAGTATGCTGTGGAAGACAGAAGGGGGAAGAATTAGAGCAGCCAACTGCTCTCCTTGGGGAGGCATGTGGATTTTTGCTTGTAACCTGATGCCTGGATAAAAAGGACTATAAAATATAAACTGCTTGTTAATTCTTATCTGTGAAGCTACTGAAGGGGGAGGCGGACTCTCCGTGCATGGCAGTGGGACACTCCTATTTTCATCAGAGAAATGTTGGAGGATTTGTGATGTTGTACTGACAACATTTAGAAGCATTGTTGTACATTTCAGGCAGGGCAATCCAATGGATCCATTCAGTTTACAGTTCACCACCATTTCTTAATTCTTAACCAGACCTGCTAATGTTCCTTTTTACAAGAAGCAGCAACTACCAGCGTGTGGGCGTGTAGCAGGCAGGTTTTGCTCTTGTACACACTTACTTGGGAATAAGCCCCACTAAAATTCAATAGGGCTTACATCTGAGTAGACATGTATAGGATTGCATTGTTAGGCGTTATAAGCCGTGGTAAACTGGTGCCTATGGAAAATGTTGAAGGTGAAATTGGAATTGAATTAGAATTTATGAATATGCACATGGTATTGGTAGTGGAGCAAATGAAAGGGTAGAAGAAGAAATTATTATAAATACCAAAGCATCCTGGATTAAGAGTTAGTAAAGAAAAACAAAAGCATGAGGATGTAAATCAAATTCAGTGAGTGCAAATATCTTGGGTCTCTTCTAACTGAGTGTAATAAAAAGAATACAGAAATAAAAGCTCATTTACAAGGCAGTAATCAATCCTATTATGCCCTGCAGATATTTTTTGCCATTAAAAATTCTTAACAAGGAGAATAAAACTGCAATCTATTTTGCTAGTATTTTGCCAGCACTTGTTTGGCAGAAAAATGTTGGACAACAGCACGGAAACAGAGTAGATTCACTGAGAATTGAAAATTCGTGATATTCACATTTGAATAAAAAGAGGGTTTTTTAAATCAACATTTTCTGACTGTTTCACATGATTTCCCGGCAAATAGTGACATGAACCCTCCAGACCCCTGCACGTCTACTCCTCAAATTTCATTAGGATCACAAATTACAAGCTCCCTCCAAAAAACATTTCTCCAAAATTCACAATGTATCGGTGTGGGCCATTGTCGGGCGCAGCACTTTTCGTTTGGGTCGTCTCCCAGGGAATTCCATGGTGGAGCTAGTGCTCTACCACAAGTGAGCCATGTCAAGGCTGCACAAAGCCACTCTCTTTTTGAGACATGACGGTGTGCCTGGGTACACCCACAACACCCTATACGCAACCCCTCTGGCATATGCATGTTCTCACAGTACCATTTGGGTAGCATGGCTTAAGCAACTGTGTGGCATGCCTGTGTTCATATATCCTGATGCCTTAACTTTGGATTGGTTGGCGGAATACAGAACAAGAACAAGAACGAGAGCCAGTGAGTCCAATGGCATTAGTGGCAGCAATCTCTAGATCACGAGTGGCGAATCCATGATGTTGCTGAACTACAACTCCCATCATCCCTAGCAAGCATGGCCAACAGCCAGGGATGATGCGGGTTGTAGTTCAACAACTTATCCAAATCAAAATAAAAAATTAAAAAATTCCTTCCAGTAGCACCTTAGAGACCAACTAAGTTTGTTCTTGGTATGAGCTTTCGTGTGCATGCACACTTCTTCAGATACCTGCACACGAAAGCTCATACCAAGAACAAACTTAGTTGGTCTCTAAGGTGCTACTGGAAGGAATTTTTTTATTTTTTATTTTGTTTTGACTATGGCAGACCAACACGGCTACCTACCTGGAACTGGAACTTATCCAAATGTCCATGAACTACTACGATATGAAATAAATAAGCCATCATTTGAGCAGGTACTTATGTACCTGTTATACACAACTTCTGGATTTTTCAATACTTAATAATATTTGTGTACCATATTTTTCAGTAACGATACAGCAGATATCTTATTCACTGTTATTGTACCTTGGATACCAAATTTTGTATTACCATGTGTTCATATTTATATTGTATAGATCTAATATCAGCTGAGGAAGCCCTTCGGGGTGAAACAGGGGAGATACCCGGAAACCTTGTTCTGCCCGGGTTAGCAGTTTGCACCAGCTTGCCTGAGTCAGCAGTCTCTGCCTGGGTTAGCAGCCTGTAGCAGCTCTGCCTGGGTTAGCAGCCTGTAAAAATAAAAAAATCCCACATGAAAATTCATCAGCATCTTAGTGTGAATTTTTCTTACTATACATGTTTCTGTGCTAATATACCGTCTGCCAAAGAATTTATCCAATATAATGCATTTTATATGTGCATTATATATGTATTTTTATGTGTACTTCACCTCTGTACATTGATTTTTCTACACCCTGCTTGGCTGGAGAACTTCACTGAAAAATTCAGAGAAGTGTGAATTTCAAAGGCCAGCTGTGTTTCACTTCTTCTATTCTTTTAAAAAGTCTGAATTGGGTAGGTTCACCTTTAGATGCAAATTGAATCCCCATCAGCCCTGTCACTAAAGCATGGTGCTTCTGCTTTCATGATCTCTGATGCTTTGCAGTATTTCGGTCATTTTAAAAGTAGGTTGTGTTTTGTTTAAAAAAAGTTTCACTTTGAAGTTCAAGTAACTGAACTTAGAAATGCTTTAGGCTTTGTTCTTTTCATGCTTCAAAAAACAGAATTTAGTAGATTTGTGGGAGGCATGTCATTCTCCTAAGATATTTAAGTTTAAAAAATTAGAAAGAAAGTGCCGTTTCATTTGTTACACCACCATATCAAGGTAAATCAACATTTCATATTCTAAATACTTTTTTGACTATTCCAGTATAATTTTTTAGTCGCTGGGATATAGAAGAGAGCTTAGCAAAAGGATTTGGGAAGAGCTCCCTCTTTACATTGCAACCATTCTCGAGAGTACTGAGAGTACACATAATAACCACATATTTCTGGAACGATCGGGGGGGGGGGACAACTTTTGCTTTCTCCTTGCTTGCAAAAGAAAATAAAACAGCAGAAAGAAAAGCAAGGGTTGTGGTATACAGAGCATTTCAATTATTGCAGAAAATACGTTTTTGTGACAGAACCTGCACAAATAAATAGAGGAGCCTTTAGAATAATGGCAGTCACTAAATAAGAAACAGTACAATGGAATGAAGTAGAGAAGGCAATGTCCATCAAAGGCACTCTCTTTTAGGGACTTTTATGGTAGAGCTGGGAGAAAAGGGCCCCCCTCCAATATGTGTCTAGTATTTGTGTCGCTGCTGTTGATTAAAAAAAAAACCCATTGCAAAATCTTTTGTGTTCATAATTGACTCCCTCGGGTGCTTTTTTTATCCATTTTGTCCTTTGTCTGTTTTCATTTGTGTCATGCTGAACAGAGACATGATATGATATGGCTTCCTGACCATACAGTAGTGTCAGACAGTCACAGCTGACTCATATGCTTGTTTCGAGGCGCTGAAGCTCTCACACCCAGTTATCCCCTGAGAGAGAAATGCTAGTTTTGCAGAAGTTTTTCTCTCCTGTTGAAACTTTAGCCCTTTTCGGACGTTCGTTTGGATGAATGCTCATGTGACAAACTCCCCCCCTCCCTCTGCGTATGCTTGTTTTGATACCTGAAGCAAGCCAAAGACGTAAGCACACACAGTCTCGTCATGGAGAGCCAGTGTGGTGTAGTGGTTAAGAGCGGTAGACTCATAATCTGGTGAACCGGGTTCGCGTCTCCGCTCCTCCACATGCAGCTGCTGGGTGACCTTGGGCTAGTCACACTTCTTTGAAGTCTCTCAGCCCCACTCACCTCACAGAGTGTTTGTTGTGGGGGAGGAAGGGAAAGGAGAATGTTAGCCGCTTTGAGACTCCTTCGGGTAGTGATAAAGCGGGATATCAAATCCAAACTCTTCTTCTTCTTCTTCTTCTTCATGTGCTGCAGCTCAACGGTAGAGCACCTGCAGAAAATCCAAGTTTCAATGCCCAGCATCGCCAAGTAGAGCCTTGTCTAAAATCCTAGAGAGTCCCTTCCAGTCAGGGACAATACTGAGCTAAATGGATCAATGGTCCAATTCAGCAGAACACGGGTTCCTGTGTTCCTCCATGAATGTGTATTGGTCAAAGACAGCAACAGCCACCAAGATACCTCCCACCATCCAATGCATGTTCCTTCTACATGGAAAAAACGTCCAAAAGTCCATTCCCCCCCCCCCTTGCATGGGTGAACTCTCCATTTGGGAATTTTCTTGTGACTACCATGCCTTCCAAAGGCTATGAGATGAGGCCTTCTGTTTCAGGGAAGGGTACAAAGATGGCTACATTAACTGAGTGTTGGGGGGAATGTTGGTAGCTGTTACTGGCGCATCCCCTCCGTTTCCCCAAGGATGTAATCTTGTATGGGTGTGAAGATGTCACACAGTCGAAAAGGGGAAGAGTGCGAGCTGTGTGGTTAGGAACATGTTTTGCATACAAAAAGTCCTAATCTCAACCACGAGCATCTCCAGGTAGAAAATTCATTTTGCAAGTGACAGAAGAGACCTGAGGCCCTGGAGAGCTACTGTGGCGTATGTGCGTGTTTTGAATAGGAAATGCTTTTCATGAGAGCAAAATGCAGGGGTGGGTAACCTGCGACCTTCCAGATGCAGCTGAACTACAACTCCCGGCAGGCCCAGTTAGTATGGGCAATGGTCAGGGTTGATGGGAGTCCAAGTCTGGAGGGCCATAGGTTAGCCAGCCCTGAAAGGATAGGACTGATGGATTTACGGCACAATTCATTTTATAGGTATAAAACAAAACAAGCTGCCATCACCTGCATCATCTGTTCAGAGGTAATGGTCCATCTTGCAACTACATTTTATTAACCAGAGAAAGCAGAGTGTTTGCGTATTTCTTTCTGTCAGTTTCCATCTTGTTTATATGCAAAGCAAGGCTTCCTTTTTCTCCCAGGGCTCATTAACCTCTGCCATTCCCAGAGGTATAAACAATTTCACTTAGGGCAAGTGGATAGGTAGATAGATAGATAGATAGATAGATAGATAGATAGATAGATATACTTTATTCGGCTATAAGCCCACAAGGTAAAACAAAGCAAAACAAAACAATAAATAAACGACTATTTGTACATTTCGGAATGATATCTGAGTAATTCGTCATATATCTCCTTCGCAATACATACAATCTCTGGATAAACCAAACTTACGACCTTAAAATGGAATAAAGCATAAAATTTACTTGGCTATAATCCTGAAGCCTTCCATGAAGTCTTTTATAGGAAAGAACTGAAACCAAGAATCTGGCGACTTGTAATGTTCTGTGAGAGTCAATGTCCTGGAGTAAGTAAGCTAGATGTTGTTCAGTTGGTATGGCTGTGATGTCCCAAATAATTGGACTCAAAATCCTTGATCGGGAAACACTGTATAGGGGGCAGTTAAACAGGATATGGTACAGAGTTTCTATTGATTTGTTGTCACATGAGCATAGAACAGAGATTTTCCCATTAGAGAATCTGTTGCTCAAAACATTTGAGGGGAACACATTGAATCTAGCTCTAACAAATGCAAATCTATGCGACGCAACCGAAAGGGTAGACAAATATCGTGGTGATTGGGGCATAGGAGTAATGCCCAGATTTAACGGAGAGCACGTGCCACCGCCTGTGGCAAGATTTTGTTGTAGATCAGTCTCCTCCAATCTTTGTTTGATGGCCAGTTTAGCTGTTCTTAAGTCTGAATTTAGTAATTCCGATGGGGAGATTCCATATGACAGCATTTTGGAGTGGATTTTTTTTGCCCATATGCTATTGAGCAAGTGGATATATTTCTCTTGGAGTCAATGGCAGCTGGCTCAGAGCCTCGGTGCCCCCGCCATTAATCTTAGATTCGTTTTCCCTCCGATAAATCCCCTCTTATCTATTTATGAATTGTTAGCAAATTTCCAGTGTATCACTTTTGGCAAGAAAGACAGCAGATTGTGAGAGCGGCCTTTAGAAACTGACACTCACTCTGATTTTTTAGACTCCGCTTGAGTTCTAATTAAGGGATGCTTTTGTTTTCAAAGCAGGAAATTTCCTTTCCTCTGCCTTTCACTTCATTTCTCCATCCACACGATAAACACAAATTGACGTGTTATTAGATATACCAGCAAAGGTTAAGTATGGATTCACTATCTGTACATGCTTTTAAAACAAGCAATTATTGAACACAAAATTTTGTATAATGCTGAATTGTTTTGTAATGGGGTTGTGAAGCTTTTGGAGCCCAAAGGCCAAATTACCTCAGCAGTTGGCAGGGAGGGCCAAATTCAAAAATGAGGAGGACCAGACACACAAACAAACTGTACTTGTGCTGTACCAAAACCTGTCCTCCAATTTCTCAAAAGTTTACTTCACCTATGGAAGAAGCTTCCATTTTTTCTGCCTCTTTTGCACAGCAGTTTAGAATTTCTTTATCATTTTGGTGGGTGCGGGACTGAACTTACTTTATAGTTGTGGGGGGCTACAAAGGAAAGGTGGCTAGAAATTGCCTACGTTTGGTGTATTTGCTGGTTTTGTTTTAATGGATTTCTTTAAAAGTAAAAATTCTTCACCTAAGAAAGAAAGAAAGAAAGAAAGAAAGAAAGAAAGAAAGAAAGAAAGAAAGAAAGAAAGAACAGTATCCACACTAGGTAGAATCACTACCTTCTGCCCTTAACAGAAAGCCAATCCACAGGGTGGATTTGTGACCTTCTTTCCAATACTGTCAGGAACAAACTTTCTGGTTTTGACAAGTTCCATTTGTTGAAGTTTAAATAGCCAGGAACTACCTCTGGTTCAGGGACGCAGGTGGTGCTGTGGTCTAAACCACAGAGCCTAGGGCTTGCCGATCAGAAGGTCGGCTGTTTGAATCCAAGCGACGGGGTGAGCTCCCGTTGCTCGGTCCCTGCTCCTGCCCACCTAGCAGTTCGAAAGCACGTCAAAGTGCAAGTAGATAAATAGGTACCGCTCTGGAGGGAAGGTATACGGCGTTTCCGTGTGCTGCTCTGGTTCGGCAGAAAGCAGCTTAGTCATGCTGGCCACGTGACCTGGAAGCTGTACACCGGCTCCCTTGGCCTATAGAGCGAGATGAGCGCCGCAACCCCAGAGTCGTCAGCGACTGGACCTAACGGTCAGGGGTCCCTTTACCTTTGGTTCACACATAGAATCAAAGTTTTACTCACAATTTTCTTTCTCTCATTCTTTGTTCCGGAAAACTTAAACACTTCCCCCAGTAGCTTTTATAAGTCATGACAGTTCCTGAATTCTTAGACCTCTTCTCAAGTTGGTTTTATACTCAGGTAACCAGGTCTTTTTTCAGCCAGAACTCAGTTCTGGCACCTCTCAGGTGGGCGTCATTGCCATTCTAAGAGAGCGAGGGTGGTGTTCCTGGTGAGTTGTGGCACTTTTCTAGAAAAATAGCATGGCAGGTAACTATGTTCACATGCACAGTCAGTGTGCCAAATTGCTGAGGCTTTGTTATATCTTTGGCTTGTTACTCATGTGTTACCTTGTTGCAGCACATTCTGTGTGTGTATCTAGGATATCTAGCACATTCTGTGTGTGCATCTAGGATAAAGCTCTCTATATATTGGAATAGGATTAATTTTCAAGGCTTGGGCTCATTATTATCAGGGAACAGTTTTTTTCCCTGTTGTAAAGTTGTTACCATGTATTTCTCATTTGTTCCCATATCAGTGAATGGTTACCATTCATGCCTGTGCAGAAAAGTAATGCGCCGTACGCACTGCCAGGGATCCAGACACCCCCATCCCCTGTTATAATGACGACAATATGCTGGTGTTTATTAAAAGGTGTTTCCAGGAAAGAGTATTGTTTAGGGACTGCTTCACAAAAACGCATAGCAAAAAGATACTTCGTTTGCAGCCCATCTGCTTAAATCTGATCAGTTCGCTCCTGTAGAAAAGCTTTTAACCTTTGACACAGCACTTCTGACGCTACTGAGGCATTAACTGGAACTGAGTTCATTTCCCATCAATATATAATGAAAAATACTTACTTATGGATGTCACCCAGATCTAGACAAACTGATGTAAGGTACCCCAAAAGTCATGGGAATGAAATATCAGAAATGTTGGAGCTGAAGTTCTTCCCAGAAGGGAATATTCAATACCTAATTTAGACACACAGGACCTTTTCTTTCTTTCTTTCTTTCTTTCTTTCTTTCTTTCTTTCTTTCTTTCTTTCTTTCTTTCTTTCTTTCTTTTTCCAGCTAATAAGAATGCTGGTTTTAGAGACCTTCATGATTGTTCCATGGGATCTGGGTCACTACAGCCTTGAATGGGTGGAGATGCCACCGTCTGAGAAACCTGAGCTGCTGTTTAGACAACTTTGGCCTTGTTTGTCACTCCAGCACATACTAAGATTGGCTGTCATTTGGTGTGAGATCACACCCTTTGGGTGGGGGGGAGGACTGATTACAAATAATGTATCCATCTCACAGCATCCAGTTGTTAGCACTGCTTCCCCAGGAGAAAGTACCATCAAACTCAGGGTTTCTCACTTCTGAGAAAACAGGGGTAAGATAGCTTTGTAAGTCTTAAGGATGCTCAGTGCTATGCCACACTCAATGCATATCTTCTTTGGTGATCACTCGTAGCCGAGTAAGATTGTCTTCCATAAACACGGTTTTAACAATGAGTCCGTGACTGTGGAGGCCAATTCTGGATCCACACGTCCTTCCACAGTGGGGACATTGGTTTCCGAGTGGGAGTTGATCACGGTGTGGATTTGCCAAGCGTGCCTTCCTCTTAGCACGTTTCTCCCTTGCGTTCTGAGTTTGAGTGTCTTCAAAGCCCATAGCACCTTTGGTAAAGGCTGTTCTCCAACTGGAGCACTCGTAGACCAGTGTTTCCCAGTTGTTGGTGTTTATACTACATTTTTTAAGATTTGCCTTGAGACAGTCTTTAAACCTCTTTTGTTGACCACCAGCATTATGCTTTCCATTTTTAAGTTTGGAATAGAGTAGTTGCTTTGGAAGACGATAATCAGGCATCCGCACAACATGACCAGTCCAACGAAGTTGATGTTGAAGAATCATTGCTTTGACACTGGTGATCTTTGCTTCTTCCAGTACACTGATATTAGTTTACCTGTCTTCCCAAGTGATGTGTAAATTTTTTCCGTTGATGGAATCTTTCGAGGAGTTGGGATGGCGTTTATAAGTTATCCGTGTTTCACAAGCATATAGTAAGGTTGGTAGTACAATAGCTTTGTAAACAAGCTATGCCACACTCAGTACATATACCAGGGCATCTGTACTGCAAATCTCTAGGTCTGTGCTGTATTTGCATCCCTTTTCTCCATTCAGTAGTTTATTTCTCCTTTCTTGAACTGATTTTGTTGTTTTAATGGCAGAAGGATGGATAAACGGGTGAGTAAGCTTCTCCGGTTATTATTAGGTCTGTTCTGTCTCTGGCCTCTTCTCATTTGCTTACTTGTCTAAATAGCAAGCTCTGTTTACAGATGGTCAAAGCAAATACCATATGGCCACCAGCTTTCTTCCAGGGCTGTGATCTGTAGCTTCAACTGATGACTTATTTTTGGAAAACAAACAGGGAAAATACATCAGAAATCTCACTTGCAGGCAGGATAAACCATGGTGCTTGAGAATAGGAGTTGACCAAATGGAGACTGAAGTAGTTTCCCATTGTGGGTTTCCCATTGTGGGACAGATATCCACTCTAGCGGTCATGTCTGGTGAGTGCAAAATTCCCTACAAAAAACTCAAAAGCAGAGAGAGTACCAATCACATTCACAGCTGTAAGGTGTCATCAGGTGTCATTCTTAAGAACCTTTGCTGCCTGAGGGGAAAAGCAAGACCACCTCCACCCTTTCAATGTACTGAAGATAATGAGATTTACAGCTGAATTTTACTGCAGTACTGGTAATTTTACTGCAGTACTGGTAATATATAGGTCCGTATAGTTAAAGCTATGGTTTTCCCAGTAGTGATGTATGGAAGTGAGAGCTGGAACATAAAGAAGGCTGATCGCCGAAGAATTGATGCTTTTGAATTATGGTGCTGGAGGAGACTCTTGAGAGTCCCATGGACTGCAAGAAGATCAAACCTATCCATTCTGAAGGAAATCAGCCCAGAGTGCTCACTGGGGGAGGCAGTGGAAGACAGGAGTGCCTGGCGTGCTCTGGTCCATGGGGTCATGAAGAGTCGGACACTACTAAACGACAACAACAACTGGTAATAGGGCAACACTCTCAATTGGCTCTGTCTCCCAACATTTCACCACCACTCACAATGCCCTGGTCTCCAAGACTTGAGGCAGTCACTTCACTCTCACTAAGGTCAGGGCTGGTTCTGAAATTAGAACACTAGTAACCTGTGAGACTGGGTGATTTGGGGCATATGCTAGGGTCACCGTATTTTGGAGAGCAAAAAAGAGGATGCTATAACAACTCTCATTTTAAATACCCCTACTATATGTAGGCTATAGAACAGTGATGGCTAACCTTGACACTCCAGATGTTTTGGGACTACAACTCCCATCATCCCTGACCACTGGTCCTGTTAGCTAGGGATGATGGGAGTTGTAGTTCCAAAACATCTAGAGTGTCAAGGTTAGCCATCACTGCTATAGAAGCTGTGATATATTGCTGAGGGGGGCAGAAGAAGAGCAGAGGAAAGCAAGTCTTCAGCCACCCGTTATGTCTATGTCTCAGCCAGAAAGTATAGCCAGAGATATTTTGGTAAATGTTAAAAATCCACCCAGACAGACATTTTACCCCTGAAAAAGAGGACATGTCCTGGAAAAGGAGGACATGTGGCAACCATATAATGCATTTGTAAGCATGAGTAAACATATACAGTATGTTTGATATTTATGACTAAGCAATAAACACAGGACAAGATGGCAATCTAATTAGAGCCTCATTTTGTAACACTTTCCACAGGTTTTTTGCTTGATCCATTGGCCCATATTTACTTCCTTTTTAAAAACTCGGTATTATTATTATTATTATTATTATTATTATTATTATTATTAACCTGCTCATCTGGCTTGGTTTCCCCAGCCACTCTGGGTGGCTCCCAACACAATTAATGATGATGATGATGATGATGATGTGATAAAACACCAGACATTAAAAACTTCCCTAAAGAGAGCCACCTTCAGATGTCTTCTAAAAGACAGATAGTTGTTTATTCCTTGACATCTGGTGGGAGGGCATTGTACAGGGCGGGCGCCACTACTGAGAAGGCCCTCTTCCTCTTTCCCTGTAACCTCACTTCTCTCAGTGAGGGAACCGCCAGAAGGCCCTCGGAGCTGGACCTCAGTGTCTGGGCTGAACGATGGGGGTGGAGATGCTCCTTCAGGTATACTGGACCGAAGCCGTTTAGGGCTTTAAAGGTCAGCACCAACACTTTGAATTGTGCTCAGAAATGTACTGGGAGCTTGTTCACTTTCATTCATTCTGATTATGGCACATATGTCCAGTAGTACATGTGAAAAGGGTATGGGGGTCTTAGTAGACCACAAGCCTAACATGAGTAAACAGTCTGATGTTGATGCTGCAGCAACAGCAGCAAAAAAGAAAAAGCTAGTGCTATTCTGGGCTGCAGAGGTATAGTGTCCAGATCAAGGGAGGTCATAGTACCACTCTATTCTTTTTTTTTTTTTTTAAGGAAATTTTTATTAAGAAAATTTCAAATCCATACAAATTATCAACAATACAATCAATTGCATTTTTCCCCTTTCCCCCCTCCCCCTCCCCCCCTTCTGGACTTCCATCAGCTCCCTTAACTGTTTTGTTAATTCATATTATTTCTGCATGTTATACAATTATAAGTACCACTCTATTCTACCTTGGTGAGACCACAGCTAGAGTATTGTATTTGGTTCTTGGCACCACAGTTTAGGATATTGACAAGCTGGAACATGTGCAGAGGAGCATGACCAAGAGGATCAAGGGTCTGGAAACCAAGCCTTATGAGGAACAGTTGAGGGAGTTGGGTATGTTTAGCCAAGAAAAGAGGAGACTGAGAGGAGATATGAGAGCCATCTTCAAATATCTCAAGCGCTGTCACAGGGATGATGGAGCAAGCTTGTTTTCTCCTGCTCCAGAGGCTAGGACCTGAACCAATAGCTTCAAGTTACAAGAAAGGAGATTCCAACTAAACATTAGGAAGGACTCTCTGATATTAAAAGCTGTGGAATGGACTCCCTCAGAAAGTGGTAGACACTCCCTCCTTGCAGGTTTTTAAGCAGAGGTCATGGATGCTTTAGTGTAGATTCCTGCATAGCAGATGGTTGGACAAGATGACCCTCCGGGTCCCTTCCAACTCTACAATTCTATGGTTGTATGAGTCTATGCTCTTTAACACCACATTCAGTCAAAATTATGGTAGGCTGTAAAATCTTATCTCATGTTTTTTATATGAAAAGAAGGCAATGTTTGCCTTCTGGATTGCAGGGAGATTTTAACTGTTTGACACAGAGGCACTTTCAAACAAAGGTGCATTTTGAAGTGGAACGGTTCCTCAATGAACGCATGACAAAGATGGCATTTGCTTTTGTATTCTTCCGGTTGCCTCTGTGCTTCCTTGATAGAAATATTGCATAAAATTACGGTGCTCAGTGGAATGTTTATAGTATAATCCAATTCCGTGTTGGTTTGAGAGAGTGTTCGCGGAAAAGAAAGCTGTTTGAAACCAAATGCTTATTCTAACGGACATTCGCAACTACCCATGACAGGTAGTTTAACAGTGAAATTTAGTGATGAGTAGATCAGGAAATCAGCCCTGAGTGCTCACTGGAAGGACAGATCCTGAAGCTGAGGCTCCAGTACTTTGGCCACCTCATGAGAAGAGAAGACTCCCTGGAAAAGACCCTGATGTTGGGAAAGATGGAGGGCACAAGGAGAAGGGGACGACAGAGGACGAGATGGTTGGACAGTGTTCTCGAAGCTACCAACATGAGTCTGACCAAACTGCGGGAGGCAGTGGAAGACAGGAGTGCCTGGCGTGCTCTGGTACATGGGGTCACGAAGAGTCGGACATGACTAAATGACTAAACAACAACAACAGATCCCATGCTTCTAGTTTTAAATGGAACCTATGAAAGAGAGAGAGAGAGAGAGAGAGAGAGAGAGAGAGAGAGAGAGAGAGAACACATTCAGAGAGCCTGTGTTGCAAACATATTAGAGAGATCAAACTTCTTATATTTGGTGATATATGCATAAAGACCTGCTATTGGTCATTTTAAGAATTATGCATAAAGAGTTTGCTGAATATGTTTGATGACTTTTATTTCAAAATTACTATCTCTCTGCTTTATGGTGGTGAAACTCCCTGTATACATTTTGCATCTTTATGCTCTATGTTTTATTGCAGCAGGAGATTTACGATTTTGTTTTATATTTTAGTTTAATGTAATTCCTTTGTGATGGTAAAAGCAGAACAATAAAGACTTGCTGAACAAGCCACACTTAAGAGACCTGGAAGTGCAGGAAAATACGCAGAACAGAAGAATTTCAAGTAGTGGAACTTCATTGTGCACTGAAAAGAAGTCCATGCATTTTGGGCTCCAAAATCCATCAGTTTTGCTTCTGGAAAAGAGTGAAAAACAGAACTTTGCATGGATTGAATATGGCGCAATTGAATCGGTGCTAGAATCATTAAAAAGGTAAAGGTAAAGGGACCCCTGACCATCAGGTCCAGTCGTGTCCGACTCTGGGGTTGCATGCTCATCTCGCTCTATAGGCCGAGGGAGCCGGCGTTTGTCCGAAGACAGCCTCCGGGTCATGTGGCCAGCATGACAAAGCTGCTTCTGGCGAACCAGAGCAGCGCACGGAAACGCCGTTTACCTTCCCGCTGGAGCGGTCCCTATTTATCTACTTGTACTTTAACATGCTTTCGAACTGCTAGGTGGGCAGGAGCTGGGACCGAGCAACGGGAGCTCACCCCGTCACAGGGATTCGAACCGCTGACCTTCTGATCAGCAAGCCTGTGGTTTAACCCACAGCGCCACCTGGTCCCTCGCTAGAATCATTACAGCAGCTGTTATTATTATTATTATTATTATTATTATTATACCTCACCCATCCATTTGGGTTGCCCCAGTCACTCTGGATGGCTTCCAACATATATAAAAACATAATAAAACATTACATATTAAAAAATGTCCCTATACAGGGCTGCTGTCAGGCTTCAGAGAACTGGATCCCTCCCCAAATGGCAGTAAATAAGCAGATCAAACAAAAGGAACATTCTTACCAGTTAGTTTCTTTAATAATCACAGCGAGAGACAAAGCAATGCATATCTCTCTAGAAATGGCATTGCTCCCAGTAAAGGTTTACCCTCTCCATCCCCATTAATCTACATCACTCCTACATTGGGTAATCTGAGGTTGTTGCCACTGAGCTCTCTGTTCTATCACTCTCAAAGCCCGTGTAGTCTTAGGCGAAGGGGGGGGGTCAATAATGCTGTCCAAGGACACTGAATCTACCAGCTGCCTCTCTCCTGATGTTTTCCTCTTCTAGCTGTTCCTCACCCAGTATTTCCCAGCTTTTCTCCTCTGGACTATGCCCCTCTGCAAACCACTGTTCTAAATCAATTCTGTCCTCCTGCCCTTGGGAAGGTTCAGGAGAAAGGGGGACAGCTCCCACCATTCCTTCTCAGTCCAGCCCCTGACTTCTGCCTTCAGATGTTCAGAACATTTAGAACAGATTTATGATTCATGCAGAAGAAGAAAACCTATATGCTCTGTGATTTGCAATCCCAATCACTGCTGATGCTTAGTGCGAGGAGAAATGTCAGGAGTTAGGCAGTGGGGAGATCAACACTGTGCAGGTTCCTCCATGGAGCTATTCACGCTGAGGCCCCCATACAGGACCAACCTCCTTATTGCCTTAACCCTCACAGTAGTGACATTGGGAGTCAAGATCTTCATCCTGCGCCACCTGCCTCTCCTGACTGCTTGTCGGTGTAGCCCATACTGAGGTAGAAGGACAAATAACCTGCCTTGGTAGAAAACACCTTCCTTTGTATGTGTATTTGTAAGTAAGTGCCACTGTGTTTTAGAAGATAGAAAGCTGTGTTATAAAACATCAGACATCTCGCAGATCTAGCTCAGTAATAAGCTAATTTTTCAATTACAGTAGAACCTCGACTTACCACCGCCCCTACTCACGAACAATTCAACTCACGACCATGGCAAACCCGGAAGTACATACCAGGTTTGCTGCAATTCACACACACGCAGAAGTGGCTGCCGCCGTCTGCACATGCGCAGAACGCCGCTGTCGCTGAATGCACACGTGCAGAACAGCGCTTCTACCAGCGACCCGGATCAACTCACGAACGGACCTCCGGAACGGATTCCGTATGTGAGTAGAGGTTCCACTGTAATTATTTAGCTAAGTAGACAATGTCCAGATCCCAATGCTCTCTAAGCATGAAAGCTCAGACTTATGTGTAATGATTCATCTGATTTCTTACTTGATTTTTGATAACTGTCCAGAGTAAACGTGCTGTTTGCAGAACATCCAAAGAAATGTACCAGAAAATCTCAGAGGCACATTACTCAGGCTGTGAAATCGCTTTTGAAAGCTCATCTCATTAAAACAGAATGAAAGAAGGGAGAAGATTGAAGCAATAAAACTGAACTTTGATCAATCCTTTCTCCTTAATACTGTGTTTCAAATTTCCTAGAAATACAAATAGCAGGTGATCTGCTCCCTATTTGCTTGATTTTCAGGGTAGACGAATAAGTTGGTGCTGTATTCAGTTATCAAATAAAAGATCTGATCAAGCCTGAGGTCCAATGACATGATTCACAATTCTAAAATGAAGAATGCAGCACACAGCGCGACAACTAAAACTTTGCTACCTGACACCAGGACTATTACTTCAGTGTAGGAATTAACCCAGTTCACCTCCTTAACTACCAAACCAAAACACAGCTCTCATTTGAGATCTGCATTTTTACAAATGTTTGTAGAATATTTGTGATGCAGCTCTTACATTGAGGATATTTGAGCATAAAATACGTACATTAATGAAAACAACATTATAGTAGAGAAAATTTGCTTGCAAAAATGTGTGCATTAAGAGGAATGCTAAAATAAATGCATATAAATTTTCAAGCAGGTTTAAAGAAATGTTTGCAAACTGATACAGAAATGGGGGCGGCGGGGAGAACTGAATTTAAGACTGGGGGAAATGATAAATCAGTGTTGGTGGAGTGGTTCCTTCCTACGTCAGTGTTCTTCATTTCAATGAGATTTAATAACCAGTTTTGGATTCAGCTGGGTTAACAATTCATCTTTCATCTCCCCAATTGGTTTTCCCTGTTAAAGGACAGGAATCTGGTTCCTTAGCAGGTCCTGCTTGAATGGAAAGCTACTGTAATGAGATATTGCTTTCTCATCTTTTGTTGCCTCTAAGAACAAGTGTTGGGCATAAAGGTAAGTAGTTGACCCTGACTAGAAAATAGACAATTATCTTATAGTATCCTGGAAATGCTGGTATGAACATTGTCCCTTTTATCAAATGAAGCCAACAAAAGTCCGTGTGTTTTTTGTTTACAGGAATACAGTAACTTCCTTTCTTGTATGTTTGGGTGCCGTGTGATACAAATTCCCTTAAGCTAAATCAATACTCTTTCTAACAGCATCACTGTGACTTGGATTTACCCTCAGTGCTTAGCGATGCTGAAATGCCATTTGTATTCTCTGCTCCTGATAAACCGGATATTTAAACCAGGGAATTTAAAAGAAATGCTGAGACATTTTACTCCACTGGGTAGGATGGAAGAAGAGAGACCACCAGAACTGTTGCAGTGCAAACCAGGCTATAAGGATTTCACTGAGAACACACCATGTTTAAGGCAGACCCATTCTAGAAGTTGTAGGAGGGAGCAGAAACACACATGGCTACGTCACAGGTTGGACTTGGACCAGGGCGGCCTGGATTCACAACCCGGGGAAGTAGAGACTGAGAGGAGATATGATAGTCATCTTCAAATATCTAATGGGCTGTCACATGGAAGATGGAGCAAACTTGTTTTCTCCTGCTCTGGAAGGTAGGACCCAAACCACTGGATCCAAGTTATAAGAAAGGAGATTCTGACTAAACATCAGGAAGGACTTTCTGACAGTAGGAATGGACTCCCTCGGGAGGTGGTGGACTCTCCTTCCTGAGAGGTTTATAAGCAGAGGTTGGAAGCCATCTGTCATGGATGTGTTAGTTGAGATTTCTTCACTGAAGGCGATTGTGGTTTCTGTCTGAACTTTTCGGATTGGGCTTCACATAATAAGACAGGTCTGAATGTTTTTGTCAACCCAAGTCTTGATAGGATTGAAACCGCTGCGTTGTAACAATTGGCACAATCCTCTAGAAAAAGGAAACCTTCCAAAAAAAGAATCCTGCAATCTGTACATTGCGTCTTGAGGCGCCAAGCCAGCCCCCAATGAAATAACTAAACACGGACACAGAATTAATGGATAATGGGTAACATCAAGGCCACAACTTTATTGATTGCAAATTAAATGTGAGTGGTATTGGCATAGGCATTGGCTGAAGACTATAATGGACTACTGGCCCAGTTGACAGAGTCTATGTAACCCATAGGGGCAGCAACATTGGGGTTTTGCCCGACAGAAGCTTACCGCGAGGTTCCTGTGATCCCGGCATGGCCCTAGCCCATCAAGCGGACTTCGGACGAGATCTGGGACCCCCAAATTCCTTTAATGGAATACATTTTGATCATTGAGGGGCAGGTGATGGCCACACCTCACCTCCACACACAAAATTAAACCAATGCCTAACCGCCAAACCTGGAAAGTTGTGATGATTGCTAAGGGGGTAGGCAAAAAACCAAGTGGCCAGTGCCAATTTGCCAAATGGATAAAAATTCCTACCTGGCCCCTGGCCCAAGACAGGCGACTCACACATAGTCCAAAGCAAGGCCAAGAACCTACACTAAGGGCAGGAGGGCGGGTGTTCAGCAGCACCAATCAAGTGCCTAGGGCACTCTTGCGCTGATGCTTCTATAATTCCTTAACCTCCCCCACCCCTTTCCTGATTGACTGTGACCCGTGATGTCTATTTAGGGAAATGAAACTTAGACCAAGAAACGAAACCTACTTAGTCAGGGGTGTGTCCAGGGGCCCAGTCGCCTTCTGAGGACCATCCCATTTACCTACAGCATATCATTATCGATGCAGACCATGGACTCCCACAAACTACAGGATGAAAGCATCCTCCAATGAATAGCGTGTTGCTCTGTAGTTAGTAGGATATAAAACCATACAATGATAATTACGAACTCCTGCCGTACCCCCCACCCCGAAAAAGGGGAGAGATTGCTACATTAGAAAGGGGAAATAAAGTCAAATGAGCATATGCAGTAGGAGAAAAATCTCTCTCCTTTCTCATTACCACTGTAGTTTGCTAAGGATGAAACTAATGGGCCATGGAAATCATGTTGGAATGAGATTGTTAAAAAAAGAAATTGACTGAATCGGGAAGGACCAGGAGTTCTCCTATTACATCCTGCTCTAAAATTTTACGTCTCTTTTCTATTCCCCAAGTCTCTTTCCGTATTTTATGTTCCCAAAGAGTTTTCGTCAGCCACTGGTCCTAACCAATAACCAGATTTCAACTGCGTTATTCCACAGCTATTCCCTGAGCCACTGCATCACAAAAGGATATAAGTTTTGGAAACAACTGGGTTCTGGAGGTGCTAAAAGAAAACTCACACCCCAGTTTTCCAGTGGCCCAGGGAAGTATGCTTCCGGCAGAGTTTAAAAGCACAGCAGAAGAAACTTGTCTGACCAGGAGTCAAAAGGCTTTTCCAACTTAGTCTTTTATTTCCTGCATTCCTTCTTTATCAGGATACAAAAACAAACGGTTGGCTTTGCTTTAACAGAAGAAAAAATAAAACAAACAAACCCAGAAATCTCTTCTAGCAATAAACCTTCTTCCAGAGACTTTAAGCTAGTTTCAAACACGTTCTACCAAAGCATTCACACTCCCACAGAAGTTGCTTCTCACAGAGACTTATATACTCACAGCAACACCCACGCCTCAGTGCAATGAAGCAAGAGTTCTTAAACTGATAGTTCTGACACCAGACTGGCTCAGGTGCCACTTGATTACTCAAAACCCAACAATAAGCAGATAAGAAGAGTCTTGCTGGATCAGACTGCAGGTCCATCAAATTCCAAGGTTCTGCTTACAACAGGGGTCAACTTCCAGGAAGCCCAGGAAGGAGGGGAGGCAGCAGTCCTCTCCCACTGATGCTCCCCAACAACTGGTATTCAGTGGTATACTAGCTCTGCATTTGGAAGTTCCACAGAGCCATCATGAGGAATAGAAAATGATATCCCATGAATTTGTCCAGGGCTTTTTTTTTTTTTCAGCTGGAACCTGCTGGATCTCAGTTCCGGCACCTCTCTCTCTCTCTTTTTTTTCCCCAAAAATTTTTATTGGTATTTTTCAGATTTTATAGCACTCACATATTTTATATTCATAAACACTTTAAACACATATAACATAAAACACATACAATACATACATAACAAACAAAACAAAAGAAAAGAAAATATACCTAAACCTCAATTCTTAACTACTTGAATTCACCTCAAGTTGACTTCCTTTGAGCCTCCCTTACTAAAGTTCCATTCCTTACTTCATTAGCAGTTATCCAAAATTCTTACTTTTATTACCTCTTTACTCTTTATTATTCTCCATTTTTATCTTACCTTCTCTTAATCTTTCTTTATAAACTTATTTCTCATACTCTCTATATCTTAGTTCCTAAATACTTAATATCTTATCTATTAAACATCTATTTCTAATCTGAGCCTCTTTTAATCTTCTGAAACATACTGAATTCAAATATTAGAATATTTCTTTAAGTAATTTCTAAATTTCTTCCAATCTTCCTCCACCGTCTCCTCCTTCTGGTCGCAGATTCGTCCAGTCAGGTCTGCCAGCTCCATGAAGTCCATCATCTTCATTTGCCATTCTTCTATCGTAGGTATCTCAGTGTTCTTCCAATTTTTGGCAAGTAAGATTCTCGCTGCTGTTGTGGCATACAGGAAAAATCTAACATCTTTTTTGGGTATTTCATCTCCAACAATTCCAAGCAAAAAGGCCTCTGGTTTCTTAATAAATGTGTTCTTAAACACCTTTTTCAATTCATTATAAACCATTTCCCAGAAGCCTTTCCAGTTCCGGCACCTCTCAGGTGGGTGCCATTGCCATTCTAAGAGAACAAGGGACGCATTCACAGTGAGTTCTGGCACCTCTTTTTCTAGAAAAATAGCACTGAATTTGTCTAATTAGAAAGTCGTTTCAGGGTTAGCCACCACCACATACTCTAGGGAGCCTTCCTAACTGTATTCCATGAAGTGTGAACAATAATAATCAAGTTCTGCACACATTTAAGTTAATAAAAAACAACAGCAACTAGTCCAAACGCTTCATCAGGCAAGGGGAGGAAATGCTGGGTATCTCAAGAGCTTTTGTACACTAATGGCACTCCCATCACCCCAGACCCTCCAAGTGTCCCTGTTTTCCAGAGATGGTTCTGGATTTACAGAAGCCATCCCAGCTTCTGATTTGATCCTGGAATGTCCTGGTTTTCCTTAGGATGTCCCTATTTTCATCAGAGAAATGTTGGAGAGTGTGGGGTTCTCAGACCACCTGAAGGCAGCCCTGTATAGGGATGTTTCTTAATGTTTAATGTTTTATTATGGTTTTTTTATATGTTGGAGGCCACCCAGAGTGGCTAGGGCAACCCAGTCAGATGGGTGGGGTATAAACAGTAAAATTATTATTATGAAATAGGACATCCCTATTTTCATGAGAGAAATGTTGGAGGGCATGTCATCCCTGACTATAGGCCATGTTGCCTGGAGCTGATCAAAGTTGTTATCCAGTACCTATAGAGGGCACCAGGTTGGGGAAGGCTGGTCTGTAGGATTATAGCCTCATTCTGCAGATGGGCAGGATCTTATTTACAGATTGTGCAAATAAAGGCTTCAGACCTCTGCTTCAGGAAACTAAATTAAGTTTCATTGCTAGCAAAGCCCTTTTCTTAAAATGTACACGTGAGTCTCTTAGTTTGGGGCAACACCACTGTATGAGAGAAATCTAAAGTAGTGGATTATTGAGACGTGAACGATTCGGAAAGAGTTCTTTTGAAGCGTAGAGGTCAAATGAGCATTGTCAATAGCTAACTATAGATCTGTCGCTTAGAAGTAGAGGTCCTTTGTTACTCCAAAGGCTGTCAGGAGCAAAGTTTCTCTCACACTGAGGGACCCAAGTCATTCTTCATTGACTTCAATAGATACTGGATCAGCTATGCAGGAAGGCAACGAATTGTGGAGTCGGGGGGGGGGGGAGACTGAACTTCTTTTGGGAGGAAAAAGGAGTATTCTGCAAAGAAACAGGGTTGTTTTCCTGCCGGCTGCTAAGAATACAACTGAGGAATCCTCATCTATGCTCTAGTCCCACCGCTGCTGAACCACCCTTTTTCTCTGCTGAATTCCCATAGAAAGTGTTTTTCTCTCACCACTTAAATTCTGTCAGTCACACCACAGGAGACGTTGACCTCCCTATTCCCTTCTTTCAGCCTGAATCTTTACTTATAATGACAAATGAATGACAAAAATCAATCCCCTTCTGGTTCTGATAATCTGCACGTTTATTTTATTTTATTTTATTTTGAGGAAGAAAGCTTGGAATTAAAATGTTTAAGACGCCAAACTAGAGGAAAGGAAATAAGAAGCTCTGTTTCCTTATTTATTTATTTATTTATTTATTTATTTAAGAATAGTCTTTTTCTTAAAGGATGATAAGAATTAGATAATGGGACACGCACAAGCACACAAATAAATTATATATATATTTTTATAATATTGCCACAAGGCATGGAATAAAGATGTGTTGCTTAATGACATGTTCCCTAATCTGCAAATAGCAGTTGGGAAATATCTTTATAACCAAAATCCGTTCATTATAAACACATTTCTTGGGCTGGGGTATTGTTTAGGGGGATTTGTTGGTGGGTGGTTGTTGGGGGTGTTATTTTTTTCAATTTTTATTTCGGATCTTAGGCTTTATGGGGAACTTGTTCAATTTGGTTGTGTACTTTTTGATGTTTATAACTGCACTTGTTATGTTTGTAGTTATGCAATTGTTTTTTTAATGTTGTAAGCCACCTTGAGCATGGTTTTAACTTTGGAAAAGGAGGCATACAAATAAAAAGATGGATTGACTGGCCTTTGCATACATTCTTAGTCCAAGGAAATGTCTCTCCCGGTAATCAACATTCTTTGCAGGACTTCGTTTTAGGTGTCAGTGGTGATCAGCAAAGGCCCTGGGTAGTTTGTGCACAGACAATTTCTAAGTTCTTCCCTCACCCCTTCTTCCCTGGCCAGGAAGGCGATACCATTTTGAGGTCCACCTCAGGTGCCAAAATGACTTGGACTGGCTTTGATGCATAGGAATGTGTTACATGCCTGTGGTGTAAACAGTCCTTAGAAACTGCAATCTTAATCAGTCACTAGACATCTAGTAGACGAGAAATGTAACACGTTGCTTATGGGGGGGGGGAGTCTATAACGCTTTCAAAGTGAGTGTCACATTTTATTCTAATAGCTGCTGTCCTGCCAATTAGTTCTTCTTCAAATTATGTTGCCAGTTGTTCCCGCCACTTTCGAATCTAACTTTTGCATAGACTTCAGAACTCTTTCCCTTTCTTCTCATCGACACAACACTTAATAATAATAATACTTTGACACAGAACTTGATAGGCCACAATAAATTGCATCTGTTGGATAATTGCTAAAAGGTTATATGCAACAAGTTTTGCGGCATTAAAGGCAACACCTCAGCACAAAGAGGGTTCTCCTTCATGGAGAGCACGTGTTGCGGTGGGGGCTAACAAGTCACCCCACTGTTGCTGGGCGGGTTAGGAGAGATGACCATGGCAGGTGATTGGGCCCTGCGGGTTGCTGGGGAGAATGTTATGTAGCAATTTTTGATGGACAGCTCAGAGGTTATATATTCCCAGTGCAGGCAGCACGCGGCCCTCTTTGCTGCGTGCATCGGATCACCCGCCCTCCCGCCCTTTATTTAGGCTTGTGCGTTGACCTTGCTATGCCTGTCATGGGGTCGTCTGCTTTTGGGGCAGGGGCCTGGTAGGAATTTTTCCATCTGGCTGATTGGCTGTTGCCATTTGGTTTTCGCCTACTGCGTAGCAATTAGTCACAACTTGTAAGGTTGCGGTTAGGCATTGGTTATGAATTTGGTTGGTGGGGGGGCTGTGGTTGGCTGTGTCTGCCCCTCCAATGCTGCTGCGCGGGGAATTCCGTTAAAGGAATCCAGGGGCTCATCATGCTTTTGTCTGTATCCCCCGGTCGGGGGCCAGGGCCACACAAGAGCCCCTGGGAACATTTGGGGAGAGGCGAGGGCCTGGGACCCAGACCTCCATTCTCTCCCCAAAGTGTTTTCCCTTTACTGACTTCTACTAACCGGACGGATGTCAGTCTGCCCCCAGGAGGGGACAGCTAGTTGGAACCAATGCCTAAACAACCACTCACATTTTGTATTTTAATAAAGGTTGTGGCCAAAATCATGACAAAAACCTTAAACTTAAATTACTGTGTGTAGTGTGAGTTATTTAGGGGGGGTGGCTTGGGGACCTCGACACACAAATATGAGATCCAGAACTCATAACAGCCAGAGGCAATCGTATGCCCACTCTTCTTGTCATGGTGATGATGTAGCTTCGCTCATTGAGGTAGAGCATTTGGATTCATGATGCACTGCCTGGCTCTGTCCATCGAACACACTTACTATTAAGTAAGTACACTCCAGAACGGATTCGCTTCTGCTGCTACACACTAAAAAAACATGAGATCTGCAGTCAGGGGAGTGAAAAGGAAGGGGGGAAAGCAAAGCGGAAGGGGGAAGTAAATTGACAGCATTGTACCTGGCATTATTGCACTCCTTGGCATATTCAATTCCATCTGTAAAAGATGTGTGAAATTCAAGTGCTGGCGGTGTGCCGTATTGCTCCCACAATATGAGAGATAGAGAATTTCTATGAGTGATAGCTGTCATGGGCACAGAGCAGGTTGTTAGAGAACACTTTCTTTGTTACCCTTCCAAAAGGATGCTGGTGTAAAATACATTGTAATGTAAAATACATTGGCTCCTTTGTTCTTTTATGCACACAAATCCGCCTTACTCAGACTCTCCTTTACATAGATCAATGTGCCTGCAGTCTGCAGACCTATTTCTGCGCACACAGTTCTGCACACACAGCTGGGGAACATGGAGACGCGGTGTGTGCGGGGATGAAAGCGCTCTTGTCTTGTGTGCATGTAAATGCCATTGTTCACATGCAGGAACCGGAGAGAGGGATTGGATTGTTACATTTTTACTTTGTGAACAAATTGTATTTCTGGCAGACAGTGTCGTGGACAGGAATATAGGAAGCTGCTTTATACTGAGTCAGATTGGTCCGTCTGTGATTGGTGACGTGCTGTGAAATTTTTCGTAGGGGAACAGTTAGGGCCAGAGGTGCAGCTTATGAGGGCGATTGGACAGCGGGACGTCCTGACGTAATGTGCGTGAGCATTGTGCCTCCTTCTCTAAGCCAGGCAGAAGCTTCCCAGGCTTTGGGAAGGAAGCTCCCGGGGAACATTTAGGGGACTAGCCTAGTTCTCCTAGTCCACTAACCACACGCCACTGGTCCATCTAGCTCAGTCTCCAAGGTTTTGGGCAGGAAGTTCTTCCCAGCTCTACCCAGAGAGCTCAAGGATTGAACTGTTATGTGCCAACAGGATAGCGTGCCGAAGCCAGGTATCAGTACCGGGGTCAAGAGAAGCCGAAGTCAGGAGCAGTCCGCGTCAGGAACCAGCCAAGGTCAGGTATCAGTATCGGGGTCAAGAGAAGCTGAAGTCAGGAGCAGTCCAAGTCAGGAACCATCCAAAGTCAGGTACACAGGATCAGGATGAGCAGGCACAACCACTTGCTTCAGCACAGCAGTTGCAGGTGCTGGTGAGGGAAGCAGCCGGCCTTCCTTAAGTAGCCAGCTCATCACCACGCCTTTTATGAGCTGCAACTGCCTCCAATTGCTCCCTCCGTTTCTCAGCTCTATGCTCTACAGCTGAGATGGGAGGAGGGGAGGGGGCCCTCCGGCTCCTCCCCTCACAAGGGCCTGATTCTGGCTCAACTTCTTCCTCCTCCTGTTCTGGCCTTCCCTCTTCCCCATCTGCTTCTTCCTCTTCTGAGGAGTGTCACCACCAGTCTTCTTCAGGTAAGAATCCCTCCATTTCTCTGGACTCTTCCGTAGTTGCCGCTTCGCCTAGGGGGGCTTGCCACCACTCCTGCTCATCTGGTGCAACCCTGACATGAATCTGGGATTGAACCTGAATGCAAATCAGGTGCTCTACTAATCAGCTATAACCATGGCATTATTCAGGTGGATTTGATCTGCAAAGTAGTCACTCGTGGTTCATGCACTGTGCTTTTCTGAGGACCAGTGAGACAAGTGAAACTGAGTCACTTCGAAACCAGTCCCAATTCTTAGTCTCAGTTTCATTTAGAATGCCCAACAGTGATGGGCAAGCCCTGTCTCTGTCCTGATTTGGAATGGGCTAAAACAAGATTTTGGGCATCACATAGCAGATTTTGGGCATCACACAGGTGACACTCATAGTCCATTCCAATGCTATGATTTAAGTCTTCCACATTTTAAAGATATTATAATGAAGAATATAGTTTGAATGTAGTCCAAACTACAGGGAAAGACCCATTCTATTGCAGGCAATGGACGTTTAGCTTCATAACTGCACATATTATTGTAATATTTCTCCATATATCAGGAAAAGTGGATGGCCAGTCCTTTTCTAAACACATTCATTTTTAATTATAACAAAATCAGGAGACGGCCTTTCTTTGTGAGAGTAGGAATTCTTATCCATTAATGCCTCCATTTCCTCAAGACTGGATAATTCCTTGTCATCATAAAACCCAAATTAATAACAATTAGTTAATTATTATTAATAATTTGCAAATTAACAACAGCTAAGAAAGAAGAAATGATGTTATATGGGGAAGAATATACATTTGTTTGCAAGTTGGTTGATGAATATAATAGCATAGAGGTACAGATAAAGGCATAAAGTAATGAATATATATAAAGTATATCACAAGGAAAAGGGGATAATGTCTAAATCATGTACATAATCTCCTACAAGGATGGGCAACCTATGGGCTGCACTACAATTCCCATAATCCCATACCACTTATCTTGTTTAATGGAGTTGAGATGGGAGTTGAGTTCAACAACTTCTAGAGGGTCACGGGTCTCCCCTCTTAATCTACACAATTGGAGTCTATTTAAATGATGTATTGCTTTAACAATTCTGCAGTGTATTATTTATTCATTCCCAATATCATCAATATGAATGATATATACAACCACATCAGGTTTTAATTATTCAACACTTCAATCTTTGAGAGTGATACGATTGATAATATTTGGCATTAGGACACAGAAAGGTCATTTAATTGTACAAGTAGAAAATTAAATGTCACACTGAAACTTTAGTATGCTAGTGATTTGCCCACAATACCTCAGGTGAGCTACATATTTCTGGGACAATGTGATGTGACGGAAACATTATGCTATCACATTGTCAATGTGGTATCTTGAGAATATGCCAATATGGAGATTGCCAAAGAAATAGCAACCCACAATTTAATTTTATGCAGAAGATGCATCAGTGGACTCAAGTTACAGGGAACCAGGCAGAGGGCCTTCTCGGTAGTGGCACCTGCCCTGTGGAACGCCCTCCCTTCAGATGTCAAAGAGAACAACAACTACCAGACCTTTAGAAGACATCTGAAGGCAGCCCTGTTTAGGGAGGCTTTTAATGTTTAATAGATTATTGTATTTTAATGTTCTGTTGAAAGCCGCCCAGAGTGGCTGGGGAAACCCAGCCAGATGGGCGGGGTATAAATAATAAATTATTATTATTATTATTATTATTATTATTATTATTATTATTATCATTATCATTATCATCATCATCACAAGACTGGTCACCATGCCAGAATACGGGATAAAATTAGGGTGATTTCCTCACATCACCACAACACTACACTTGTCACTGCACCTCAGAAAACTGATATTACTGACACTCATTAGGGGACATGGCCTGCATGGGGGACATTTTGACTAGTGAGGGCAGGATAATGTCACTGGTTTCTAGCCAGTGACTGACATATTTTTCTTAGATTGCCCTCAATATGGTGTTGTTCCAGGCCTTTCTGGGAGTAAGGACTCCATGGTGGAATCCACTGTTGTGGAACAAGGCCATGCATAGAGCATTCTGGGGTGGGGAAAAGACAAAATGCTGCCATCCCAACAAAATTTTCAAGTAATTTACTGCCCTCTACCAAATTCCTCCTGGGTTTCAGACCACTTTTTGGCCCTGTCAGAATTTAAGCTGGAAGACTGAATTTTTGGCTCAACCCTGTAACATAGAATCATAGAACTGTCGAGTTGGAAGGTAGCCCAAGCTTCATCTCGTCTAAAACCCTGCAATGCAGAAATCTCAACATGGCAAAAGGCCATCCAACTTCTGCTTGCATGTTAGTATACCTATTATAGGGGACACAGGTGGCATAGTGGTCTAAACCACTGAGCCTCTTGGGCTTCCTAATCGGAAGGTCAGCAGTTCGAATCCCCGCAACAGGGTGAGCTCCCGTTGCTCTGTCCCAGCTCCTGCCATCCTAACAGTTCGAAAGCACACCAGTGCAAGTAGATAAATAGGTACCGCTGCGGCGGGAAGGTAAACGGCATTTCCGTGCGCTCTGGTTTCCGTCACGGTGTTCCGTTGCGCCAGAAGCGGTTTAGTCAGGTTGGCCATATGACCCGGAAAAGCTGTCTGTGGACAAACGCTAGCTCCCTCTGTCTGAAAGTGAGATGAGTGCCGCAACCCCATAGTCACCTTGGACTGGACTTACCTGTCCAGGGGTCCTTTACCTTTTACCGTACATGTTAGTATAGCATTGAGAAAGTAAATATTTCGCTGACTTCTGAACCCAATTTGGACCTCATTGTGCTCCCAGTGACATCATCAGACTTGCAAAGTCTGCCCACCCTGAGGAATCCCACCCCCAAGTTCCCATGAGCCCTCATTTCTACAACATGGTGATGGAAAAATCTTCTCCAGGAAGTCCTTCTATTTTTGTTTATGATTTCTACATGAGTTCCTCCTGGATTTGAGAACTAGCATCTGGAAAAAAGTATAGGAACTGAGCTGGCTGTAGCCAGCATACTGTAGAGTCAGCCTACCGTAGATCCTGAGTTCTAAAACTTCCTTTGCTGTTCCTTTAAAATTCAAAATAGACTTCTTGATCTAACTGTGTCCTACACCTGAAATGTAGGCAAAAAATGAGCAGTGCTATAGAATTCCATGGCAGGAAAAAGAAAGAATCAATAGGATAAAATTAAAAATGATATATAGCCTCTCACACTGAGCATGTTCAAACTGTTTTCTTGAATTTAGAGTAAGCCTAAGTAACTGTGACCGGCTTTCAATATTTTCAGCTCCAGGGGAAAACAAAGCAATTCTTTAGCATTTCCAAGACTTTGGCTGTAATTTGTCTGCATTTTTTTTCTGAATGCCATTCAGCAAAGAAGGCTTATTAATAGAGCTCCATCTTCTGGTACCTAATAAAAAGATGATTGGTTCATAGACTAGGAAGAAGAGTCTTCAAATCATTGGGGAAATATAATGAAAAATTGATCTTTCCCTGACAAGTGTTTTAGAGCTGACCTTTCCAGAGGCCACGCAGAATACTACCGGTAATAATTCTTATAATTTTGCCTCCCCTTTTGCATCTTTAACCCACGGGAGATGCTGAATTCAAATAAGGATGCAAATATTTAGCAAAAACAAGGGCGAGTTCTGTGGCAATTTAAAGACTAAAAAATTCTGAGGTAGCGTAACTTTGGACAGTTTTCACCAAGCTGATACCATGCAGATATTTTGGACTAAAACTCCAATCAGCCCCAGCCATGGTAGCTATAGCAAAAAAAAAGTGGCTGGCTGAGGCGTTCATAGCTCACAATCCACAATATAGGAAGTGGTCACCTTAGTGGGTAGGCATATATCTTGTAAAAACAGGGAAGTAACTAAAATATTGTGTTTTTTCTTAAGGTGCAAATGATATGGAAAATTAGAAGGTCTGCAGACAACATGGCATTCATTCATGGAAGGGTCTCCTGGCCTATAGTAGCTACCCAAATTGATTTTGAACCCAAGGTTGAAAAACGGTTACACGGTTCTCTGCAGGTGAAACATATACAGTTCAGAGAACCTAAGAAGAGCCTGCTGGATCAGGGCAGAAGCCCATCAAGCTGTTGGAAGCTAGTGCTGAGCCCTTGTGCTCAAATCACATCGTTCTTTGTTCCCTTTCAGGATTCCCTCTTGGCCTGGCAGGAGAAGTTCTTCCAGGACCTCTTTGATAGTGAGTGGTCTCCTAGGCCACATTCAAGTTTGAGAAGGCCATGAAGAAGCTGGTGGAGGAGGAGCCCCATGTTGTGAGACTTCAAAGAAGTGTGACTAGCCCAAGGCCACCCAGCAGCTGCATGTGGAGGAGCGGAGACACAAACCTGGTTCACCAGATTACAAGTCCACCACTCTTAACCACTACACCACACTGGCTCTCAAGACTTCTCTGCCCCTAGCCCCAGACTTGGTAGCCTCCCAGCCACTGGCCACCTTATAGATAAATGGGCAGATAGGAGGGAAAAGTTTTGCCTCAGATTGCAACCCAGTCTGGAGGAGAACTCCAATGACAATCTTGGTTGCCTCAGACAGAAGGCGAGCAATTCAAGCCATCAAAGTCTGCATATGCTGGTGACATCGCGACAGCAGACGAATGTGCCAAATGAGTCTGAAAGCTCTGGAGAGTTTCACGATGTGCCTCAGCACAGGGTTTACCTTGCCTTTAATCCATCGCCAAAAGACATGTGTGAATAAAAATGGCGCACCTGAGGGGAAAAAATGAAGATGTTGGAAGGGCATTCACGGAAACTGTCACTGATCTGTCGGAACCCCACACTTTTGCAGAAAGATCTCTGCCAGGAAACTCCCACAGCTCCCATAGAGAGGAACGCTGAAGTGAATTGATGTAGATCCCGCTGCCCTCGGGCAGGCACCATGGTGTCTTGACAATTAATTTCAGATTACTAGTTACTATACTGGGAGGAACATTAGCATATTAGCGCCTGCAGGTTTGCAGTCTGGTACCCTACTGCAGGAAATGTGAATTTAGTCTATTGATTTTTGTTAGCACTGCCATGTTGTTATTACTGGATTATTGCCCTTTCATCATTACAGACTAACTGCATGTAGTGACAAATTAAACAAAAAGCATGTTTCAAAATAATAAGTATTGATTATTCTGTTGATAATGCTATTGCAAACACCTAAGGCAAAATGCTACCTTGTTGATCTGCTTGTATTTGTTGTGTAGATGCTAATAATTTTCTGCTGTCATGTCTGCAGCATTAATTAGTAGGTTTCCCCCAATAATATTTTTTTTCACTGACATTTCTGTGATCTTTTCTTTTCTTCCACAAACAACTAGGCATCCAGACTTCTCTCCAAAGTAGCGCTAAGTCAACCATACCTTCTAACAGGGTTCAAATGATGGACAATTTCCACAAGCATGTTTATTCATTCCTTCACTTACTTTCCTTAAATATGAGCTGAAAAAGACACCAAAAGGTTGTTAAGATTCTATTCCTCAGTGACGTGGCAGCCGCTACAAACTGGAATAGTATAACTATTGGTTTTCACACAGTGGTGTGATAAAGTTTTGTTATGTCTACATTTCTGTGCTGAGCCTGCGCACTCAGATTGCTTTCACTTTCTCTTTTCTCCTCTCTGCTTTGTACCGAGAAGGACAGCAGCAGGCATGGCTGCTGAGAATAAAAGTCTTTAGCCTAAAAGGCTGAGTGTGTTGTTTTCCATATGGGAACAATCACTTATGAATGCTGCTCCCTGGACTCTTGTGTAGCAGGGATGAGCAGCAGTGATTGCCTTTGCTATTGGGGCAGTTCGAAGAACTGACCCCAGGCAGGGAAAATCATAACAAAGGTGACACTTTCCCTAAATAGTCAAAAGATAGAAGCATCTTATAAAAATATCTCCATTTACCACATTCTGAAAAATACTTATCTTCTAAAAGGCTTGCCACATGTCCATTTTCCACCTGATCTCTGTCTGGTGTCCAAGGCAACTTTTGACCCAGCTTCCCAAAGTCTGTGAATAAATAATAATAATAATAATAATAATAATAATAATAATAATAATTTATTTGTACCCCACCCATCTGGCTGAGTTTCCGCAGCCACTCTGGGCAGCTCCCAATCAAGTGTTAAAAACAATACAGCATTAAATATTAAAAACTTCCCTAAACAGGGCTGCCTTCAGATGTCTTTTAAAAATAGGATAGCTGCTTATTTCCTTGACCTCTGCTGGAAGGGAGTTCCACAGGGTGGGCTCCACTACCGAGAAGGCCCTCTGCCTGGTTCCCTGTAACCTCACTTCTCGCAATGAGGGAACCACCAGAAGGCCCTCAGCGCTGGATCTCAGTGTCTGGGCTGAACAATGGGGGTGGAGACGGCTTGTAAAGGGAGACAATGGGGGTGGAGATGGGGGTGGAGAATGGCTTATAAAGGGAGACAACTGCAAGTCTCTAGATTGGGAGATTCAGAAAATGTTAACTGTCCCAGTCCACTGCAGGAATCAATCCTAAAATACCAGCTGAAACCAAACCCTCTCCAAATCTGGATTTAGCTGTTAATAGGCTCCTATCAACCAGCCAGTGTTCAAACAAACATACCCTTAAGAAGGAATGGAAGGTTAGAACCAGCACTTGAGAAAGTTTGCTGGAACAGAAGAGTCTTGTCACCATCAATTATGCTCAAGTCATGGATTCTCCTGCAGATGCTCAGGATTATTGTTTCATGCCAGATGCACAGAACTGTAGTTTACTGTTTCCTGGGATAATTATTATAATTATTGTAGGTTGAGCCCCACATTTGCCAATTCTTCTTTCCAGCTGCAACACCACATATGAGATTGGATGCTACTCCAGAGGGTTCTCCAACCTCCAGGAGAAACTTTTTGGAAAGCCGTAGGACCCTGCAGTGTGGACCCTGTACATGTGGAACACACACATGGAAAATGGATCCATATAACACCAGTCCTGAAAGACCTACCTTGGCTCCCAGTATGTTTCCGAGCACAATTCAAAGTGTTGGTGCTGACCTTTAAAGCTCTAAATGGCCGCGGCCCAGTATACCTGAAGGAGTGTCTCCACCCCCCATCGTTCTGCCCAGACACTGAGGTCCAGCAGCGAGGGCCTTCTGGCAGTTCCCTCACTGCGAAAAATGAGATTACAGGGAACCAGGCAGAGGGCCTTCTTGGTGGTGGTGCCTGTCCTGTGGAATGCCCTCCCATCTGATGTCAAGGAAATAAACAACTATCTGACTTTTAGAAGACATCTAAAGGCAGCCCTGTTTAGGGAAGTTTTTAATGTTTGATGTTTTATTGTGCTTTCAATATCCTGTTGGAAGCCGCCCAGAGTGGCTGGGGAGGCCTGGCCAAATGGGCAGGGTATAAGTTATTATTAATATTATTATTACCGTCTTTCCCCCTTTTTAAGACACCGTCTTATAATTTTTTTCCCTCAAAAAAACACAGGGTGGCTTATTTTCAGGGGGATGTCTTATTTTTATTACGTCAGTATGGTACAGTACAGCCTCCCCCTGCGCGCTGAGCAGGCAGGGCAGAACTCCGCAAGAGGCGCGTTTCCCCCCGTGCCTCTCACTGGTTCGCTGGCTCCCTGCGCACGCAGGAGGGGCTGAGGAGGCGACGGGAACAATGGCGGCACCACGGCTTACTTTTGGGGTACGTCTTACTTCTCACAAAGGTAAAAAAAACCTGCCATGGCTTACTTTATGACTACGTATTAAAAAAAAGGGAAACAGGGTATTATTATCCTGGCCATTATTATTGTTGTCATTCTTTACCACACAATGTATGGAGATACCAGTCAAGGACCACGGTGGAAGCACAGAAACCTATTTCCGAATTAGGGCGCTTAAGAGTATTGGTTCGGATTCATACTTATTCGCTTTAGAATAGACCTATTGAAAGCAATGATCTGTATGTTAGCCATGACTAACTGGAATCCCATTGGATGACTTCCAATGTCACACTAGCGGAATTCCTCTCATGCAATGGGACAATCCTCTGGAGCCGTTTTTGGGGGCACATGAGGGCGGCAGAGGAGAGGAAAGGAAGGTAAGTCCCGTTGTGTGGATGCCCATTCCATTGGCAGGCAGACACCATTTGGTTGAGTTCAATGGGGCTACTCAAACCATGAGTAATTCTTGATCAAATGCATAATATCATTTAATGATTGCATTTCTGGTGCACCTTTTCCTCCAAGGAGCTCAAGGCAGCTTACATAGTTTTCTTCCTCCCCATTTTATCCCCACAACAACCCTGTGGTGTAGGTTAGGCTGAGAGAAAATGACGGGCCCAAAGTCAACCAGGGAGTTTTGTAGCTGAATGGGAGATTGAACCCTAGTCTCCCAGGTCCTAGTCCATAGCTGTCAACTTTCAGATTTGAAAAGAAGGGATCAGCAGCCTCACCTGTCCCGGGGACAGTCTAGGGTTCTCGGGGACAGTCCACACTGCGGCAATCCCCCCAGGCTACAAATTAATTTACACCAGGCTACAAGCTAAGGCTGAACAAATTTACCTGCAAGCAAGCTAAGCCTCCACGTGTTTTGCTCAGAGGGCAAGCAAGCCCCCGAGTCCGGTGGGTGTTACTCCAAAGTAAGCCTGTCCATGGTGACACAAGGAGGGGAAGCAGAGCGAGCTCGGGGCCCATTCTCAAACAGGCAGGCGGCGCTCGGGAAACGGGCACGGCAGGGCACGGCAGTGACCGCCTGGGCTCAGGGATGCCACGAGGGCGGTGCAATGGCACCAAGTAGCCTCGCCACCCTGCGCTCCAGAGGCTGCGCACGAACGGGAGAGCGAAAGAGCGAGCATGTAGACGGCAGGCAGGCTATCTGTCTGGTTGGGCGTGAGGGTCTGGACACAGCTGAGGAGCCTCCCTGGCCGGCAGGGAGGGAAAGGAGCTGCTTCCTTTGAAATCTGGGAAATTTAAGGGATATCAACAATCCGGGATAGCAGCGGGAAACGGCATTGGAATAAGGGAGTTTCCCGCAAAAAAAGGGAGGGTTGACAGCTATGTCCTAGTCCGGCACTCTAACCACTATGCCACATTGGCTCTATATTATTATCTAGTTAGGCTTGTATAGTCTATAGACCTTCTAAACCTGCACAATCATAGGTAACCTACTGTGCGTTCCTGGAGTGAAGTTCTTTGTCTGTAGAAGCCTGCCGAATTACTGAAATGGTATAATAAAAGCAATGCAATCGTGGTAAGCAGCTGCAGGGAACTTTTTCTTCCTCTTCATGCTGCTATCCAACAATTATCTGTTGAGGGTGTGAGAATAGCTATATCCTTTGATGTGTCTTACATGCAGAAATAACCTCCAAGAGAAATACTGAGATCGCTGAAAGACGTTTATTACAGAAAAGTGGCGAAAGAATAATATCAAATTGCCGGAGCATTTCATCCCTCACACACTTAAGAGTAAGCCATTTGAAGAAAGCTAATAAAGTATCAGCCAGAAGGTTGGAAATTTTCGCCTCTTTAAGTCTGTGCAAAAATCACGATTGGAAGTCAATTTTGTTCAGCACGTCAGTTTCCCATTCACAGTGCTGCTGTATTCCTAATCAATTGACTTCCAATCAATTGATTAGGAATACAGCAGCACTGTGAATGGGAAACTGACGTGCTGAACAAAATAAACATAAGACTCAAGCCAAGAGAAAATATTAATTTGTCAGTAAATGTGTTATTGCAGCAAGCCACACACTTGGCAAAGGAGCTAGCAAAACAGTCGCATGCTGGAAATGCATGCCAAGGAAAGGAAGCGACTGGAATAAATCAGATAAATTGCATGTGATCAGCAGAGAGGTCGGCTGCAGAAGCATCTCAAGCAGTGGCTACACCAGCTACAGTTTATTCTGTTTTTTGTGCCGCAGCACTTAGACTAGGGATCCAACTAAATAGAAAGAAGGAAGGTTGAAAGTTGAAGGAATAAAGTAGTCTTGACCATAAATGTCACATACAAACACATAAACACACATACACATATACAAGGTGTGACCGGAAAGTTCAGTGAATGGTCACAGAAATCGGACAGCGAGAAATATTTGAACATACAATCGGCATCAGAAACCCATTAAATGCTCACAATTGTGAACGGAGATGAAGCTGTAATTTGAAAGATGGTGTATGAGTGGTTTAAGCATTTCCGTGAAGGGCGGCAAACCATCAAAGATGACCCTCGGTCTGGCAGACCGCCGACAAGCAGAACGGCGGCAAATATTGGCCGAGTTTGTGAGTTATTGATGCGGGTTGGCGCTTGTCCGTCCGAATGATCCAGATCCATGTGAGATTGTATGTGCGCGCGAACATGTGTGCCCAGTTGCTATTTATTAAAGAAAAACTAGGTCAGTGGATTGACGTTACAATTTTTGGCCCTGAGTTCCACCATAATCGCTAAATGCAAGCACATCCCTATTATGGACTACAATTTGATGGGTACAACTATTAGCACAGATCTGGGTTGAGGACTCTAAATACAAAATGGCTGGGTGTTACTTGTGGTAATTTCAGGATCATTTTTCTTACCAGAACAAAAATGGTGTTGTGCTCTGCAGGGAGAGCTTTGACTATAATGTGTTTTCCAGCTTATTTTTCAGTATGGCATAGGAGGGATTTTTATTTTATGTATTCAGAAAGCACTGAGGTGCTTTTTTTATATTCATCCAAAATCATGAATCAATATATGTTCTTTGGTACTCCAAATCCATTTGTTCCGGGTATCATTGTTATATATTTTCTTAAGAGATGAAATTGCTTGATGTCAGTTGTGTTGCTTATTCCAAATTAAGAATCAGGTCATGCTCTGGGCACAAAATTTGGGTGTGTCTTCTTCTTTTAGTCCAATCGTTTTATTCGAAAGAGAGAAACATGGTTTCTCCCCTAGATGTCAAATCCTTATTATCTCCTGAAATGACTATAAATTGATTTCAAATGCCTGGGCCTAGAATGTATGAGGGAATTATTATTTTCCAAGCCAGCGCTTGTTCTCTCTTTCTGAGTAGATTGGAGCCATAACTTCAGAATCATACAGTCATACCAAAAAACCACTTGGATAGCTCGACTGACAGTATACATTTAGCATCACTATTCCTAAGGCGCTAGCCAATAGATGCTTGAATATACCTGTCAGTGATAGAGCCTTAAATGTCTCCCTAGACAGATCCATACACTGTCCCAATTGCTGTAATCATTAAAGACTTTTCTTCTTCTTAATAGCTACCCGAATCCTTTACTTCTGTAGCTCCAGGCCATTGCATCTTGTCATACATCCTTCTGAGACTGAATAAATCCCAATCATTCATTCTTTTACTGTTACCTTGACTGTATTTATAGACTATGCTGATGCCTCCCATGAGCCTCCTCTCCTCAGATCAGGGTAAGGTAATACTATTGTTGCTTTTTGTTATAGGTTTCTTCCTTTGTCTTTCCGAGCTGTGGGGCTAGAAATGAATGGCTCGCAGCAAAGTGCCATTGTGAAGTCCATTTGCTCTTTATCTGTTGCTCTTTCCGAGGTATATATACCAATGTTCATAGTCTATTTTCCCTGCAAAGTCTTTGTCTTGCTGTGATGATTGGTACTGGCGACAGCTTAGGCGTGTGGGTGGGTGTATTTTAGGTGTGTTGCTTTACAGTCTCCTGCAAGATGATATTGGAATGGGTTAGAGAACTCGGCCCCTCCATGGGAAAGGTGATTTGAGTAACGAAATATGATGCCAGCGATGAGTTTTTAAAAAGAGGAGTATTCCAGGTATTCTGTTTGCCAAATAGCATAATCTAAGAAATCCTCCAGTTAGAGGAGACCTGGTAGGTCATCGAGTTAATGACGGATGGTCCATTAGTGTAATGGACTGGCTGGATGCAGAGAGATGGCGAGAGGCAGAAGCAGGGGAACTCCAAAGCGAAGACAGCTCAGAGCCAGGGGGTTAGTGGTGGGACAACGATGAGCAGTCAGAGGGAGAAGAGGGAGCAGACTGACAGGAGGAGGTGGTGGAAGCTGAAGAGGTAGCAGGGTTTAGTGAGCAGGAAGGGTCTGTGGCAGAGAGCAGTCCAGAACCAGAGGCAGAAGAGGCAGCTGGAGAGTTGATTCTTTATTCGCAGAGACAAAACACAAGCAGAGAACTCCACGGACAGGTCTAGCCCGTGAAGCAGTTGCCAGAACTGAGGATCTGAGGCTCCCACTTCCTCCTAAAGCTCCTCCCCAGCCAGCTGCAATCCCCACAGTCACAGACCCCTTTGGTTCTGCTAAACGTATCGCCCTCCTCGTTCTCGGAGGCAGGAGAGGAGGGAAGAGGACAACAGTGGAACTGGCAGGTTGCTGTGGATCCGTCACAGCCTCAGCCTCCTCCTCTGCTTCCTCAAACCTTGTGCTGGTCCCGTGGGGTATCCAAAAGGCGAGGTCTAAGTCCGGTCCGTGGTCAGAGGTATAACGTAAAGGCAGTCCGAAATAACTGAAGCAGGGTGCAGGGCAGGGAGTCAGGCGAAGTCAGGAACGGGTAGGCAAGCAGGGAACCTAGGCGGGTCAGGAGCTCAGGCAGGAAAGCAGGACAGGTATCAAGCAGGAACACCGGCAGGAACTGGTCAGCAATGATGTTGCTCCTGCAACTTGGGGCTGGCCAGCTTTTATCTGCCCCAAGGCATAGGGCGGCTCCGATCCTCAGGTGACTCACCTCTCCTGGCTTGGAGGCGAGCACTCCTCCTGCGGGAACTTAGTTCCCTTCGCCTCTCTGCCCTGAGCCTCTGCAGCTCAGGAGAGGCTGGAGGGTTACCGGACCCAGAGGCAACCTCAGCTTCCCCTGACTGGGAGTGGAGCACCTGCAGGCAATGGGTCCTCCACCCCATCAGGAGCCAGAGCAGACTCAGCAGATGCCTGCACCTGAGGATCCAGCACAGGTGAGGACCCTTCAGGCTCAAGCCCTAGCCTCTGCTGATTCTGGAGGCGGGGAATCCTGTGCAGGCTGGGATCCCTCAGGTCCAGCATCTGAGTCTGAATCCCAGGGCATCACAAACCTGTTGCTTGCTCAGCCTCCAACCCTTCTTCCTCTGACCTGTCTCCTGCATCCCACCACCATTCTCCTGACTTGGGGCCTTCCCACTCTGATGCTTCCCTGGGGGCGTTCCCCAGCTTAGCCTTGCACCATTCCTTCTTCATCTAGCCAGTCCCTTTCATTTATCCTATTTCAATGCACCATTTCTACACTTCCTTTGGCAGCTAGAGAAAATGCCATTCCCAGGATTGATCCCTGGGTAGGTTTAGAGGTCTTTTCCCATTAACACTCTCCCTCCATATTGACAAGATCAATTTCTAATCTATGCTAAAGTATTTTTATTCGGCTGGTATTTATAAATTTACTATATGGCACACTATCAAATGTCATGCTGGAAGGCCGTTATTGAGCCACTCGGCTCCTGTTATCAAATAAATCAGTAATTTGTTGGGGATATTACTAGACGATAGATCTGCTTGCCAGGACTTGTTTGTAATAAACATGCGCTGTTGGTTAGCCATTTGTCCTCCTCCCCCTCAAATGTATACACAGTTGAATCACTTTGCATCAAATTTGCTGCTCTGTTCTGGAATGAAAATTCATTTGATGTTTTCATCCCAGTCATTACGGAATGCTTGCTCTGCATTACTTCCATGAAGGTCCAAGGCAATACAGCACTTTGAAACTTGTGGTGAACCTATGGTCCTCTAGAAGTCATTGGACTCCAGCTCCCATCCTTAACCACTGGCCCTGCTGTTTAAGGAGGTTAAGGTAGGAGCTGGGCTGCAACAGCATCTGCGCTATAACCCAAGGTTGCAGATCCAAGAAGCTGGTAGAAGGGGGCACCAGGGTCCACAGGAACTATGAACACCTAGCCAAATATGTAAGGAATAAAATAGAAGAAAGGCATTGCCAGACCAGAAAGGTCATTGGAACATGAGAAGTTGCTTTATACATAATGGCGTCTATGACATTTAGCCAAGCTAAAGTTGTGATCTCTCAGAGACTGAGGGATATTGCTAGGCAAGAGGACATTGCTCTTGTGAAACCTGGGATGTATTTGGGGGAACAGATATCTCAGATTTCACCAGCCCCTTATCTGGCGGAAATCCACTATGTGGAATACCGTAGGCTCCTTACAGCCGCTAGGTTAAACATTCTGGAATCGGCGGTTTTGTGGGGAAGGTTCAGGGGAGTCCCATACGCCCAGAGACTTTGCCCCTGTGCTCTGGGAGTGGTTGAGTCAACTGAACATATTCTTTTGATCTGCCCATTCTATGCAGATCTTAGACAAAAACTTATAGCTCCACTCCTATGCCAACATAGCCCAGTAGAAAGAGAAAGACTGGTTTTGTATTTGCTGAACAAGTTCACTGGAACAACAACCTTCTCGGTGGCCAAATTTCTTTTTTTTGGCCTTTAAGCGTCGTCAGGCTAAAATTGACTGTATTGACACGGGTCTAAATGTATAATATACTTTTTGCTGTTTCTAAGTTTCTAAGTGTCACGCTTTTCCAGATGTTTAGACGTTTTAACTTTTGTATGGATAAGATGTGCTTTCTGACTGACGGTGGAATACTTTTTATTGATTGGTACATAATGGCAGTAGCTCTCCAGGATTTGGGGCAAAGCACATTCTCAGTCTTTCTTGGAAACACCAGGAATTGAACTAGGGACCTTTTGCATGCAAAACTGTTGTTCTGCTACTGAGCTACAGCATACACCTCAACTGTCCAGGTAAAACTGGGACATCCCATTTTTTCTCACCAGAGGACGGCGGCCATTTTGGGGGCCGTGATCTTGTGTGATCTTGCGTTGCAATCTCGCCCAGAAAAAAGTGAGTCTTTCAGGGCCATGATCTTGTGCTGTTCCACATGGCTCATGTGGGAAGATGCATGTCCTGGTTTTTTACCTCAGTATGTTAAAGGGTCTTCTATAGCATTTCATTATTGTTTATTATGGTGTTGGTGTGGCTGGGCCAAGACAGAGTGAAGTAGAAAAGAGGAACACTGCAAAGAGGGCAAAAATTTTCATTGTGCAACTTCCTGGAGTCAAAGGCATCTCTCCCAGTCTACCTTCAGCCAACCTACCCAAGATGGGTCTCTCCCTTTGTTCTCTCCTTCTTTAGCACACCTTGCTAAAGACTGTTCTCCTGTCACCTCACACCCAGTTACCCTGGCAATCTTCCAAATCCCCAGTCTCTGTTCCCACCTAAAGATGGAAGGTAAGGACAGTTTTCCTGTGTTGCTAATGGCCCTCAGTAGCCTTGTATTGTTTTTTAATGGTCCTAGCTTGCCCGGGTCATTTTGCATAGGCTGGCTCAGGAATTCCTCTGCAGCTTGTATTCCTCCCTTCACATCCCAAATAATCAAAATCCTACCATTTATCCATTTCTAGGGTTTAGGAGGGTCCCCGCTCAAACTTATTTGTAGTTCAAGCACACTTGGAGGGCACCATGTTGGCTATCTTTGCTATTTAGTTAAAGAAAAAGAGGCATGGGAAATGTATAGTGTGGTAGAATCGAGGCCTTATGAAACAATAATGTAAATTATTCTTGGGTTTCATTATAAATGAGCTTTCTTCAGTGGACAGATTGGCACCATTGTTTAGGACAGGGGTCAGCAACCTAAGGCCCATGGGCTGGAAGCGGCCCGTGGAGGTCATTTGACCGGCCCACGAGCCGCCCCCGAACTGAGTTGCCCGCTCGCGTGCTGAGCTAAACCGGCACAGCACGGCGCGGCGTGGGGACTCGCTTCCACAGCACCGACAATCGCGTCTGCCTGTGTGCAGACGCCGAAAATCATGGGCGTGGGTGCAATCCAGCCCACGGAGGGATCTCCACGGGACCAATCCAGCCCAGGCAAGATAAACCTTGCTGACCCCTGGTTCAGGACGTACAGGCAGCTTGATTTAAATTGGCCCTTTTACATGCTGATTTAAATCATACCCATTTCCAAACCTTGAGTTGCGCCTCAGCATTCATAGCCAGAACAAGCGGCAAGGAAGTGCTGGAAATAAAGTAGTGGAGATTCTGTTTTTCATAGGCCTGTTCTCTACAGGCGCCCTGAAGGAAACAGCTTTATGGTAGCATTGGTTAACTATGGGCTGGATTTATTATTCTGGCCAGTAAACATTGGCTGCACTAAACCACACCCGAAGGGAAAGATTTCCAAAATGCCCAAGTTATTTAAGGGCGCAAGTATTCCTATTCAATCAGGTAGCTATCTGAATGCAAGCCGCCCCACTGAGAATACTGTAATAGGCTGCCCAATTTCATGTCGCAGCCGTGAAAGCCATGTTGCCTTGCCACAAAACGTTACACTGGAATATGAATAAAGACAGAGGGAAAAGGACCTGCAAACTGCCATCGACTAATTAACTCACCAGGGAAATACTAAGCCAGATTCCATTTCCACTGGTTGCTGCTGGGAACTCTGACAACCAGCTGAAGAGGCAAGGTCAACGGCTGATTTCCATTTCCCCCAGAAATCGAGGAGGCAAAAGTGGCTCAGAGCTATTCGACACAGCATGTTTCTTGCAGCAAATTCTGAATTGGCAGCATCTCTTTTATTCGGCCACTTTGACTAGAATGTAGGGCTTGGATATAAGAGATCCCGTGTCTAATCCCTGCTCCGTCACGATGTTCATTGGGTGGTCGTGGACAAGTTGCTGCCTTTTTGCTGAGCTTAACTTCTAGGATTGTTTTGAGGCAAAAGCTTTGTTTTGAGCTTCATTGAAAAGCTGCAACTTACAATGTATGTCGTTCAAGCAATCCGACATCATTTGCAACAGAGCAGCAATAGGTAGACTTCAGGCTTGTTGCCTCTTCTTTATTTTTTTATTTTTTTTATTTACTAGGACACCCAAGATTTATTTAAAACATACACACACAAACCAGAGCCAGGTGGAAAAGACATTCAGTTGGAATTAATGAGAGCAGTGTCTCTGGATACCTTTGTGTGCTTAAGAATTTGTTTTTGGACCTAGAACTGAACTGGGCCACAATTCTTTCACACAATGCCCATTCCTAGTCAGCTCTGGTCATTTCAGTAGCTTAACATTGGCATTAGGGGAGTCACTTTCTTTCCGTTGTTAAACAATTGTGAGTCAGAAACCTTTGCTGACCCATCCCCTCCAACATTTCTCTAATTATTATTATTATTATTATTATTATTATTATTATTATTATTATTATTATTATTATTTATTCATTTATACCCCGTCCATCTGGCTGGGTTTCCCCAGCCACTCTGGAAGACTCCCAACAGAATATTAAAAACACGATAAAAACATCAAACATTAAAAACCTCTCTAAACAGGGCTGCCTTCAGATGTCTTCTAAAAGTCAGATAGCTGTTTGTTTCCTTGACATCTGATGGGAGGGCGTTCCACAGGGTGGGCGCAACTACCAAGAAGGCCCTGTGCCTGATTCCCTGTAGCTTCACTTCTCGCAGTGAGGGAACTGCCAGAAGGCCCTCGGAGCTGGACCTAAATGTCCAGGCTGAACGATGGGGGTGAAGACGCTCCTTCAGGTATAGATTTTCAATGAAAATAGGGGTGCCCTGTTCTATGATAAGAAAAGTTTTATTATTTATACCCCACTCATCTGATTGGGTTGCCCCAGCCACTCTGGGTGGCTTCCATCATATATAAAAACATAATAATACTATACAGGGCTGCCTTCAGATGTCTGCTGTATAGTTACTTATCTCCTTGGCATGAGGGGTCACATAACTCCATACCCTCCAACAATTATCCGATGGAAATAAGGACATCCTAAGGAAAAGCAGGACATTCTGGGATCAAATCAGAAACTGGGACAGCTTCTGTAAATCTGAGACTCTCCCTGAAAAATAGGGACACTTGGAGGATCTGCAGATTGACTCAGAATCTAGATTGAGTTTGGATTTGATATCCCGCTTTATCACTACCCCAAGGAGTCTCAAAGTGGCTAACATTCTCCTTTCCCTTCCTCCCCCACAACAAACACTCTGTGAGGTGAGTGGGGCTGAGAGACTTCAAAGAAGTGTGACTAGCCCAAGGTCACCCAGCAGCTGCATGTGAAGGAGCGGGGAAGCGAACCCGGTTCACCACATTATGAGTCTACCACTGTTAACCACTACACCACACTGGCTCTCTACTGTTAGAGTCCAATCATCTACCTGCTCCTGGGGGAACTCAGAGCTGTTATACCAAGGAGTTTATTACAACCATGTTTAGAGGGATGCAGTGGAGATAAGGGAAGGTAACAGTGGCCAACTACATAGATGCATGTTAGAAGCCTGCAAGTTCAACATGAGCGCAACATGCACCGCTGTCCTATTGTCATTGGTGGTGCTTGAAATAAAATTGGCCAAAATGGGTCTGAGTTATGCCCAATCTGAGTTCAAAGTACTCACTCATAGCCATTGGTATAGGCGAGATCTCCCTGTGCTGTTGCCAGCTTCTGTACCATACAGACTCTCATTAGCCGGTGTTAATGAAAGTGTTGGCATGAAATCCTGGCTCTGGTCCTCTGTCTTCTGTTCTTTGTTTAAAAGGAGGCATTGTGGCACTTTTCAAAACTTATCCACCCCCACCATTATCAGTCCATGCAAATAGTTTCTGGGATTATTCTTGCTGTACAAACCAAATATGCTACCAGTTCCAGGTGAAATTTATTGCTGAGAGAGAAAGCTGCTCTTCAGAACACTAGATCAATTCCTACAATGGGAGGGATTGCATTTACTTCTAGCTACTTGAATTATTTCATTAACTTTTGGCTTTGCTTTGAACAAATCAAGGTTGATTTGGGGCCTATCTGAGAGGTTTAATCTCTCTGTGTCTCTGTCTGTCTGTCTGTCTGTCTGTCTCTCTCTCTCTCATAATGTGGTGAACCAGGTTCGCGTCCCTGCTCCTCCACATGCAGCTGCTGGGTGACCTTGGGCTAGTCACACTTCTCTGAAGTCTCTCAGCCCCACTCACCTCACAGAGTGTTTGTTGTGGGGGAGGAAGGGAAAGGAGAATGCTAGCCGCTTTGAGACTCCTTCGGGTAGTGATAAAGCGGGATATCAAATCCAAACTCTTCTTCTTCATAGAATCATAGAGTTAGAAGAGACCATGAGGATTATCTAGTCCAAGCCCCTGCAATGCAGGAATGTTTTGCCCAACGTGGGGCTTGAACCCATGGTTTGTATGAAGAACTCTCTCGCAAACATTACTCTTTGTCTCCCTTCCTCACCTCTTTCCTTAGCGGAAGGCAATATTTGGAAACCTTTTGACTGAAAGCAAATACGTGTTCCCAAGTTTGGCTCATATTTATATCTGTTTTTTCTCCCTTCGGTTCCTGTCTGACTTTTCCATTTTATTTTCTAGACTGAAGATGAGTGACTCCACTGCTCGCAAGTCATTATAATGTGCAAATGCCGGCGTCCCCAAGGAAGGCTGTTGTTAGAAATAACAAGGATCAAATGCTTTTATTTGAAACACAGGATATTAAGAAAAGGAGTTGTGGGGATTAGCGAATTCACTTTCCCCTTTTAAAGTTGTCAGCCAAGAGGAAAATCAAACAGCACTCCCTTCTGTCACACACACAAAAAAGAATAATAAATATTCGCTTTAACCCAAACATATTTTTTGTGTAAAAAAAGGAGGGGGGAGCTCAGTAGGGACACCGTTGGGCTTAATTATAAAGAGAGGCTTTGACACTTATGAGGGAGTGTAGGACATTTCAGTCCAATATTTTACGTATCCCACTCTGCATGAAGGCACATGAGGGACTCAGCAAACCTGACCCCAGGACCTTACAGCTGTCGAGGAGTCAGCAGTTGGATTCCTGCGGTCCTAAAGATAGTAATTAGCAGTCTCTGTCTCTCGAAGCATCAGGTGAAGGTGATTGACTTTGCGGTTTATGTCGGATGAATAAGGGGGGAGGGAGGAAACCAAAGCAATCCTGTGTGTTGTCAGCCCTGCCGATGTAGCTGCACTCACAAAAATGTATCAGCGTCTGCAGAAAGATCATCGTCAAAATGAACAGATTTGCTCAGTCCCTCATGTGCCTTCATGCTTCAAACCAGGGGTCGGCAAGCTTACCGGACGATGGACACACGCTCTTCCGGGTCGGAGGAGCACCCGTGCATGTGCGCACACGCTATTTCCGGCGCTCCTCCAACCTGGGTTACTTCCGGGTTCGGCGGTCCGCGCATGCGCAAACGCGCAAAATGACATCATGCGCATGTGCAGAAGTGCACAGACGCGGCGCTTCATGTTACGATCTTTTCATGTTGCGAACGGGGCTCCGGAACAGATCCCCTTCGCAACCAGAGGTACCACGGTAAATTAGTTTGGACCGGCCCCCTGCTGAAAAAGTTTACTGACCCCTGTGTTAGGGCAAAAGAACACTTACATCCACTTCAATTGCACAAGCCTAAACTTCTGACATGTAATTGAATCCCCCCCCCCCTGCAAAATATCAGCAGCCTGGAGGCAACCAATAATAATGGAGAAGGAACATTGAGAGATGCTGGCAAGCACACAGCATGGCAGTAATGTTTACAGATTTATTTTTTTTTTATTTTTTTTTAATCTAACTGTTTGCAAAGTTAATAGAAGGAATGAACAGGCTTTAGGGTGAGTTTGTGCGATTGGGTTTTATTTGTTCACAGGCAAACGGCAAATACACAAATTTCACACCGTCTGCTTTTATGTTGATCATACTTCCCCTCATACATTTCTTAAGTGGTTGGCAACACTTCTGCCTATGTATCATTTCCATTTCTTATTGGTTTGAATATTCCCTCTGAACTCACACCGTGAGAAGGACTAAGGGAAGCCACACATTCTCAGATGAAACAGAAGGCAGGGGTTTGTGATCATTACAACTGTGCTTTTATAGGCACTTGAAAACAGGGCCCTGGAAGAGACTAAAAGAGCTTTCTTTAAATCACTTTTTTTTAAAAAAAAAAAGGGGGGGGGGAATTTAGGGAATGTTTCACAAAAATGCCTCTCTCCTACATTTATTATTTCAAATAACCAAAAGGGTCAGTTTTAAATTCAGAGATGCAAGGACATTTATGCTCTCATTTAGAAACTCAATTTCTCCCCGCATGGCTGTGTTGCATGGTGAATTTAATCAACACATACAGTGGGTAGGGAGGGCAGGCGGCCGAGATGGTAATCTTCAGGCACAAAAGAAAACGGATTACGGCATTAAATAGTCTATCCAAACTGCATAGGTTGATTTCATTTTAATCTCGATGACACCATGACTGGGCAATGGTGTGACAGCGCTTCAAAACGATTTCCGCATTGGCCAGTGTCTCTTATAAGTCTGTGACTGGCCAAAGGTTTAAAGTACTGGTAGCTATAGGCTGGAATTTGATATGGAAAGTTAAAACACACACACAACTCAATAATAGCTATTGGTTTTTTGCAGATGATAGAAGCCTGATGTTGCTTCAGATTTCAGCAGAGGTAGGAGCTGGGCAAGGTTTAAAGTTCTGCTGTTGGATGAATTCAAGAACCTTTTGCATATGTGTGCGCAGAAAGAGTGGGGGCAGATATAAATTAATTTGCGGTCACCAGGGGTGACTGGTGCCCATTGGGCTTGGTGGAGCAGAGGCACACGAGCTCTAGGGGGCCAAGGTGCCTTTGGCCCCCTCGATATTTCTTGGAAGGGGGCAGCCCCCCTCAATTTTGAGGGGCCTCGACATGCGGCGTACATGTGTGAAATCACGTGTCAGGGTTGAGCCGGACGAGGAGGAGTGGTGGCAAGCCCCCCCCCCCCGGCAAGGCTGCACCCACGGAAGAATCTGGGGAAATGGAGGAATTCATACCTGGAGAAGACTGGTGGCGGCACTGCTCAGGAGAGGAAGAATCAGATAGGGAAGTGGAAAGACCTGGACAGGAGGAGGAAGAAGTCGAGCCAGAATCAGGCCCTTGTGAGGAGAGGAACTGGCTGGCCCCCTCCCCTCCTCCCTTCTCAGCTGTAGAACGTAGAGCTGAGAGACGTAGGGAACAATTAGAGGCAGCTGCAGCTCGTAAGAGGCGTGGTCATGAGCCGGCTACTTAAGGTAGGCCGGCTGCTCCATTCACCAGCACCCGCAACTGCTGTGCTGGAGCACGTGGTTGTTCTTACTCGTCCTGTTCCTGGTTCCTGTGTTTGAGACTTCGGCTTCCTGACTCCTGGCTTCCTCCTGACCTCGGCTTCGTGACTTCAGCTTTCTGACTCCTGGCTTAATCCTGACCTTGGCTTCGTGACTTCAGCTTTCTGACTCCTGGCTTAATCCTGACCTTGGCTTCGTGACTTCGGCTTTCCGACTCCTGGCTTAATCCTGACCTCGGCTTCCTGATTTCTGACTTGAACTGACTTCGGCTACTCCTGACCCCTGTGCGACTGCCTGACTTCAGCTGGCTTCTGACCTGGACTGTTTGACCTCGGCTTTATCCGACTCTGACTGCTGCTCTTCAGCACACCAACTTGTTGGCGTCCTAACATCACGTGCAACATGCAATGCGGGTCACGGCTTCAGTGGCCTGCTGCTCCAGTGCACTTGGCCTCCTAAAGATGTGATGTTCGCACGAACGCTTGCGCCACATGCATGACATCGTGCGTACAAGACACACACTCTGTCCCCTCGATCTTGGGGGCAATCTGGCATCTCTAGTGAGGTGGGAGGAAGAAAAGCCAATGGTAGGTGGAGCCAGAGTCAATTATAGGTAAAGCCACTAATTATAGTTTTGTCCCCAGTCTCCTCTCTGCTGATGGCAACACTGAGGCAAAGGAGGAGGAAGCTGACCTCCTGGACTGTTTGCCGGTAAGAAGGGGACTGAGCTTGATGAGACAGTGCCCCATTCTTCCTTATGGACCAGCCTCCACTGTCAAATGCATACCTTTTTTGTAATAGGATGAGGAACCCCTGTAAAAGACATCTCTAGCTTTTCACACCTGTGACAACCTTCCCTTCATTCTGATGCTGCCAAGAAGCGTTGCCAACTGTTAGGGGCCTTCTGTCTGGATCAGAAGACTGGGGAATGCAGTCACAGGGAGATCAGCTCCTAACAGAAGATGAGGAGGAATATCCGTCTTCCCTGCTTCCAGCTTTTCCAGAAGCAGAGAGACAGGCAGACACAGAAGCTGCTCAGTTGAGAGAGGAGCTACCCAGCTATGAGATAGTAGCTAAGCAACCAGAAGGGAGAGAGCAGCTGGGTGATACATCTATCGAGAGTGGGGGGGGAACCCCCTCCTTCACCCCAAACTTGCAGGTCTGAGCATGTCAGAGAACAAAGGAGACGCGGGGGAGGGACTTCCTGTTGATGCGCTTCTTGCTGTGGAAGTGAGGAGGAGTCGGAGTAGGTAACAGATATCCTTGCAGAGCATTGCCTGTTTCTGCTTGTAACATAATGCTGCAATAAAACGACTATAAATCTACTAAATGCTTGTTAATTCTTATCAGTGAGCTACCAGAAGGAAGAGGAGAACTCCCATACTTGGCACCAACTGAATGCATAGAGGAGTCTGCATCCGGTTCATTATGCTTCTAGTAATCCCCAAAGCTGCTAATAGGTTAGGCTGAATGATGGTACCCACAGCCATCGGCAGAGTTTCATGGATGAATGGGAGCAGAACTTGGATCTTCCATCTCCAAATGCAAACTTCTAAGTGCCACACTACACTGGCACCCTTGCCACCTCTCCTGGGCAGTGTTCAAACTAGAGATCCTCACCACTGCCTTCTGAAGTACTACCGTAACAGACCTGTGAGAATGCTGTTCCCTGTATGCACCTATATCTGGAGGTAGGAATGTTATCAACAACTCCTGTAAAGTCAGCTGACCACCAACGAATTCTAAACAAGACAAAGCTCAGATCCACACTGAACATTTAAGGCTCATTTAAAACACATGGCTTTCCCAATGAATCATGGGAACTGTGATCTGCCCCCACAGAGCTACAATTCCCGGTTCGCTTGAACTGCAGTGCCCGGGATTTTGGGGGGAAGCTGTGTGCTTTAAATATGCGTTAAATGTGCTTCAGAAGCATTGTGTGGGTCAACCTGTGTTGATTTTCCCTTTCACATTTACTAAAACTGTATTGTGTCAGCAGCACACAGACCTTCCAAGTGTTGCTATTTTCCAGTGCCGGGTTTACAGAATCTGTCCCAGTTTCTTATTTGATCCTGGAACATCCCACTTTTTCTTAACACGTCCCTGTTTTCATCAGAGAAACGTTGGAGGGGATGGAGATATCAGACCACCGAGCCATCTGAAGGCAAACCTGTATAGTGAAGGTTTTTTAAAAATGTTTAATGTTTTGTTGTGTTTTTATATATGTCGGAAGCCGCCCAGACTGACTAGGGCCACCCAGCCAGGTGGGTGGGATGTTGTTGTTGTTGTTGTTGTTGTTGTTGTTGTTGTTGTGTATTGATTCAGAGTGTTATCATATCTGTATTACTATTGTCTGTAATCACATTAGGGTAAAGTAACTGCCTTCCTGTCCCAGAAGGAACAGTTACTATTGGTGCATTCAAGTTGCTGCATTTGGATCCTCAGTCTTATTGGTTCCCACCAAAACGCAGCTGTGTGATTGCTTGAGATTGTTCCCTCCAAAATGTATCTTTTCCTAGTCAGTCTTCTGTCCCTATAAATGTAGCTTCCCTACCCTCAGTTCCCCCAGTCTTGTTTGCCTGAATAAAGAGTTGTTACATGAAGAAGCTGTCTTCTGCCTGCTATGTCTGAAAACTGAAATCACTTGCTGAAATCATTAACTCACGCCACAACAACAACAACAACAACAATAATAATTATAATTATAATTATTTATTTATTTATTTATTTATTTTTAATAGGATGGCCCTATTTTCATTGGAGAAATGTTGAATGTGTACATTGACTAGTGAATTCAGGATCTGGAAAGGGGTTCAGGGGTTGTTGAGAATGCAGGGCTGTTAATGCTGGCCTGCAATGCTGTTTCTGTTAGCCTAGGAGAGGAGAGGAGAGGGATCAGGGAATCTGTACCTAAGATGACAGTGCACATCTATTCATGTGCAGAAAAGCAAGAAGCACCAGGCTTGCCTTCTAAAGCTAAAGACCTATTGAGAACAAAGTTGTCACAATTACATAGAGAGGCGTACAGAAGAGCCTTTTCCGTTTTCTAAAAGAATTTTTAAAAACAAAGCCATGGAACATAGAAACATAATATCATTTCTTTCCCCCATCTTTTTCATTTAGTTATCTTTCGGTAACTACCGCATTTCATCATTTAGCTGAGAAATTGGATGCCTTGGGGCTTGGCTTTTATCACGCACTAATAAAATGAAGAGAAACAGACCTTTTAAAAATAATCACCCAAATAGAGCCTGTCAGTAAGCATTAGATTCAGATGTGGCGTCAGCTCAAAAAGGTTATGTTGCATTAGAATACATTAAGCTTAGCTCATTCGCTTCATGCAGGTAAAGTTCCCTATTGTTTACATATTTTCAGATTTTGGCAGGCACATTATCGGTTATTTTGCACTTTTAGAAAAATGCTCATGGGTTGAGAGGCGCTTAAAGCCTCGTAAAATATACATTACTAAATTGCATGCCCAATTGATAGATGGTCAGAGCCGTTTTGATTACACAAGGGACTATTTATCTCCATAGCTTGCCTTCTAAAGTCACAATCCTATATATACTAATATATCCTATATGTACTAATGCATGCTTTGTTGTTCAGTCGTTCAGTCGTGTCCGACTCTTCGTGACCCCATGGACCAGAGCACGCCAGGCACGCCTATCCTTCACTGCCTCTCGCAGTTTGGCCAAACTCATGTTAGTAGCTTCGAGAACACTGTCCAACCATCTCGTCCTCTGTCGTCCCCTTCTCCTTGTGCCCTCAACCTTTCCCAACATCAGGGTCTTTTCTAGGGAGTCTTCTCTTCTCATGAGGTGGCCAAAGTACTGGAGCCTTAACCTCAGGATCTGTCCTTCTAGTGAGCACTCAGGGCTGATTTCTTTAAGAATGGATAGGTTTGATCTTCTTGCAGTCCATGGGACTCTCAAGAGTCTCCTCCAGCACCATAATTCAAAAGCATCAATTCTTCGGCGATCAGCCTTCTTTGTGGTCCAGCTCTCACTTCCGTACATTACTACTGGGAAAACCATAGCTTTAACTATACGGACCTTTGTTGGCAAGGTGATGTCTTTGCTTTTTAAGATACTGTCTAGGTTTGTCATTGCTTTTCTCCCAAGAAGCAGGCGTCTTCTAATTTCGTGAGTGCTGTCACCATCTGCAGTGATCATGGAACCCAAGAAAGTGAAATCTCTCACTGCCTCCATTTCTTCCCCTTCTATTTGCCAGGAGGTGATGGGACCAGTGGCCATGATCTTAGTTTTTTTGATGTTGAGCTTCAGACCATATTTTGCGCTCTCCTCTTTCACCCTCATTAAAAGGTTCTTTAATTCCTCCTCACTTTCTGCCATCAAGGTTGTATCATCAGCATATCTGAGGTTGTTGATATTTCTTCCGGCAATCTTAATTCCGGTTTGGGATTCATCCAGTCCCGCCTTTCGCATGATGAATTCTGCATATAAGTTAAATAAGCAGGGAGACAATACACAGCCTTGTCGTACTCCTTTCCCAATTTTGAACCAATCAGTTATTCCATATCCAGTTCTAACTGTAGCTTACATGCCCTTAAAAGCTATACAGGCTCTCCGGATTGCACCTTCAATTTGGAATGCATTCCTTTGACCAACGATTGCCAACATGCTAGAGATGCCTCACATATATTAATAGACTCTAACGCCTGTCAGCCCCAGACGGCATGGCCAATGGTCAGGGAAGATGAAGGTTGTAGTCCAACATCATATGGAAAGCACTACATTGGCTATCCTTGACCCAGTGGTGTAGCGTGGGCTGCTAGCGCCCGGGCAAGGCAAGTATTGTGCCCCCTAACCTGTGATTCCTGGTGACAAGGGTGGTGAGGAAGGGTCTTCCCAGCAGGGAGAGGGAAGCTGGGGAGGGGACAACAGCTGCAGTCAATTATTTTATAATTATTATTTATTTCATGGAATTTTTACACCACCTCCTTCACACTCCAGTTTTTTTCAAAAAAAATGCACCATGTTCTGTTTCTGATGGCGTGAGGCATCTCATTTGGTACGTTTTTGTGATGCAGCCTGCATTCTTTTCATTTGTCAAATCACAAAGAAAATTATATTCCTTGCTAGTGTGGTGTAGTGGTTAAGAGCGGTAGACTTGTAATCTGGTGAACCGGGTTTGTGTCTCCCCTCCTCCACATGCAGCTGCTGGGTGACCTTGGGCTAGTCACACTTCTTTGAAGTCTCTCAGCCCCACTCACCTCACAGAGTGTTTGTTGTGGGGGAGGGAGGGAAAGGAGAATGTGAGCCGCTTTGAGACTCCTTCGGGTAGTGATAAAGCGGGATATCAAATCCAAACTCTTCTTCTATTTAATAGTCATCCCAGTAATTATTTCAATGATTTTGGTGTACTTTTTGTTATGTATTTTATGCGGTCTTGGGTCATGCCTGAACCCACCTACACTTCACTTTTCACAGCTTGTCTCTTTTCCCTCAGATGGATTGTCCCTTTTAAATACCAGACAGGTGGTGTGAGACCAAGATAGGGTGGAAAAAAACCTATTACACAGACGGATGTATCTATTCATTGCAAAGCACACAGGGTTTGTATTCCTCTGAACCGCCGAGGATTGTTTGTTTTATGGGTCACAAGAAAAGACAGCGCAAGTCATCTTTCAGCTGCCCATAGTCTTAGAAGGATGCCAGAATAACCCCATTTGTTCCGATGCTCCAGTTTAAGGAATAAGTTGACTTAAGCATCATAAGGAAAGAAATGGGTGCTTTGGTTTTGGACAGATATCTCTCGGTTTGTTTGAATGCCAATTAACACAACACAACACTGAAAGCATTGGAGTCATGGAACTGATTATGGGCACGCAACAAAGCGGTAGCTCCTGCAACGTATGTCTTAGCCCTAATTCTTATAACGTGTACAGATCTTTTAATAGCTCAACACGACAGAGATCACTGTTCCACAAATCTGTATCAGTTTTATCTCTCTTAAACGTCCACTTTCCCCCCCCCCCAAGAATTTTGGGAATTGTTGTTCAGTGAAGGTACTGAGAATTCTGTTAGTTAGAGATATCCCTAACTCTTTTCATAGAACTACAAAGTTCTCTGCAGGGAAAAGAACAGGGTATTAAAAACCAGTTTGGATCTACGTATAAGTGTAGATGTGCCCTGAAAGTTGATGGTGTGCTAAGCTGCCTTTGAATATTGAAAAATTAGCATTCGGATACACAATGCCACTGGCTTAACCCACATTTTAGTACATTTCAAAGAATGTGTGAATTTGAGCTTTGGTGCTCAGTATAGTGGCATCTGCAGGATGTTATGAAGAGTACATAAAATAACATATCTTTAACCTCAGAGTTGGTCCATGTTTATTCCACAATCTCTCCCAGCAAAATTGAAGTCAATTGTATAGCTCTGAGCAAATGTGATTTCAAAAGAAGTGCCTGGATATATAAACATGAAAGGGAAGCACACGAGAGTCAGTCAGACTTCTATGGTAGAGAAAGATTGGATTCTTGTGACTTTTAAAAAAGAAATGAACGCAAGGGAAATAACTTTTTGAGTAGATGTGCGTATGTTGAACCAATCTTGGGAATTGCTCCAAATGTTCTGGAACGTGCTCCAAACCAGTTTGTGATAAGATCATTATCATTAGTCAAATGGGCTCAGTAATGGGCTGCATCAGAGCCAATAGGTAAGGTAAAAAACAAAAAGTAAAGGACCCCTGGACGGTTAAGTCCAGTCAAAGGCGACTATGGGGTTATGGCGCTCATCACACTTTCAGGCTGAGGAAACCAGCGCTTGTCCACAGACACCTTTCCGGGTCATGTGGCCAGCACATGACTAGGGAAGCTTTTAATGTTTGGTGGATTACTGTATTTTAATATTTTGTTGGAAGCCGCCCAGAGTGGCTGGGGAAGCCCAGCCAGATGGGCAGGGTATAAATAATAAATTATTATTATTATTATTATTAGTATTTATTAACTGCTTCTGGCACAACGGGACACCGTGACGGAAGCCAGAGCACACGGAAACGCCATTTAGCTTCCCGCCACAGCAGTACCTGTTTATCTACTTGCACTGGTGTGCTATCAAACTGCTAGGTTGGCAGGAGCTGGGGCAGAACAAAGGGAGCTCACCCCGTCACATGAATTTGAACCGCTGGCCTTCCGATCAGCAAGCCCAAGAGGCTCAGTGGTTTAGACGACAGCGCCACCCATGTCCCTCAGTAATGGGCTGTATCAGAGCCAATAAGCTGAAGCTGAATCCTAGGAAAACAGAGGCCCTGTGGTTACAGGTAGGTAGCCGTGTTGGTCTGCCGTAGTTGAAACAAAATAAAAAATATACCTTCCAGTAGCACCTTAGAGACCAACTAAGTTGGTTATTGGTATGAGCTTTCGTGTGCATGCACACTTCTTCAGATACCCTGTGGCTGCTTCTGAGGTTTGGGAAATTGGTCAATTGTTCGGGATGGGGTTGTACTCCCTCTGAAGGAATGAGCATGGAGCTAGCTTGCGGGCACTCCTTGAACATTGTGTCTTCTCAGGTGTCTTCATTGCCCAGGAATGCCTTTACTAGATACCCTTGTATCAGCTACACTTGTTCTTAGACAGGGATAGCTTGGTGATCGTGGTCCACACATTGATAACTTCTGGGCTTGAGTACTGTAATGCCGCTTGTGCGTGGTTGCCTTTGAATTTAGCCCAGAGGTTAAACTAGTGCAAAACATTGCTGCTAGTTTGTTGTCCTTCGAGACATTCTATCAATGTCTTGGCTGCTGGCTGCCACTTTCCTACTTTTTAAGCAGAGGTTGGATGGCCATCTGTCTTGGATGCTTTAACTGAGATTCCTGCATTGCAGGGGTTGAACTAGATGACCTGGGGGAGTCCCTTCCAACTCTATAATTCTAATATTCCTATTCAGGTAGATTGTAAAGGACGCGGGTGGCGCTGTGGTCTAAACCACTGAGCCTCTTGGGCTTGCCAATCAAAAGGTTGACAGTTCAAATCCCCACGACGGAATGAGCTAACATCGCTCTGTCCCAACTCCTGCCAACCTAGCAATTCGAAAGCTATGGATGCTGCTGTCTGTGGAAAAACACTGGCTCCCTCATTCTGAAATCAAGACGAGCACCGCAACCCCATAGTCGCCTTTGACTGGATTTAATCGTCCAGGGGTCCTTTAACTTTTTACCTTTAGATACATGGTTATACTACTTGTATATAAAACTTTGTATGGTTATGAACTAGGAATAGAGGAAAGATTGATTCCATTCACGTTGAAAGATAAATTTACCTAATTGGCACAGTCTGAAACAATACGAAACACAGCCATCCTTTGAAAATCCGCACCTCTCCGAATTTTGCAATGCAGCAGCTAAAGAATATGTACAAAAATGCATATATACTGGAGTAAAGTGTGCACCAAAATGAATACATTAAAGAAAACAACACAAAATGCATTCTATCAGGGACAATTGCTTGCACAAGGGTGTATAATAGTCAAAACCGCAGACAAAATTTCTGGGTTTTGTTGTTGTTAATTAATTACTCTTTGGTAGGTTAACTTCGGCTCCCATGATGCTTTGGGATGGGGAAATGTGCTTTAAATATATGGTGTGTATGCAGCCTGAATTCCTTGAGAATCCATACTTGGGAGTGTTAGTGGTATAAATTAAAGGAGCCACTATCCAAAGCAACAAAATGGCCTCCAGTTTTTTCTTCTTCTTAAAACTGTAGTATCACAGCGACTGTTTTATGTATAGCCAGAAGCTACTGCCCCTATAACAGGGAGTGCGGGACCATTTACATATTATTTTGCTCTCCCTTTAGTGCTTCATACTGCCACAGAGGATTATTTTCAAATATACTGAACCATCACAAGAAAAGCTACAGGTCCAGTGAGTGTCATCCTAGGTGCCTTGAAAAGAATCAATCGACTTCTGAATTTCTCCTACCAATTATTCTTCCTCCGGGAAACCCAGGACAGTAAAATAAAACAACATCAAAGTAGGTTAGAAGGGTTAGCCGCTTATAAGTCACCTCTGCTGTTTCATAAAAATCCTTACCTGTTCCTTTCAGGGAGGAAAAATGCAATTTAATGACTAGAGAGCTGTAAATTAAAATTTTAAAACCTGAAGTAAAATTCAGAAGGGATATCTCCAGTCTTCCTTACATAAAAATTTCTGGGACACAGAGGTCAGGCTGCTGGCTTCTGTTTTTAAATGAGACCTGAGAGTGACTCCTTCTCCGTCTCCCTTTTGTAATAACTACAAGCCACACTCCTGTGGTAATATAATATATAGTTTTTAATTCAAGGCTTTCCTAGCGTCTACATTTATTAATTTGGGTTGATGAAAGACATTGCAGGCTTTCGTCTTATTTCTGAATATTGCCATTTTCCACCCTCGTTATTATTGTCACCACCTGACATTTACATCTCGCCTTTCCTCCAAGGAGATCCAAACAGCGCATCTGATCCTCCCCTCCTCCATTTTGTCTCCACAACAACCCTGCGAGGAAGGCTTAGCTTATGTATCATAACTGGCCCAAGGTCACCCAAAGAGCTTCATCACAGAGTAGTGATTTGAACCTATTTCTTCACAGTCCTAGCACAGATCTACACTCATGGTTTTTAACATTAAGGGAGGGTTAAGGAATGGTTTTGATAACACAGGTCCTACTTTTTACGCTCATAATGCGTTATTGCCTTGTCTTTTTATTGCTTAAGTTTTAATCGTTTTATGGTGTTATATGGGTGAAACACTGCTCATATGTCCCTATGTAGTGTTTTTCCTTTTTTTACTGTATTCAGACTCCGACCCCACTCCAATGGTATTCGAGGGGTGCAGATAACAAAGGACAGGGACGCAGGTGGCACTGTGGTCTCAACCACTGAGCCTCTTGGGCTTACCGATCAGAAGGTTGGCAGTTCGAATCCCTGCAACGGGGTGAGCTCCCGTTGCTCTGTTCCAGCTCCTGCCAACCTAGCAGTTCGAAAGCACACCAGTGCAAGTAGATAAATAGGTACCGCTGCAGTGGGAAGGTAAACGGCGTTTCTATGCACTCTAGCTTCCATCACGGTGTTCCGTTGTGCCAGATGTGGTTTAGTCCTGCTGGCCACATGACCCAGAAAGCTGTCTGTGGACAAACGCCGGCTCCCTCGGCCTGAAAGCGAGATGAGCGCCACAACCCCATAGTCACCTTTGACTGGACTTTACCGTCCAGGGGTCCTTTACCTTTTTTTTACCTTTATAACAAAGGACATGGAGTGAGGGAGGAAGAATTAAAATGTGACACCAGAGGGCGGAGCAGAGCAACCAGCAGGGAAAGAAACAGCGTTTTTTTAGGAAATGGTGTAACCAGGTATTACTTACCTCTGACCAAAAAAAAGCCAACGTAAAAAAGTTTTAATTAACAAATATGTCCTGTGACATTTTAGAACACCATATCTAATAATGTCCTAATAGGGGGAAATAACGTTAAACAGGTCTGTGTAGATCCAGCCCTAGTTTGACACAGTAACCAATACACCACACTGTAAAGATTCATAGACGTGGATGTCAGTCTCATTAACAGTCCAATGCAGGTTATTAGGATTACTTATGTAATGGAGTGCTCTTGCAAGGCTACGGCCTAATGCCATTCTGTAATGTTATTTGAAATGACAGTCTTTAAGAAATGCTTTTCAGATGTCATTCAGGTCAATGGTATGTGATTTTCATGGCATCGCTTCTGAACTTGCCGCCTTCTGTGCCTCGAACAGAACAGAATCCTAAATAAGGTGCAGAAGCACCTGTGCGGTTTCAGGTGTAAATGGATGAAAGAAGGGAGGAAGGTGCCCTCCAGAACAAAGCTCTTTGTAGTGGATTCCAGGGAAGAATATGGAACCTGAAAGAAATTGCTGGATGTGACTACCTCGCTGTTATACAACTTTTGCTTTCTTTAAAACATCACACATGGCCATCCTCTGTTTGGTTCAACAAACAAGATGGCCTGGAACAGAGGTAACCAAATAATTCAATTCTATAGGTCTATATGCTAGGCCTTGTTCAACCTCCAAGGTGATATTTCTGTCACAACTCTGAGACTCTCGGCTATCATTTCAAAGTCAGCGCAAAGCCTCATACATGGGGAAACGTGTCTGGAAGAATGAGACCATGTTGGACCATGAGAACATGAATAAGGAAAAGAAAATAGCTGTGCATAAAGTTTCTGTGTATGTTTTCAAATTTCGTGGGGCTAATTTTTTGAGAAGACATCCTCCCAGACCCTCCAAGTGTCCCTATTTTCCAGGGACAGTCCCAGATTCACAGAAGCCGTCCTGGTTTCTGATTTGATTCCGGAATGTCCGGGTTTTCCTTAGGACATCCCTATTTTCATTGGATAAATGTTGGAGGGTATGGATTACGTGACCCCCAAGCCAAGGAGATGAGTAACTATACAAACTTTAGAAGACATCTGAAGGCAACCCTGCATACAGAAGTTTTTTAATGTGGTATAGTGGTTAAGAGTGGTAGACTCGTAATCTGGGGAACCGGGTTCGCGTCTCCGCTCCTCCACATGCAGCTGCTGGGTGACCTTGGGCTAGTCACACTTCTCTCAGTCTGCAGCTCACCCAACACCAGCTCACCCCTGTGCTGCAGCTCACCCAACACCAGCCACTTCATTTCTCCGTAACACACCCAAAGGAAGCTCTGCTGGTCTGCCCAGGTACTGGTGTGCTGCCAGCCAAGGCCCGCATGGTCATCTCTTTGTCTGCACCCGGTGCTCCGGCAGTGCCACTCTGTGCCTGCGGCTGCCTGCTCCCATACAAGGGCCTGGGCTGGGGGTTCTGTGGCACTGCGGGGGGCCCGGCCACCTCCATCCCCAAGTGGGGGCAGGAGGAAGCCAAGGGGACCATCCAGCACAGCAGCAACCCATCGCACCTGGCAGCAATGTCAGCCATGTCATGAGACATGTGTGGTGTGTGTCGCCTGTGAGCGGAAAATGTGGACCTGAGGCACTGAAGGGGGCAGACAGTGAGAGGGGGCTCCGCTCTGACAGGGGAGGGCCTGGCCAGCCCCCTGCTCCCTGCTTGCCCGGGAGATCGGTGCACAGTGCACACCACATGTTGTCAGGCCAGGAAAAGAAGCCACCTTTCTCCAAGTTCTGCAGAACCTTCGGGACTGCTGTGGCCCAGTGGTGTAGCGTGGGTTGCGCCCCTACGAATTTTGCACCTGGGGCAAGCGCCCCTGTGGCCCCCCACAGCACACCACTGCATGTTGTGGCCCCAAACCTGATGTTCTCTACACCTATCCAGGCATAAAGTGCTTCCTGTTTGTTGAATAGTGGGAAAGATGGACGAAGACACAGCTCTTAAAACAACCAGCTCTTTATTTTAGCTCTGAGTCCTGGACTGGAAACAGCAGCTCAGTTGCCTGGCTTCTATAGAACTCAATAACTTGCAACAGTAACAACTCTTCTGGCTACCCAATCAGTGAACGTCGCTCTCAATCCTTCATTTGCATGTAGGGACCTGAGTGAGAACTGCGGCCACTGTGGGCAGAGTGAGAACTGCAGCCTCGGTGGCCAGAATGCGTACTGCAGCTAAACTCAATACATAACACTGTTCCATTTCAGCCTTGCTTTTTGCTTGAGAAGCATGGTCTTCCTGAACACCTGGCAGATTCTTGTATCCTTGGTTAGTCTTTGGTTCTGTCTTCTGGCTTGTGCATCGATCCTGACTCCTGCCTTGCCCTTCAGGTCTGATTTGCTCTTTGGAACTGATTTCTGGCTTGTCCTACATCTTCTCGCTTGAGACTGCTCCCTACAGAGCAGCCACGGTGGTATTATCCGTTCAGAGAAAACAGGCAGCTCTCAGGAGTCATCCTATGTCTGAAAAATATGCGAAGCAGACCGCTTGGATTGGGGTCTCGGAGGTAACGTTTGAAGCCTTTGTGAACAAGTCACTTCCCATTGTAGCGGGTGCCATGAACCAAGAAGAATTCTGTCATTTTGTTCCGCTTTCCATCGCAAGGACAGAATGTCAAGCTTTTGGTATTTACAGAGCTGCTGGGGGACGCGGCAGAATTGATTCCCAACTTCCTGTGAAATATTTTGAGCAGCAGCGGGCTGGATTTGTGAAAGCGGGGAGCGGCGCTGCGCTGCAGAAGGAAATGTCAGCGATGGTGGCACAAGTCAAAATGGCTGAAATAACATTTGCACAGCAGCTAACGAGAGAAAAAGGATTTCATGTGACATTTGGGCTTCTTGACACATAATTGACACAGTAATGCCAAGCATGCTGGTTAATGCTCTGGCTCTTGGGCAGAAGCAATTGGGTCCAAAATTGCAAGTCACATTTCCGGCCTTCACAGGGCTGCAAATCCTTCAAGAACTTGGTTGATTTTTATGGCTATCAATCGACATCTCTCTGTAGGTCTGTTCAAGAGCTCACTAGCTTACATTGCTGCTAATAACAGGATGGAAGAGAGCCATGTGTGGAAGAAAGGGCTTCTCCTCTTAATGAAGAGTTCGCTAACTTGGTTTGACACTGAAAGCAGTTTAAAACGACAAAGTCAAACAAAAAAACTCAGATGTTCTTTTCATACTCCTGGAATGAATTTGTGAAAGCAAAGTAGAATGGTACATCATTTTTATATATATACAAAATTGCATATCGCTTATAATAAATAAATACAAAGAACAAAGTGATGAACAGTATAAAATCATAACCTATCCTAAAAGTACAATAAAACATCAGAATAATAAGTTCAGAATCAAAGGTGCACAGCTGGGCAACATTTCAGGAAAGTCTGTTTAAACAAAAATGTTTGGAGTACATGCTGAAAACTTTGCACGTTTGACACCTTCCTGATATCAATAGGGAGGGAATCCCATCATTTCTCTGTGCATTCGCTGGATTTACAGGGTTCCAGGTGGAATCTAAACACATATAAAACATTTTGAAAAATATATTGAATTTGCCATGAGCTCACCATCGCCATCTAGTGTCACATTTGTATAATGCACTTAAAACATTATATTTCCAGCTGTATAGCTGAGTCCCCAGATTGCATACTTTGTCCGTACAACTTGTATGCATCCGAACTCTGCGCATACAGGGGCAATGAAAACAAGTGGAGCACAGGGACATAGGAAGCTACCTTCTGCCAGGTCATATGCTTCTAAATGATTTTATATTGCCATGTTGTAACCTTAAAACCTTTACTCATTTATAAATAAGTATTACAACAGCAGCTGCAGTGGCTTTATTGCTAGGTCTGCAGAACATGCACAGTGGCCCATGCAAATTCCCCAAATTAAGCAAAATTATCAAAGCCATGCAAGTTCAGCTGGATTTACTGAATACAGCTGAATAATAATAATAATAATAATAATAATAATAATAAATAATATGCAGTGAAGATCCCATATCTCGCTAATTCTCCAAATTTAGTCTTTTAGCTAAGACATTCTAGCAGATCTGTTAACAGCCCACACAAGACACCCCCACACTGCAGTATTTTACTTATTTCATAAAAATGTATAAACCGCTTGATTGTAAAAACCCTCAGAGCGGTTTGCAAAAGGAAACATGATTTTATAAATTATAATACTGGGAAACATTTAAATGCATTTTGCAACAGGGAGGATACATACTATTTGGATCTTCCAAAACAAATGCTACCGTTTTAGCAGAGTCTATTCTTGCAACAGCAGCAAAAAATGCAGTAGGTTTTTAAAATTCATGTGATGGAGCATCTTCTCTGGCCTTCTTAAGCAGCACAGTCTCCCTGGGAAGAAGCTGGGGATAATTCTGCCTTCAGGAATAATATTTTCCGCAAGCAGTTTGTTCAAGTCGTCATCTTTCCTCAGCACCACCAATTCACTGTTGTTTTTGAGAGTAGCATCTCCTGCAAGCTCCAGCATCTCTGCTGTCAGATTCTCCAACGCTGCAGCCATGTTAACGCTACTTACAGGACCTGCACTTTCTGCATAGTTACCCTTGGTGCCGGATTTACGTAAAAGCTAAACAAGCTATAGCTTAGGGCCCCTCTCTCTTGGGGCCCCCAAAAAAATTTAAAAGGAAAAAAAACCCACTGGATGTACATTTCCAAAATATAAGATAAAAAACAAATAAAATAAAACCTACATACAGCAACAGTGTTTTGTGTTGTATAGTCTCCTATGATGTAATGGGCCCCACCCATTTCACTATTAATATACTTCTTAATTGTATTTCAATTCAACAATCTGATAAAATACATATTTTGTTGTGTGCAAATGGTTTTCGATACCTATTAGGTCCATAAATTACCATATAGCATATATTCAACACAAAAAAACAGCAACAATTTGTTGTTGACAAAGGACAGCTGGACTTATAAAGGGCCCCATTACCTTCAGTAGCTTAGGGCCTCATCAAACCTAAATCCGGCCCTGGTTATCCTGTTTCAGAAACTGTTGGATTTCGCCCTCTGGGAACTGCTGATAAACTTTGGCAGAGTTGACACTCCCAGCCCCTTGCTAAGTCCAAGCCTGACCCCAGGTTCCCCTGGCAACAATCTGGGCCTGCATTCCCTTCAGGTTTCTGCCCTCCACGTTATTACATATTTTGGGTGATAGAATGGACGCCAGGGGCTGCCACCTTCTCAGGCACGGATTGGTTGGCCGAGTTTACTTACATGCTTCTTTTCCGCAATAAATAAATAAATCTCATTGTATCTCAGCTGTACGCATAGCAGCTTACAAGCAAACATTCGAAACATCAAAAGGCAGAGCATTAGAAAACAGATATACAGAATACAGAAATCGGTAAATTCAAAAATCAACAGACTAAATTCAACACTACACACACACACACACACACACACACACACACACACACTGGCTTTGCTGCATTCTTCTTCTTCTAGAAGGGAAGGGGGTATAGATGGTGCATCACTGTCCCATCAGTCAGAAAGTTGGAGAAAGTGCTGTCTATAGGGGAAAGTGGGGCACGTTGAGCCATGGGGCACATTGATCCTTTCCATTTTAAAACCGTACTTTAGCTTTTATACAAAGTTTGTGGCAACAACAACAACAAAAACAGTGATACTACATACTGTCATTGTGTTTGGGTTTGTGTTTTCAAAGAAGTTTAAAAAAAAATCCAGATTTGTTAAATTAGGTAAGCTTTAGTAAAAAAATTTATATGTATTGTGAACCATGTAGCTCTAAAAGTTGTAAAGGTAGCTGAAATATCTTTTCATTTATGTGATCATAGTTAACATAGCTGCAGTATGTACTAAAATATTTGTCATGGCTGCCAGCCTGTTTTGCGTAAAATAGATTTATGTCTGAAATGGTGATGTGGGGCACATTGATCCAGTTGGGAATGGGGTACATTGAGCATGGATCAACGTACCCCACTTTCCCCTACTCCTCTGTTTCAGATCCTGCTATTGGGGACAGAGTCTCCCCCCCCCCCGAGGTGTGCTATTATGACTATGTTTACCTATGAATTGTATGTCAGTATCGGTTGTGACAGGGACCTGGGTGGCGCTGTGGTCTAAACCACAGAGCCTAGAGCTTGCCGATCGGAAGGTCGGTGGTTTGAATCCCCGCGATGGGGTGAGCTCCCGTTGCTCGGTCCCTGCTCCTGCCCACCTAGCAGTTCGAAAGCAGGTCAAAGTGCAAGTAGATAAATAGGTACCGCTCCGGCGGGAAGGTAAACGGCGTTTCCATGCGCTGCTCTGGTTCACCAGAAGTGGCTTAGTCATGCTGGCCACATGACTCGGAGGCTGTCTGCGGACAAACACCAGCTCCCTTGGCCTATAGAGCGAGATGAGCGCGCAACCCCAGAGTCGTCCATGACTGGACCTAATGGTCAGGGGTACCTTTACCTTTACTATCGGTCGAGACTGATGGGGCCTGTCACTACGGTCTCCTAAGCTCAGCGGTGTAGCGTGGGGGGTGGGGCCACAGGGGCGGTTGCCTGGGGTGCAAATTTGTTAGGGGCGCAAAATTTCAACACTCGGTGCTGCCTCAGTAGAGCTATGTGCTTCTGTCACTGGGCTTCATTGAAAACAGCTTCTCCATGGAAACCCCAGGAAATGGCCTCTCCAGACAATAGAAACATTGTTCCTATTTCTGCGGCTGCAATCTCCTGGTGACACAGATGCCATTAGGCAGTTGAATGTGCATGCAGCCTCTGTCGATTTCCCTGGGCACTGGTAACCCACAGTACGCCACTGCGGACGCTTCAACATCTTCTATTGCATAAGTGGTCTGATCTTCATAGAACTGGTTCTTTCTTAAAGTCATCAGTCAAGAATGAGTTTCTACACCAGGCATAGGCAAACTCCGGCCCTCCAGATGTTTGGGGCTACAATTCCCATCATCCCTGACCACTGGTCCTGTTAGCTAGGGATGATGGGAATTGTAGTCCCAAACATCTGGAGGGTGGGAGTTTGCCTATGCCTGTTCTACACTAAAGAGAAACCTCACCTTAGCTTTCGATCCTCAAAAAGACATTTTCAATGAGTTGTGGGGTGTTGTTGGTTTTTTTTGCAATAGGTAAAAGACATTTACATTCTATTAAACAATTAAGCAATCACTTTAAAACTGAACGGTTTCTTATTTGTTTAAAAAATCTTTAATAAGACATTGTGACATCAACGTTTTCAGGCATATGAATATTGCCCTCGCTGGAGACAGACCACTGGGCTAGCAGCTGTTATGGCTTTTGAAAATACTATTTCTCATTAGTCGACTGCCTCCTAAGCAGAATATTGGAACATGGTTTAATACTGGTTCGCAGGTGACATCTACTGATTTCTTTAATTCTACATCTCCGAAGCTCTAAGCTTTCCTATAGGAGACAGATAGTGCTCGTGACTAAAAGGACATGGCTCTCCAGCCCTCTAGTGGCTCTCGATAGTAAGTGCAGCACGTTGGCCTCTAACCTATTTGCTTCTTTAAGTCTAAAGGTGAGTGCCTGGCACTCCTTTTTTAAAAAAAGCTCTACACTACCAACACCACGGTTTTCCTCGGGGGCTTCCTAAGAAGTAGCTGTTCCTGCAGATTGCCGTTGATTTGATGGACTATGAAAACTCAGGAGAAACTGCCAAATTTATCAAGCCTGAACTGGCACATAAAGTCAGATTGTTTGACAAAAGAAGTCATGTGAAAGCCATTTTCAGGGAAACATTTGACAAGCTGACAGAGCTTTCTTTGAAGATGTACTGGGCAACGTTACTCAGGGATAAAATGGTGGTTGTGTTGTAAGAACTCCTGTCAGCTCTGGTCTCTGAATGCTGCTTCTCAAAAACTGCTGCTGGGTGCAGTTCAACCTTTTACAAAAATCCCGCAGATCACAGACAAAAGGCATCCTCGCTGTCACTTTGGTTTTATAGGGAAACTCTGTTTATTAGGTTGACCTATTATATGACACACCTCAAGCCTTAAGGCATATCATATAATAGGTCAAGTCAATTAGACTTAAGGTCTTCAACATTCAAGTTGATGCAACCAAGCTTAGCCAATGGGGTGCCTTCGGGGGATGAAACGTCCATCAGCCCTGGCCGCCACAGCACAATTCAAAGTGTTGGTGCTGAACTTTAAAGCCCTAAACGGCCTCGGCCCAGTATACCTGAAGGAGCGTCTCCACCCCCATCATTCAGCCCGGACACTGAGGTCCAGCGCCGAGGGCCTTCTGGCGGTTCCCTTACTGCGAGGTTACAGGGAACCAGGCAGAGGGTCTTCTCAGTGGTGGTGCCCGCCCTGTGCAACATCCCCCCATCAGATGTCAAGGAAATAAACAGCTATCTGACTTTTAGAAGACATCTGAAGGCAGCCCTGTTTAGGAAAGTTTTTAATGTTTTATCATGTTTTTTAATATTCTGTTGGGAGCCGCCCAGAGTGGCTGGGGTATTATTATTAGTAGTAGTAGTAGTAGTACCAGTTTTTATAGCTTTCCACATAGAAAGTGACTTTTGTGTAGAAATGTATGAGGTAACCTTGGGACGCTGGTGGCACTGTGGGTTAAACCACTGAGCCTAGGGTTTGTCGATCAGGAGGTCGGCGGTTCGATTCCCCGCTATGGGGTGAGCTCCCGTTGCTTGGTCCCTGCTCCTGCCAACCTAGCAGTTCGAAAGCATGTCAAAGTGCAAGTAGATAAATAGGTACCGCTCCGGCGGGAAGGTAAATGGCGTTTCCGTGTGCTGCTCTAATGGTCAGGGGTCTCTTTACCTTTACCATTAACCTTGCAGTCCCTTGTCATGTGGTCTTGGTGATGGCTAAGCGTGGGTTCTGAATGCAGTAATTCAAGTCTAACAATTGACTATGGAAGCTTGCTGGATCTTTATATGAGAAGAGAAGAGGTGACGTTCACAGAAGTCATCGGGCAATTTTAGAACCATGAACTTTTGATTCAGCCCCAGCACCTTTCCAGGGAAGGACAGAACTACATAATCAAGGGCAGCCCACTTTCTGTCTCATCCCCCTGCTCTGCAGCCAAGGTAGATGTAATATTCCTTCTCTGAATCTTGGTGGAGGCTTTTTAAATGTAGTTAAGGAGACTGTAATTACTTTTACATTGATTTAAAGGAAATGTATTATCTCGGTCAGACTTTTAGTTCAGCTCTGAGGTCTCACAAGGCCCACCAGCTGTTAACATCTTTTAGCTTTCATGCCAGGTTTATAAAATATTAAAACTCTACTATGGGGATTCTACTTCTTAAATGATCAATATCCCTAACTCCTTATTGTTCATCTCTTGCTCCTTGAAGAATTTAATCATCTTAATTGATGCCTTTAAACAAGAGTGGCATGGTTCCTTCGTCCACTTTCAATAATGTATATTTATCTACCTATACATGTGTGTACCTAATTTATGTTTTATATAAGTATTTGGGGGGGGGGGTTAAAACAAAAAAAAATTCATTTTCATCACACATAGTTCATGGCAACCAAAAGCTAGCTGGAATATTTAAAAGACAGACACTGCTTCTGGAAGATGCTCAGACACAAGTTTGGGAAAGTCTCCAGAACCAGAGTTTCTACAGCTGGAATATATATGAACAGCACTAAAGATGTAACTAAACATTGCAAAGAGGAAGAGAGGAGAGGTGTCAAAACACATTTTTTGCACCAGGTTCATATCTAATTAAAAGGAGAGCCACTGCCAGTCCAAGTCGACAACACTGGTCCAAATGCACCAATACAGTGGTACCTTGGTTCTCAAACTTAATCCATTCCGGAAGTCTGTTCCAAAACCAAAGTGTTCCAAAACCAAGGTGCGCTTTCCCATAGAAAGTAATGCAAAATGGATTAATCCGTTCCAGACTTTTAAAAACAACTCCTAAAACAGCAATTTAACATGAATTTTACTATCTAGCGAGACCATTGAGCCATAAAATGAAAGCAATAATAATGTACTGTACTATAAAATAAATAAGACAGTATTGTAGATGATAAAAATTAAAATTATGTTTTTTTCTTACCTGCACTGATGATAGTCATTGTTTGGATTTATCCATTTCCACAGTCACACAATCAATCAATCAATCAATCAGTAGCTGAACTGGGTTCCACACAGCCACAAAAACAAATTAACCGAAAAAGCCTTAAAAAAAGCACACACCACAAAATAAATAGCAAAAACAAAAGCGCCAAACTTAATACGTTCCAGAAGTCCGTTTGTCTTCCGAAATGTTCAAAAACCAAGGCGCAGCTTCTGTATGGTGCAGGCGCCCCAGAAACAATAGCCGACAGCCGCATCAGCTTTCGAAAAACGTTCAAAAACCGGAACACTCACTTCTGGGTGTTCGGCTTTTGAGAACCAAGGCATTTAAGAGCCAAGGTACCACTGTGATCCAATTCAGTTATAAGATAGTTTCATATACTGAAACTGGGATGCTACTGAAAATGGCAGCCCTGTGTTGAGTCACACTGTCACCGTTGGGTACAGTATATTGCATGTCTTGATGTTATTATGCTCAGCGACAGCCAGTGATGTTGAATGGGAACAGGGAATTGAAAAGAATATTAGGTACATTCTACCAGCCATTATGCAGCAGGGTGCTGGAGTGACCCAACTTGAGGCTGACATTTTTTTTGTAACAGCTCTACCTTTCTGGTTGGTAACTTTTAGTTTTGTCCTGCTACATACATGCATTGCATTATCTGCCCTTATAAAATATATACCTGCGGTATATAAATTCAATAAATAATACTTAATATTTTCCAGAGAACAACATAGGTCTACAGACCTCCCCAAGTGTCCCTATTTTCCAGGGACAGTCCCGGATTTACAGAAGCTGTCCCGGTTTCTCATTTGATCCTGGAATGTCCCACTTTTCCATAGGACGTCCCTATTTTCATAGGAGAAATGTTGGAGACTGTGGAGTTATCAGACCACTGAGTCATCTGAAGGCAGCCCTGTATAGGGAAGTTTCTTCATGTTTTATGTTTTTAATGTTTTTTTATACAGTGGTACCTCTGGTTAAGAACTTAATTCATTCCGGAGGTCCGTTCTTAACCTGAAACTGTTCTTAACCTGAGGTACTGCTTTAGCTAATGGGGTGTTCTGCTGCTGCCGCGCGGCCGCACGATTTCTGTTCTCATCCTGAGGTGAAGTTCTTAACCTGAGGTACTACTTCTGGGTTAGCGGAGTCTGTAACCTGAAGCGTCTGTAACCCAAAGTGTTTGTAACCTGAGGTACCACCGTATGTTGGAAGCCGCCCAGAGTGGCTGGGGCAACCCAGTCAGATGGGTAGGGTATAAATAATAAAATTGTTGTTGTTGTTGTTGTGGAAAAGGACGTCCCTCTTTTCATCAGAGCAATGTTGAAGGTCATGGGTCTATCATAATTACATCAAGCATTGTTTCATCCTGGCACAATGCACTAGGAATGCATGCTGTGCCAAATTTATGACAATGGCACATTTTATATACCTTTTAACAGCTCTGGGATTTCTCTCAGCTTGGTACTAAGGAATGCATCAGCTCTTGATTCCTGCCTGTCATGTAAAGTGAATGATTCCTCATCCTAGAAGGGTGCCAGCCCTAATCACACCCAAGCAACCCTAAGCAACACGGTGTATGCAGAAGTATGGAGAATCCCCACCGATAAGGTCATCAAGCCATAGCGGTGCTCCGCTGACCTCCTCCCTAAGCAAACCTTTCAAGTGAATTCTGCTTTGAAGAACTCTTCAACCTTTGCAGTTTCATCAGATTCCCAGCTGGCTTCTTTCAAGGACATAGCCGAAGACAGAATTTTAACAAATGTGGCCGACCCAGTATAACTATTATCTTTACTGAGATAAAATGTCACAGCGGTGAAGACCCTTTGAGGAAGAGGACTACATATGTTTGACAGTCTGGAGTCAGAAAAATCCATCAGAGCAGAGCCACAATAATATTTAAGTGCATCATCTAAGAACAGCAACACATTTCTTGCCAATCAACACCTGCCCAAACGGAGACATACAAGCTTCATTCAAATTATGAATTGGGGGTGAGGTGCTTAATCTGTGTGGTGAACCTGCTAAAAACTTTGACAGTGGATGGCTATGGATGGCTATTCGGAAGCTCATTGAATTCAGTGGAATTCACTCCTAACTAAGTGTGCATAGGACCTCAGCCTTACTTACATAGGTTCCATTTAAAATACGGTGTTACTACCAGCCCATAAACGTACATACAACATCAGCAAACCAGTGAAGCAACAGTCTAAGATCCACATTGCTTATATGCACTCGGGTTTGGTGCATTGCATTGTTGGGAAGTCCATTCCACCCTTGCTGCAGATATGTGGGATTGTTACATGTCACATGTCTGTTTACATTCCAGCACAGATTGCTGGAGTCCCGTGAGCGGAATATCCGCTCTGTATTACTTTTGTTTTTCTCTCTCTCCGAGGAGAAGAAGAAGAGTTTGGATTTGATATCCCGCTTTATCACTACCCGAAGGAGTCTCAAAGCGGCTAACATTCTCCTTTCCCTTCCTCCCCCACAACAAACACTCTGTGAGGTGAGTGGGGCTGAGAGACTTCAAAAAAGTGTGACTAGCCCAAGCAGCTGCATGTGGAGGAGCAGGGAAGCGAACCTGGTTCACCAGATTACGAGTCTACCACTCTTAACCACTACACCACATGGAGCGAAGCCATGTTTTCTTTGTCCTGATTTATGTACAACTAGTAGACTGTAAGCCCGTTAAATTAACGGGCGCTAGAACATCATGGAAAGCGGGGACGGCGAGAACTTGCTGAAGTGCTTGATGTACTTGGGCGCCCCGGCCAGCGCCAAATGGCCCTTCAGCAGGCAGCGCAGGAGGCGCATCGCGCCGGCGGCACTGGCACCAGCCAGGCCCCAGCAGGCCAACTCAGCCGCCACTTGTAACGGCCGCTGCCGCTTAGAAGTAAGTCCACGCGAGCGTGCACCCGCCGCTTCAACAGCCCGGCCGCCCGAAGTCTCTGCGCTCCAATCCCTGTGCCCGTGGGGCACATGCGCAGTTTCGCCCGGCCGCCCGAAGTCTCTGCGCTCCAATCCCTGTGCCCGTGGGGCACATGCGCAGTTTCGCCCGGCCGCCCGAAGTCTCTGCGCTCCAATCCCTGTGCCCGTGGGGCACATGCGCAGTAGGACACAGGGACGGACACAGGGACTGGACACAGAGACACTTGCACTTTATTATATGTGATAAACGTAGTTTAGTGTCCACGCCTTGAGCCAGATCTGTTGTGTGTTTACTTTGCTGAGTAATGTGTGCTCACTGCAGCGTGAGTCGCGGACACACATCGGAGGAGGATGACTGATGGATCTCCACAGTGGCAAGGCTGAGAAGGGAGACGCTCCAGCTGGGGCCAAGCCAGCTGGCTTTCTATCCCACGGTTCCGACATGTATATGTTGATGATGATGATGATGATGATGATGATTTATTATTTATACCCCACCCATCTGGGTGGGTTTCCCCAGCCACTCTGGGCAGCTTCCAGCAGAATATTAAAATACAATAATTCATCAAATATTAAAAACTTCCCTAAACAGGGCTGCCTTCAGATGTCTTCTAAAAGTCCAATAGTTGTTTATTTCTTTGACATCTGATGGGAGGGCGTTCCACAGGACGGGCACCACTACCCTTAGAAATGAGCCTTAGAAATGACACAAATGAAAAATCATTAGTGAAGACTGTTAGGGCTACTAACATTTACATTATAGACTTCATAAGTAAATAATAATAATAATAATAATAATAATAATAATAATAATAATAATAATAATAATAATAAACTTAGAGTGGATAGCACAGAGTCCATTAGTTAGGAACGAAGCCTAGACCGCATTAATGTTCCATCTCTGGGTAACATTGCATGTTAAACAAGTTTATATGCCAACTTGCTTTGCTATGTCTATAACCCCTGATGGATCATTGACAACCAAAGCTTGATGTAGGATTCCAAAATAATAGAAATTATAATGCCACGTGAGCAGATTTATGGGATAATTAGGCATAAAGCAGTACTAGGGATGATCTTATGGGTTAGCATTTATGTATTTAGGAAGTTGGTGGCATTTCCCACGCCCAGTGATATTCTCTTCTGGAAAAATAGGTGCCAGTACTCAGCATGAAGTTGTTACAGTAAGCGCCACACTTTTTAACAATAATAAAATAGGTACCGGTATTGCGTGCCCTTGAGTTACCCTGATAAAAAGCACAGCCCACGCCTTCCCCAACAAAATTACATATCCAATCAATCATTAAATGTCTTGAAAGTATAAGTAATTGTGACTAGAAAGTATCTTGCTCAGTGCTGGCTTGGATTTGATGCTCGTTAAACTTCTAAACTGTATAATGCACTTAAATTTTAGATTATAAGATGTTCAGTGTAAAATTATTTGGGGAGTGTAAATAATAGAATGACTGCCATGTTGCTGTGCACATAGATACTAGCAGGAAGTAAACGTTGATTTAATGTAGCCTTCCACCTTAAGATAAAATAATTTTTTTGAGTTCCATGTGTTTGCATGCAGCAAATTAAAAAATACTTTCAAAACCTCCATTATCTGCTTTTCACACCTCAAGTCCAAAATTGCACTTTCTTTCCGAATAGGCAATATATGCAAATAACAACCTTTTTATTCAGTGTCTGAACCTTTTGAAGGTACCTTGGACAATTCACAAAGATGGAATAATGACATACTACAGTTCCCAAACCAGGTAAAAAAAAGAACGGCAGGGTGGACATTGTCTACTGAAAACTCAAAATTGGCCTCAGATATATTGAACATCGGGCCATCCCAGAACAAATTTCTCTTATGTCTCTCTTGCGAGAGCCAGTGTGGTGTAGTGGTTAAGAGCGGTAGACTCGTAATCTGGGGAACCGGGTTCGCGTCTCCGCTCCTCCACATGCAGCTGCTGGGTGACCTTGGGCTAGTCACACTTCTCTGAAGTCTCTCAGCCCCACTCACCTCACAGAGTGTTTGTTGTGGGGGAGGAAGGGAAAGGAGATTGTTAGCCGCTTTGAGACTCCTTCGGGTAGTGATAAAGCGGGATATCAAATCCAAACTCTTTTTCTTCTTCTCTGATTTCTCTGAAATAAAAAGAAAGCCAGTTTGCTAGGATCACCTGACAGGTTAATCATTCTGCTATTGGTTCCATTGAAGCATGTTCAGTAATAAGCATTGCTTCCATCCATGACAACTGCTAACCACATACACATACCGGTAAAAGCCCTCCACAACTGATACTTACGGCTATATATGTTTTAAAACAGGGGTCAGCAAACTTTTTCAGCAGGGGGCCGGTCCACTGTCCCTCAGACCTTGGGGGGGGGGGTGGACTATATTTTGAAGGGGAAAAAATGAACGAATTCCTATGCCCCACAAATAACCCAGAGATGCATTTTAAATAAAAGCACACATTCTACTCATGTAAAAACACACTGATTCCCTGGGCCGGATTGAGAAGGCGATTGGGCTGGATCCGGCCCACGGGCCTTACTTTGCCTACCCATGTTTTAAAACTTTGAACTATAGTTATAAAGTAGATACAGCAATCCACCTAAATTTCCAGAACTAAATGGTGGATAACCAACCATATTTAGGGAGGGGGGAAAGTAACATTTAAATAGCCTTCTTGAAAAATTAGAGAGTGGAAGACTATTTTTATGTGAATACAGTGGAACTTTATTGACTTTACTCATTATATTATTGGGCTTTCAGTTACTGTACTTTACTACCTGCATGTTTTTGCTAAATGTCTCGTGCCATAAGCACCTGTCATTATAATGGATGCACCACTGTACTATAGAGGAATTTTAAATATTAAATGTATTCTGTAATACCATTTTGATTTTAATTAGCTGACATATAGCAGTGCTACATTTATTCCTGAGTTTGCGAGGAAAATAAAGAATTCATTGCTTCTAAACTGTTTTCTTCGTTCCGTTATTGTAATCCCAGGATATGCATCACACGGGGACATTTGCTCAATGGGAAGCGATCCAATATATATATCTGCAGTGGTTTCGGTAACCAATTTAAGGACACAGGCCGCTTCATCAGTGACAAAACCCAAAAAACTACTGTCACTATTGAGACAGCTGAAGTTTTAGTACAAAGAACTATACAGAAATATCTTCTCAGCAAGGGAATATTACAACAGAATGCAGAACAGTTATTATACCCAAAGATAGATACAAACAAAAACTAGACTATTGTTCATTTTAGCAGAGGGCTATTGGGACGACAAGATAAGATTAATTGAATCATTTGCGAGTTTGACAATAGGATGACACAGCTAAACTAATTAGGCAAGTACAGAACGGCAACTGGAGGATAATTAGCAAGTGTATTAATTTAGCAAAGGAGATATCTCATTTTAAACAAAGACATTGATACTGCCTTAGTGTACGGCGGAAAAAGCATTTTCAGATTTTAAATTAATGTTTTCCAGTTCTCCTGAAGGACTTGATCCCAAATCTAATGAACTCAAAAGAACCTCTACTGATTCCATACCCATTTGGCACCATCGACCCAAAGCTAAGCATTGTCAAGTCCCATTGATTTCAACAGAAGAGTTTAAAGCACATACTTTGCCGCCACCCCAACTGAAATTAAATGGGACTTGAAAATCCTTGACTTTGGCTGGATGGTGGCTGCTGTGAGCAGGTTGGCTAAAGTGGCTTTGTACATTGCTAGGCATGCAGTTAGCATAATCTGAAAATTGCTCTCACGAACTGGGAAGATACCATGAGATGGTCATTGAATTAGTTGTGCTCACTTCTATCTGGATAGCTCAGTTGGCTAGAGCATGGTGCTGATAACGCCAAGGTTGCAGGTTCAATCCCTGTATGGGGCAGCTGCATATTCCTGCATTGCAGGGGGTTGGACTAGATGATCCTCAGGGTCCCTTCCAACTCTACAATTCTAGGATTCTTGCTGAAACACCTTCGCTAAAACTAAATATATTCACAAAGGGTTGCATATGCTTATTGATATAATAATCAATTAACCTGAAAGAGCTACCCTTAAGCTGCTTCTCTATGTAAGATATCTAAACAAATGAACCAAAAACAAAAACAAAAAATATGTTCATTTTAGCACCCAGAAGTTTAATATGCCCAATTGTTGACTCTGGCTTCCATTTCATGTAATCATTTAGGTTCTCAACCTAGAGTCTATCTATACATAATTTTGACCTACCATAGAAGCATTCTGTAACTCCGTGCCAACACTCAGTCATTTATTAGTGTCAAAAATATGGCCAATTTTCCAAGATAATTTTTTCCAGCTGGCCAGCCTACAGGACGCAGAACAGCAGTGCGTACTAAGTGCCAAGCAGTGAAAGGCCGCTCCAAAAGTAGGGAACAGTTAACACATCCAGCCAATTCTGCCCTTTTAACCATTTGTGCTTCTTAAAAACACTTTAGACATACAATATAATCTCAAACATTTAAGAGTATGCCATGACTCATGAAGAATTGTAGTGCGATGTAAATTTTACGTATGCTAATGCCAGATACTGCTACTTGGATTAGAAGTCTAAATTCCAGATTCAAATAAAAAATATATATGTTGATACAACAATAATCTAAAGTCCAATGGCTCAAACCTAATACGGAGTAAAGCATGATTATGTCTAACTCTGTGGTGGCTTTTGTCAGGTTTCGGGGAATTAGATCGCTCACACGGTGGCAGAAAAGATGCAGAGAAAAACAAAGAGTTCTTACAGTACCAATTAGTTTATTGAATAATCACAGTGAGAGACAAAGGAATGTGGTTGTGGCGATCACACAGAGCCCCCGGTCGTTCCATGGACTATTGACCCTGTGCCACCACTAATCCGCTGCCACCAACCAAGTTCTCCCCGGTAATATACTCAGACTCAGTCAGGTTGTAACGTATTAACAAAGATTCCAGTTTATTGTGAACGCAAACAAGTTTAAAACTTGTTAAAATACCTGAAGGAGCGTCTCCACCCCCACCGTTCAGCCCGGACACTGAGATCCAGCGCCAAGGGCCTTCTGGCGGTTCCCTCATTACGAGAAGCAAAGCTACAGGGAACCAGGCGGAGGGCCTTCTCGGTAGTGGCGCCCGCCCTGTGGAACGCCCTCCCATCAGAAGTCAGACAGCCCTGTTCAGGGAAGTTTTTAATCTGTGACATGTGTATGTATTTTAATGTTTGCTGGAAGCCGCCTAGAGTGGCTGGGGAGACCCGGCCAGATGGGCGGGGTATAAATAATAAATTATTATTATTATTATTATTATTATTATTATTATTATTATTATTAACACTTTGAAACACTGTAATGCAACTCACTCTCGCTGTCTCTAACTCACTCTGACTCCTATGCCTCCTACCCACAAGAAACCAACCGAACCAACTCTCACAACTTCCAACCCTCAACTCAACTCCCAGCTACTAACTGTCCCAACCATCAACTGCACTAACTGAACTAACTGACAAAACCCCTGTGCTGAGCCTTAAACACAGTTAGGCTCCGCCCCTGGGCCTTACTATTGGTCAGCTTATTAACCATTTTATCTCCGCCTGTACAAACATATTACCAAAGAGTGGGCAAACGCCATAGTGGTCTCTCTCTAGAAATAGCGTTGCTCCAAGGAAAGTCCCACCCCCCTACGTTGTCCCTATTCTTCGTCACCCCTGCGTTGGCTAATCTGAGCTTTCTGCTTCTGAGCTCCCTGTTCTACTACCCTCAATGCCAGCCTGGTCCTGGGAGGGGGGAGGGTCAGGAATGCTTTCCAAGGACACTGAGTCTGTCAGATCTCTCTCCCCTGGTGCTTCTTCTTCTTCCTGCTGTTCCTCTTCCAATATTTCCCAGCTTCTCCCCTCTGCAGCCTCTGAACTATGCCCTTCTGCAAACCACTGTTCTAAATCTATAGTGTCCTCCTGTTCTCGAGAAGGTTCAGGAGAAGTGGGAGGCGGTCCCCACCGTTCCTCCTCAGTCTAGACCCAGACAGCTTTAAGCCAATATCTCTGACTTTTAGACATGGCTATGTGTTTTCACGTGCAGTGTTTTTCACTTACTGTAACCTGCCCTAGGTTTGTATAGTGAAGGGAAGGCAAGAAATCAAGTTGACAACAGAATTCTAACTAGATGGATCTTTGTTCTAGTCAGTGCTATTTTTCTAGAAAAAGTGGTGCCGGAACTCACCATGAACGCCTCCCTTGTTCTCTTAGAATGGGCATGGTGCCCACCTGAGAGGTGCAAGAACTGAGTTCCAGTGAGTACCAGCTGGGAAAAAAGCCCTGGACTAGTTCAGCAGGACTCCCCTTATGTTACTTTATGCCACAGAAGTCAATAGATGCCCTTTTGGGTGGGACAGTCTCAGTCTAGGGGACTGCCATGGTTAATCATCCAAGTGCCCACATGCTGTATTTCTCTTCATGCAATAAATCCATGGCTTTCAGGATTTTGTTACAGAGAAGCCAAACGACGTTTGTTCCTTTAGCATTCTCACATTTAGGCAGTGGGCTGTCATATGTCCTACTTTTCAAAATCTTGCTTAGAATTAAACTACTACATCCATGTTATGTTATGTATGGTACGCCACTAAAAACTGGACTTTGCGTGATGATGTTGAATGAATGATATGCATGCAACTCAGAAAAGCAGGTTTCATTGTCCAGATGTGTGCATGTGAATTTATGCACCTTCATATGTGTCACTTGAGATCATAGAACAAGTCAACATCAGGATTAAAGGAAATTTTTCTTTAGTTTTCTTTAGTTTCTTCTTCCATGTAAGAAACATGGAAGTATGGTTACTTTCGGGCACCTGTTTGACAAGAATACTTAAAAAAGCATAGAAATGTTTTGGGGCCAAAGACTGGGAAGAGAAGGAAGAACCCAGGCAACTAGCTTCATCTTCACAGAACAGAAATAGGCTACAACTCTTATTCTAAAGTAATGTTCTGAGCAATGTAGTGCTCAGCTCATCTACTTAGTAAATGAAGGGAAGAATCCCAGCCTGATTTAAATTTGGATCACTGCTTGTTGTAAACAGGGCTGCAGCAATATCATGTGATCAGCCTCAGAGCCTCAGAAGAGTCTTGCAGCATCAGACCATAAGTCTACCTAGTGGCCAACCAGATTTCCCCAAATTTATATGGGTAGACAAGAGAAATACAAGTAATGTACCCCACATTGACAGCAGAGAGATGATCCTAAAGCTGTCTGTGACACTAGAGTAGACACTATCGCAGCCAAAAAGTTTAGTCAATCTACCGTAGTTGGTGGCGGGAGTCAGGAACCACTTTGTGCCAGCCAGCATGGAGAAAGAGAGGTAAAGGGACGTGGGTGGCGCTGTGGACTAAACCACTGAGCCTCTTGGGCTTGCCGATCAGGTCGGTGGTTCGAATCCACGCGGCGGGGTGAGTTCCCGTTTCTCTGTCCCAGCTCCTGCCAACCTAGCAGTTCAAAAGCACGTCAAAGTGCAAATAGATAAATAGGTACCGCTCCAGCGGGAAGGTAAACAGCGTTTCCGTGAGCTCTGGTTTCCGTCACGGTGTCCCGTCACGCCAGAAGTGGTTTAGTCATGCTGGTCACATGTCCCGGAAAGCTGTCTGTGGACAAACACCGGCTCCCTCAGCCTGAAGTGAGATGAGCAGCGCAACCCCATAGTTGTGTTTGACTGGACTTAACCGTCCATTTACCTTATACTTACTTAGAGCAAGTTGGTTAGCTCATGTGCCTTCAGATAATGCCCTAATGAATTTATTGCAGATACTCTTGGGACATTCTTTGATGAAATCATTTAGTTTCCCTCTCCCTACGTTACATTTATTTTGTTATTTACTTGTTTTTTATTTGGTTTCTGAACCATTAGGTCAATATAGGCTTCCTAGCTTTGCAGAACAAACTACTCCAACTCATATGTTCACACTAAAACACACATCACTTTTTTGAATTAATTTGGACATTTGAAATGCCCCTGTGCTTTTTGTTTAATGGTTTTTGAACGCATTTGCAGCTGTGAGTGACAAGAGATTTCTTTTAACAAACAAAATATAAAAAGAATCAATTTTGTAGAACCTTTTGTGACAGAGGGCTTTAAGCAAGCTTTTGCAATCAGAAGATTTCTAATAAGCATATGAGAAATTGTTACCTATGGTACTGGGCATCTACATTTCAGAATGAAACTTAATAGGACATTTCCTCCACTGACTTTCCTTGACAATCCTATGTTTCACAGTTGTGGTGAATGAAATAACAGTTGAGAAATAACTTGACCCTAGGCTCTCTACCTCCCAGCACTTATAGTCACAGACCATGAAACTAAGTTTCAGTGCTGAGTGAAACTGAACTGATTTAATTCCTAACTGGCAGAAAAGGAGGACTAGACATATTAAATATTTAGGTTCTTTGGAGCCATAAATTCTGGGTAAAAAAAATAAGAGTTCAGCTCCTGAAGATTTCATAATACATCATTACTCTGCCACATTCTTGTAAGCATGAAGATTTTCTTAGTGTCTTAAACAGTGTAATCCTATCCAACTCTACTCAGAAAAAGCCTCATTGACTTCAATAGGACTTACTTCCAGATTAGTGTGAATAAAATTGAAGCCTTAGTTTAGCAGCGGACTGCAATTTTGCAGCACATCCATTTTGTTAATTCTGTTGAAAGTTAAATGTAACAAACATTAAACATTACAGTATGTGCAACTACATTGAACAATATTATTTGGTTGATTCTAGGATGCATAATCGTATGCATAGTAGATTAGATGTAAAACCCACTGTAAGTGTAAGGTATGTGTATGGGATTGTAGCCTTCATTATACAGTATAAAGGTGTTTATAGCACAGTCCTAAGGATGTTCACTGTATACTTACCGGTATTTAAGTCCATGTCCAATGGGATTCACTCCCTACCTAGTGTGTTTAGGTGCGCAGTTCATAGATATAATAGAATCATAGAGCTGGAAGGGACCTTGAGGATCATCTAATCCAGGCATCCCCAACCTGCGGCCCTCCAGATGTTTTGGCCTACAACTCCCATGATCCTTAGCTAACAGGACCAGTGGTCAGGGATGATGGGAATTGTAGTCCAAAACATCTGGAGGGCCGAAGGCTGGGGATGCCTGATCTAATCCAACTCTCTGCAACACAGAAATATGCAGCTGTACTCCCCCCACCCCCGCAAAAGAAGGTTCAGAATTTGACTATCTGGGCATTATTGCTAACCATGAGCTTGAAATTCTGGAGAATATCCTGGAACAGCCAAAAACACAACCCAACATTCTATTCTATTACTAGATCAACTTAATTATGCATGTTTACACAAACCGAATACATTATCAAAATTACACAGAGTAGGGAAATTATTTTATTCAACAGCCCAGCCATAAACATGCTTATGCAGAAGGAACTTCAACTGAGTTTAGCAGAACTTGCGTCTGAGTAAACATTATAAGAATTTGGATGCAAGTTAATCAGATTTAATTCTACCCCTTTCATTAGACTGAACGATAATTGCAACCGTTTAAATACTCTTCTTCACAGCAACCCCCCAAAGTAGATTAGGAATTCTTTCCTAACTGCAGATGGATGGGGAAAGAAACAGCTATTTAATGGGTGAGACTGAACATAATTAAGTGGTGTGTGTTGGGATTAAATAATAATGATGATTCTAATTTCATACATGCATTGATAAGATGTGAACTGGCAGTAACTATTCAGGAAAGAAATTTTGGGGTTGTGGCTGATAGCCCTATTTTGTATTTTTATGCTGTGATCTTCAGATAAAGGCAGTAAACAAATTTAATAAATAATAATATGAAAACCTCAAATTTGTGTGGACTCTTTGCTCTGTTTTGTAACAGAATTATTATTATTATTATTATTATTATTAACAAGCTGCTTACAGATTAAAAAACAAGAACCACTAAAAACACAGGAAAAAACTAAAAATACAGCTTTCATTTTATTTTTATTTCACTTTTAATTTGTATACTGCTTTTCTATATAACTACACCCAAGGTGGTTTTCAGCAACACCAAAATATACAGCAAAGAACACACGCCTTATAACAATCTGATCCAATACAGAAAGTGATAATAAAACATAATATTCAACAATCTATTAGAATAACACAACATGGACAGTTCAACGCCGGCAGAATTAAAACTATATACATCTACAAGTAGATAAATAAATATCCCTGTCTTTGTGCACCCATTTCCCAATACAATCCTATGTATGTCTACTCAGGAGAAGCAAGTTCCACTGATTTCAGTAAGAATGTCATTTGTGCATTTCAACCACTTGTTTCCCATACTTCGGTCTCCAGCTACGTAACTACATTTCCCATGGTCCCTCACCGCTGGGCCTGCGAGCTAAGGATGGTGGGAGTTGTAGTCCTAAAAAGAGAGAGAGCGTGGAGGAATTCAAACCTCCCTCCGAACATCCGGACCAACCGTTCCTTCCCCCGCCCAAGCCCCCAGAAACGCCGCTCGCGTTGCCCGGCGCTGAGGAGCTTCAGTTTAGCACAGTGCGCGTGCGCCTGGTCCGTTGGTAACGTCTGGGCTCCGCGAACCATAGAGAAGGACGAAGCCACTGCGCATGCGCGGCCGGCAACTCACGGAGCCCTTAAAACTCCCCTCAGCCCCCGGGCCCGGTTGGCCATGTAAATAAGGCTGCCTAACGGGCGGAGGGGTCGCTCCTGCCTTTCTTTCCTGTGAGGCCTGACTGGCCTTCAAAACCCGGGAGCGCCATGCCTCTTGAAGAGATAAGGGGGTCCTTCAGGGTGTTTGAAAACTCTCTGCGCGGAAGCCTCCAAAAAGTTGGTTTCGAGCATTTGCAGGTGGGCTGTGACTGCGCCAGCAAGTATGTCCAGGTAAACATCATCATCATCATCATTTATTTCCAAATATATTTTATTACATTTCTACAGATTCCGCATAGAATTCCAATAAGTAAGTGTGTGTGTGTGTGTGTTTAAATGCATATATGTGTATCTCTCTCTTTCTCTCGACATATCGACTTCAGGTAAACTAAAAAAAATAAAAATCCAAATATATTTTATTAAATCTCTACAGATTCCACATAGAATTCCAATAATTATGTGTCTATGTGTGTTTGTGTGTGTGTGTGTGTAAATATATATATATATATATATATATATATATATATATATATATATATAAAATGTGTATTTGTATATATGTATATATATATATATGTGTATATATATATATATATATATATATATATATACAATATATATATATATATATATATATATATATATATATGCATGCAGATGTATGTATATTTATGTATCTGTCTCTTTCGACATATCGACTTCAAGGAAACTTTTTTTTTAATTCCTAAATATATTTTATTAAATTTCTACAGGTTCCACATAGAATTCCAATACGTCTGTCTGTCTGTCTGTATCTATCTATCTATCTATCTATCTATCTATCTTATCTTATCTATCTATCTATCTGTATAATATAGACTTCACATCCCATTTTCCATGTTTTTCTCCTCCCCTTTGCTGCACCCTATTTCCCTCTTTTATATCATAACCATAACACAATAATAACCTGTCCCCCCCCCCCCCGTTGCTCGTAGTTCAAATCCTGCTTGCAGATTCTTCATACTTTAATATTTCTTTAAATAATGTTCAGGTATCCCCAGAAAAAAGGGCTGGTTATTAATTTGACTTATATACTGCCATTCATCATAAGATCTTGGGGCCTTTCACAGAATATAATACAGGGTAAAAAAACATGTAAATAGTCAAAACAAAAATAACAGAACAATACCGCCTGCCTTCCGCAATACATGATTGGGGCCTGGGATCATTTTCATGGGTCACAAGTTGTGTAGCACTGCCATGGCCTTTTCTTGCTATTTTTAAAGTACGGTTGAGTGTATGGCCATGGGAATAGCTTTAATAGGCTTTATGTTGCTGCATATTTCTAGGAGAGACTGATGTTGTGCTCATGTTTTGCTTGTGGGCTTCCTGTAGACATCTGTTTCACCACTGTGAGAACAGATACGCCTTCTGTCTGATCCAGCAGTGTTGTTCTTCGGTTATTTATTTAACATTTATTTATTTCATAAAACTTATACACCGCTTTATTGGTAAACAACAACAACAACCCTCAAAGCTGTTTACAAAAAAGAAAAACAATAAAATTATCACTAGGTTAGTGCTGAGCAAGATCTAGTGACATTCTCAGCAACAGTTGCTTCAAATTTTCTTTTATGCAATAGTTGCCATCAGCTTCTTATAGATTTAAGTTAACTTGGGTTCCATTAGTTGAACACTCCTGGGAGTTGCTCCACTGATCTTTCCTGCCCTAAGCATGTGAAGGCTCCCATATACATGTGAACCACTCCTGATTTGTAGACAGTTTAAGCAGAAGTTTGTAATTTTAAGTGCACTTCTCAATCAGTTAAAAATTGTAACAAGTTACAGTGATACCTCGGTTTTCAAGCGTCTCGGAAGCCGAACGATTGGGAACCCGAATGCCGAAAGCCCGTAAGTAATTACTTCCGTTTTTGAACATGTCTTGGAAGTCGAACGGCTTTCGCTGTGTGTTTTTCTATTTTTTCCATTGACGTTGCCGACCGCCCTTTGCTCCTCGGTTGTCGAACGTTTCGAAACTCCAACAGTCTTCTGGAACGGATTACATTTGACAACCGAGGTACGTACCACTGTACTTGTGAATATTTATTTTATTTATTAAATTTGTATACTGCTCCCTGTCTATTCTCACTTCCTTTTTGGAGACATGGTAGTCCTACTCTTATAGTCAGATCCTGAACAAGCTTACTTGAAAGTAAGACTTAACTGAGTGCTGCTTTAATCAAAAATATCATGTGCTTTGTCTTATCGATATAGTCATGGCATGTTCTCTCTGTTTAGCATTGCTTTTTTGTTACTGGAACCATTAGTAAACTAGGAAGAAAAATATAGATGGCTTGGGAGCTTTCCATTTAAGACATAAACTTAAAAAAGTGTTGTGATAAAAAAATTTCCAGTCTGGTGACTTAATGGAGTTCTTTTTTCTTATAAAAGAATCAATGGAGTCTTCCAGATTTATGGACATTTTTCAAAAAACTGGAGGGACTGCACCACAATGTAACTTTTCTTTTTTACTTCCTCAACATAAAATCAGCACAGTTTGCAGCAATAATTTTCAGCTGTCTAGTAGCTGTTTCAAAACAAGGAATACGCATTGTGTTGCTCCATCTGTGGCTACAAATGTGTTCTAAATTCAAGTGCTTAGTGCTGGTGGTACATTAGGCCTCTTGTATAAACTTTACAGAGTAGAACACATAAGACCAGTCTTCTTCAACATGTTTGCTTTCATTTGATGATGATGATGAATTTAATTTTAAAGCCTTTTATCATTACTGGCACTTGGGGATATACCGGTAAGCTGAGAATAGTACTGTTAAACTTTAATTTTGTTTGTTGTGGAAAAAAGCTTTTCAGCGAGAGCATGCAATTCAGTCATCATTACTGTTTCTTTGCTACTTTTATCTACATGTACAGCATAAAGCCAAATATTGTATTTTCGCGTCACAGCAAACTGAGGATTGCAAAAGAAAAAATCAATACAACCTTTTACTCTTTATGTAGGGTAAAATGGAGGTTAAAAAGACTCGTGAATTTTTGTGATGTCAGGTATTTTTAATTCACACTCTTTTCTCCAGGAATACCTTTTTATCTCTAGTGCATGAAGATCACAGTACAGTGGTACCTCAGGTTACATACGCTTCAGGTTAAGAACTTTGCTTCAGGATAAGAACAGAAATTGTGCTCTGGCAGAGCAGCGGCAGCGGGAGGCCCTATTAACTAAAGTGGTGCTTCAGGTTAAGAACAGTTTCAGGTTCAGAACGGACCTCCGGAGCGAATTAAGTACTTAACCAGAGGTACCACTGTAGTTATCTTCATACATTGGAGACATTCCTTGGATGCAATGCTTCAGGAGAGGTATGGAGGGTGTAAGGAGGTCTAAGGCTAAATATCAGTTTTCTATTAATAAGCTGCAGTTTGGGAAGAGAGCTTTTTGACAATGACCCTGGCAACATATCAGTGTTTTAGCTGCCACTTCCACCTTCCTGCAGTGAGGAATAGAGAATGGTTGTAGGGTATACAGTGTGTCTCCTGCTTGCGAATTCTGCTTGGATTGAAAGCTACATCGTTGCAAAAAAGGCTGCACCCCCTCTTTTTTTTTTCTGTGGCCACGCCTGCCAGCATGCGCGTCCCCCCCTCCCCAGCAGGAGGACAAGAGTGAACATGGCCCTCTGGTCAAGAAACGTTAGTCACTTGCTGAGGGGGGCATTTAAACAACCAGTGTTCAAAATTAGCCAGGTGCCAGGTGCATTTTGCACCTGGTTTTTGACCACCTGCAACCAATTGAAGCTGCCTGGGCACCAGGATGGTGCCTGACATCTCCACCGTCTGGAGGTGCATGCCTGGGGATCCTTGGATCTTGACTGTTTTCACACACTCATACCCCGCCCTGTAGAATTCTGTCAGATATATTTTATCTGCACTATCAGAATGAATTTCAGGAACCAAAATGCTTTTTCTGTGCAGCCTGAGCAGGAGTAGTCGCCATTAGGAAAAAGAGGTCGGAATAGGACCTGGATCAAGTGACTTTTCTTCTTTAAGTCCTCAAAGTTCTTAACTTAGCTCAAGGTTATCATCTGAACTAGCCAGATGTTTAACTAAGAATTAATCACAGTTGGTCCATCATTTGAAAAATCAGACCTTTGAGCTGTCTTACCCCAAAATAGTAACTAGACATTTCGTTTTGGCAACCTTAACATTGATTTAAGGATCCATTTGGCATCTAGCTTATATATATCTGAGTTTCTAACACTGCTGGTGACATGTGACACCCTTATTAAAACATCTGCACTGACTGCCCATCTACTGCTGAGCCAGGTTCAAAGTCTTTGTGTTAATTTACAAGGCCCTGTACAACTTAAGTCCAGGGTACCTTATGGGTCACCTAACCCCTTATATCTTAGCTTGTTTACTAAGAGCATCTGCAGGAGAGTTGTTGTTTATCTCCCAAGTTGTCGAGGCGCATCTGACAACAACAAGAAACCAAGCGTTTAGTGTCATCAGCCCAGTCCTGTGGAATGTATCAGTACAGGAATATAATCTATGACTGATTTCTAAAATAGATACGGGGCACCGAGGGTGAGAGGGGGGAGAATGCCGTTTAAAGTTGTTAAAGATCACTGCCACAGTTGGTTTGTGTACGAAAGGAGAGCATTTCTCGTTCTGGTGCTGGCGCAAAATATATGTTCAGTACTCCATTTGATTGTGATAGATAATTTCCTCCGAGGGAACTTGCCTCATGGTGAGGAGAGAATTTAATGCATCTGAAAGCTGCCTGAAGAAGCAAACAAACTAGGTGACTGTGAAAGGCTGGCACAAAGAACACGGTTAACAAGGAAACTAGCTCTTGTTAATTTGACAGAAGCAGTTATTGGGGCATCTGCTAATGTGCCAGGGATTGCTCTGGAGGACGCACATCTGCTTTCTACCTGGAAGCAGCTTTCAAATATATTATGATGATCACAGTGGTTGTACTGCATATTTACTGTTGTTCAAGTGTGATTGCCGTGTAATACATAAGCTCAGAACAGACAAATATATCCTTGGTGTACAAGCAGAGATGCCAGAGGAAAAAGGCAAGTTGTAATTCAGGCAGTTTAATACACAGGGCTGTTAACTACACCTGATTCCTTCAGCTGTGTGTAACATTGTGCAGCGTTCAAGAAATTCCACTGTTCTTAAGAGAGAGAGAGAGAATATGCCATGTGTGAAGCCAGGGGAGGAAAATTATTTCCGGATCTGGCCTACATTCTGAATTGGGTAGCTTGGAGCATCCCCACAGTTACCTTGCTCTTTTGCAGTACTCCCAAGCAGTGCTGGAAACTCAGATATATAAGCTAGGTGTCAAATGGCTCCTTAAACCAGGGTTACAGTTGCCATAACAGAATGCCTATTTACCATTTGGGGGCCAGACTGATCGAAAGTCGTCGTTTCAGTACAACTTTTTGGTTCCTAAAATTCGTTGTGCAGATAAAGTATCACAGATAGAATTCTGCAGGATGTGTTGCTAGTATGTGAAAACAGTCAAGATCCAAGGATCCCCATGCATGCACCTCCAAGATGGTGCAGAAGTCAGGCGCAATCCTGGCACCCAGACATCTTTATTGGTCAAAAGTGGCCCATAGCCAGGTGCAAAACATGCCTGGCGAATTTTGAACACTGCTCCCAAGTACAAAGTGAAACAGATCTGCAGGGATAATCTTTGCCCACTTTTCTGTCCCAAGGTTGGGATAAAAGGTTGGGCATATCATGATCCGCAGAGAGCAGTGGAAAATTTGCCATGGCAGGCTTAAAACTGTGGACCTTGGTTGGTCTGTCCTGAGAAATCATAGAATCTTAGAGTTGTACAAAACATTTTTTAAAAAAGAATCATAGTATCATACCATTGCAAGGGACCCCAAGGGTCATCTGGTCCAACCCCCTGCAATGCAGGAATCTAAGCTAAAGCATCCATGACAGATGGCCACCCAACCTCTGCTTAGAAGCTTCCAAGGAAGGAGAGAACAAATGCAGAAGCTAGGTTTGGAGCCCAAATTTGTGGCGTTATGCTTATGTGATGCTCTGCTGAAGAAAGGGGAGGTGATTTGTAAAAATTCCTGCTTCTCCTGCCCCCGAAAAGCCGCTCTGGATTGTTGGGGGGGGACCCTCCAGAACAGCATGGCTAGGTTTTGCTAGTTGCTACAGAGTGAATCAGCAATAATTAACTCCCTGGCACTTCGTTAAGTGGGAATTGCTGGGCAAATGTTCCTCCCACAAATGGAAGGAGCCTTTCCATTCACAGAACGACTCTAAATCCAAACCAATGATTTTAAAAGATATTTTCTATAACAGTATTGAAACACGACACAGTTTGACAAACTATTTGGTTACATGAGAACTGCTCATGTAAATAAACAAACATTTACTGAATTAAAAACACCAGGCTCCTTAAAAGTTAAAGGCTGCCCAATGAATTGTGGCATAGGTTCAGATGGGCCATATTTTTTTCCTAAGCCAGGTGTGAAGAACCTGTGACCCTCCAGATCTAAACTACATCTCCCATTGTCCTTGGCAGTTATTGGCTGGGGATGATGGAAAACTGTAGTTCAGCAATCTCTGGAGGGCCACAGATTCCCCACCTCTGCTCAAGACTTGTTCAACCAAACGTGCTTAAAAAGTTCCTTCAGACTTTCCCACAGGTATGTTGGAGCATGGGGCTGGCACAAGGGTTGGGAGTGGAGGCTGAACACCCGAGGAGGGTTTAAGTTGGTCATGTTTTATGCAGAGCACAAATGAATATGGGATGTAGTTGGAGTAGGAGTGGTCATCATGCAGCTGGAAGCCTAGCTTTTGATGGTCAGCTGCAAACCATAGAAATGAATGTCTCCATTAATTTGGAAGTTATTGAGGACTCTCTTGAGAGGCACAGGACACTCTGTTCTACCAACATTCTTTGGTCCAGAAAGTAGCGGACAGATATTGAGCAGTTGGTCCCGCCATGCTTCCCCATTTGTAAAATGAGACTGACGATTGACTGCTCAGGATTGCAGTTAGGTTGTTAGATACAGATGAGGAAAGCAATTATAGGTTTGTATATTTTATGAAGCACTTTGTTAATTGTTCTGCCACTGTAAAACCTGATGCAACACTGCTGTTGCAGAGATCATGCACATATCTGAAAGGTCTGGGTCAAGTAATGAATATGATTGATATTTTCTATTGGAAATATTTTCGACTTGCTAATTAGACACACCCCCCCCCCCTCAATTTCTCATTTCAGGGAACAGTTGCTGCTTCCTATCCATTAAGTAAAGTGGGGAATGGGACATCTTTCTTCAAGATTCTACTTCAAGGTATTTTAACAGAAAGTTCTTGGTTGTGCTAGTCGTGCACCACAGGCAAAAGTTGTGGGACTGTAATAAATGGGATAATAACAGATATAGTGAAAGATCTTTAAAAAAAACAAAAACCCAGTGTCATATGCTTTTACAAATGGGAGAGATGGTTTATTTGAGGAGGCATCTGGAATTCTGAACTCAAAGAAGTATTTTGCAAATTATAATATTATTTATTTAACTTACTGTTCACTTTTTAAGCAAAGTACCTCAAACCACCTTACAACAGAAAAAGAATAACAAATGCAGTAAAACCAACATGACACTAAGAGAGCAAAATCTGAAGCATTCATATTTTTTTTATAAAGGACGGCCTAAAACATCCTACCCCACTGAAGGAGACCATGGATTATCAAAAACTAAAGGCCTGCTGAAAAAGAAATGTTTTTGCCTGGGCCTAAATAAGTAAGGGGACGTGGGTGGCGCTGTGGGTTAAACCACAGAGCCTAGGGCTTGCTGATCAGAAGGTTGGCGGTCCGAATCCCCGCGACGGGGTGAGCTCCTGCCCACTTAGCAGCTTGAAAGCATGTCAAAGTGCAAGTAGATAAATACGTACTGCTCTGGCGGGAAGGTAAACGGCGTTTCCGTGCACTGCTCTGGTTCGCCGGAAGCGGCTTAGTCATGCTGGCCACATGACCCGGAAGCTGTACGCCGGCTCCCTCGGCCAGTAAAGCGAGATGAGCGCCACAACCCCAGAGTCGGACACGACTGGACCTAATGGTCAGGGGCCCCTTTACCTTAAATAAGTAATGGTGGCTCCTCCCTTGGGAGAGCATTCCATAACTGGGGAGTCGTGAATGAGAAGGCCTGTTCTTTTGTCAATACAGTGGTACTTCGGGTTAAGTACGCTTCAGGTTAAGAACTCCGCTAAGAACAGAAATCGTGCTCTGGCGGCGCAGTGGCAGCAGGAGGCCCCATTAGCTAAAGTGGTGCTTCAGGTTAAGTACGCTTCAGGTTAAGAACGGACCTCCGGAACGAATTAAGTACTTAACCCGAGGTACCACTGTACCTCCCTTGCAGGGGGCACACAAAGAAGGGCCTTGAATGATAAGCTCTTGCTTTGGCTTGGTTCATAGGAGGAGAGGTGGTCCTGGAGTTACTGGGGTCCTGAGTTATAGAAGGCTTTATAGGTGAAAACCAGCACTTTAACTCAAGCCAGGAAACGAATTGGTATCTTGCCATCTCACTGCTGAATTCGGCACCTGCTGTAATTTCCAAACCATCTTCAAAGGCAGCCCTACATATTATGCATTGCAGCAATCTATTCTAAAAGTTACCAGAGCATAGACAACAGAGGCTAGGCCTTCCTCTACCCTTTTTAAAATTTCGCAGTCCTTATCATACATCCTGTCTTTTGATGTCAGTCCTCGCCAGCAAGGTTATCTGGACTTTCAACTACAACCTGCTGCTGTGTGCTTCATTGATTGCCTGGTAGACTAGAGCTCATTTTGTGGTCCTTACTCTGCCTTTCGGGAGCTGCCTTATGTACAGAGATTTCCCCCCTTAGTTTCATTGCTCACAGGTATGAGTGTATTTTAATGTCCCTGGCCTCTCAGCATTTGCAATACCCTTGTGAAATCAGAGCTGCAAGACTTTCCTTTAGTATATTTAGATAAATGTTACAGTGTCACTGTTCCTGTGTGTCTTTCAGAGTCAGAAAACCCATGTTCTAAGACCAGTGCTATCAATACCTATATGTTTGGGAAGTTGGCAGAGGATTGTGCCAGCGTTGTACATCAAGGGGTAAATGCTTTTGTTTCTTTCATTCTTAGATGTTTATTTCTTCTTGTGAACTGTTTTTCTACTGATCTTGTTGACCTAAGTGTGTTTACACGATCAATGCATGCGGCTGCCTTTTTGACCGGGTTAAGGTGCCTACTGGTGTTCAAATGAGTAGCCTCTGTGGCCCGAAATCCTTGGGTGCTATTCACTCACGTATTTTGTGTATTAAAGCTGTATTTGTCTTCCTTTTCGTCACTGGAATCTGATATAGTACCGTTTGCTTGAACAGCACTATGGCATCACCTAATGGCAAAATAGAAAGAAACACCTCTTCAAAATAGTACTCTAGTCTTCCACCTCAGTGACAGAGAACCAGATGTTGTCGGATTCCAGCTTCCATCAGCCCCAGCCCCAGCCATCAGCCCCAGTGGTTGGGGAGGAGCACAGGTTCCCAACCCTTGCTGTAGTTACTTATATACCCAACAGGTCACTGAGATCTGCTCTGCAGGACAGTTTTTCCTTTAAGGCCTATAGATCTCAGAAGTCTGCTCCACAGTAATGCATAACAGGTAAATTTACAGCATCCGAAAGTCGGCAGGCGCATTTTGCTTAACGTCTGCACCATTTGGAGCTTCATGCCTCAGGATCCTTGATCTTGACCGTTTTCACACACTAGCAACACGTCCTGTAGCATTCTATCTGTGATATTCTAATGGCACAATCGGAATGAATTTCAGGAACCAAAAAGTTGTATTGGAAAACATGAGTTTGATCTGTCTGGCCCACCAAATGGCAACTAGACGTTCCGTTTTGGCAACTGTAACCCTGGCTTAAGGAGCCATTTGGCTCCCAGCTTATATATTTGAGGTTCTAACACTGGTTAGTGGGGCTGCCTGTTCCATGGAACAGCATTCCTGTTGAGATACAGCAGACACCCATTATCTACACTTTCTGGAACAACTGGGATTGCCTTTAAAACTGTTTTCCAGCTTTAACTGCCTGGATATCTATTTAGCCTCTCTTTCTGAAGTCTAGTATGAGCCATGGGTGGTCTTCAACTAAGTTCTTTTCAGAGTAGACCCATTGAAATTAATCACCATGACGTAAGTTAGGTCTATTAATTTCAGTAGGTCAACCCCAAGTAAAACTAACAAACTTACTTACTTTTTGAATTTACATGCCGCCCTTTACTCAGAGGTTTCATGGCGGTTCACAGAAAAGATCACAATATATAAAATCAAAATAAGAACAATAACCCAATAACACCCCTCAAAAGAGCCATATTTTAAAAGGGTATTGGATAGTTGAACATCCCTTTTTCTTAAATGCCCTTTATAAGTAAACATCTTAAGACTGTAGTTATCTGCCCAGTTGAAACCTATGGTAATTACCGGTACCAGTCATGCCTCTGTCGTTCTATTGAGTCCCCCACCCCACCCCCAATTTGTAATGAGCAGCTTTGCTTGCTGACTTTTATCCCAGCACAGCAGAAGATGTGTTTTTGTTTGTTTGTTTTTTAAAGATGCCCTGTGGTAGTGGTGGTCTACCTTCCAATATTATAGTATAGATTGGGCGCTGAGAAATGATTTCAAGTTAACCGAATCGGCTCTTCTACCACATCGTTTAAAGTGTCTGAAACTTAATTAGCGCTTTGCGCCCTTCTTGATAAAAGGAGAAGTAGTAAAACAAGGCCCAAAGCACCAATTAGGAGATCACAGAGATCAGTACTGAGGACCTGTACTGGAAACTTCAGCCCTTGAGCTGGAAACTTCAAACAGAGTTGAACTAGCATCAGAGTGTTCACACCTCCCTTGTGTCTTGAGCTGTGGTTATGTAGACTTGTACGTGTGGTTTTTAAGAAGCTTACTATGAATATGATAGAGGGACGATAATCTCAGTTCCTTTAAAAAAACACAAAACTTAGTGATCTAGCCATTTTAGCAAGCCTGTTGAACTTTCTTTCTTTAAAAAAAGTCATTGATTTAAATAGTAAATTGTGATGCAAGGAATTGGGGGTTCCCCAGTGGGAGACGTAAACGGTAACATAGAAAGGGTATGTGCATATTATTGTTGCTCCTGTGAATACCACTATTTTCAAAAAAAATTATATAGCACCAAATGTGATTGATGCTTGCATATTAGGCATATGTAGAAGATATACCCGTGTTATAATTTTTTTTATTGGTAATTGGTGCATTTCATAATTTAGTGCTAAAAGCAAAAGCACCAGTGTGAGAGCCAGTGTGGTGTAGTGGTTAAGAGCGGTAGACTCGTAATCTGGGGAACCGGGTTCGCGTCTCCGCTCCTCCACATGCAGCTGCTGGGTGACCTTGGGCTAGTCACACTTCTTTGAAGTCTCTCAGCCCCACTCACCTCACAGAGTGTTTGTTGTGGGGAAGGAAGGGAAAGGAGAATGTTACCACTTTGAGACTCCTTCGGGTAGTGATAAAGCGGGATATCAAATCCAAACTCTTCTTCTTCTTCACCATTCTTCGTGAACTATACACTCAAGTTGTGGAGCCATCTTGGTGTAAAACTTAAAAAAAAATTAGATTACATTCTTAACTACTTCATTCTGCACCTGTCAAAAATTTATCCCCATTAAATTGGGGGATTTAGTCTAGTCAGCTGTCCAACCCTGACTTGGCAACCAAGCTCCAAAATAACTTGTGCATGCAGTAACATCTCAAAATGCAGGAACGGGAATGAAATATCCAGGAGCATAGCTCTTTTGGTTTACGACTTACTTTACACCAATTTTAGAATGTACAGTGCAGTCCTGTGTGTGGCTCTTCGGAACATATGCCCTGTTGAGTTCAATGGAGATTCCTCCCATTCATTCTTTCAATTTCTATACTGCCCATCATCCGAGGATCACAGGGTGGTTTACAATATGAAAACACAAAAATACAAACCATAATAACAAGCAACAACAACAACAATCCCCCCACCCAGTTTAAACGGCTGGATTGTTTAATTAGCCAAAGGCTCAAAAAAAGACAGTTTAAAATCGCTTCTTTGAAATATCAAGCAGATAGTGTGCCTGAGTTAGGTGCTTTTTTGATAACTAAGGAAGATTGTCCACAAATGCTTAAGGTTTCCCCTCCCCATTTCTTAAAGGCAGGTTGTGGTTCATATGTAAGAAATTTTACCCGTGGATTTTGTTGTTGTTTTGTTAACAGAGTTATTTCTCATTTTTTTATTGAAAGGAAGATGGAACAGTAGCATAACTAACTCCCCTGCCCCCCTCCCAAAATGGTGGTACAGAATATAATTCATTGCACTCTGGTAATTCCATTCCACATTAAGCTTTGTTTGAATTTGTTCTAATCCTTTTTAAACAATTGAATCTGTCTGTATCACTTAAGTTAGCAGTCTCCCACCCACCCCGGAAAACATTAAGGTTTGGGGTTTTCAGTCATTTAAAAGAATATCATCAGAGACTGCTGAAGTAGCAAAAAGAGCAATCATAGTGCCGCAGTTTGCTAAAAACTGTCAGCTTTAATCAGAAAGCTCTTTTATTTATTGTAATCAAATAAACACACGGACAAAAGACATGCAGTAAAAGCTTAACGGGAGTGTTGTTGGTACAAGATTGAATGCAAAAGATGAAGCGCTGAGGCTAAAATCCTTCTCAGGAAGGGCACATCCATCTGGAAGTACTTAGGGGGCACAGGCAAAATTGAGACGGCGCTTTAAAACTCAGACAATGCCAGAAATAACTAAGGTAAAGGAGCCTTTAACTTGCATTGCAATTCCCTGTGCTCAGTTTCATTTTCTCAGGTATCTAGCTTAGTTTCCCTGCCTGTCAGTAGTGCAGTCTTATCAGCCTTCTCTTTCCCCCCTCCCTGCTTCCATGGGAGTTTGCCCGGGTAATAAGCTAAGGGACGAGAGGCAACGTGGACAGCTCTCTTTTCCTCTTTCTTTCTTTTTAACCTGACTGCTAATGGTCCAATAACTGCTGACATCTGCAATCTTAGATGGCAAGTGCTGCATGCTGGAAAATCCAGTACCTTTAACTTCTTCAGTGCTGAAAGATATCCAGCTGCTCACTCAGAGCAAGCAGGTGGATCTGGGCCAGCACTGAAGATGTTAATATATATATTTGACTCTCAGAGAGAGAGAGAGAGCACTTAAATCTAGCCACCAGCTTGGCTTGACTTAACTAGAAACAGCATTGTTGCTGTAACTCCTTTGAGTCAATAGGGATAAGCAAGATGGTATGTTTGGACATAACAAGAAAGCAGTGAAACAGTATTTCAGTAGTTTGATGCCCTGCTGCGTAATTGCTTTTCTGCTAAAGAAGGCTGACCCTGAGAAAGCCACAGTTCACATACGGTTTTCTAAACTTGGCAAGGTCCCAAAGCCTGTACCGTCAATAATTTTACCTGTGCAAAGCAAGCTGAAATGAATATAGTTGTGCAAAACTTGCAAGTGTACTTTTCCAAAAGTTGCAGTTGGTGCTGGTGCAAGGTAATTTTGTGGGAGATCCTGGGCTAAGAAACTAAGATATTCATGGGCTTGCCTTTTGAAAGTTATGTCCATGTTTCTTTGGACGAGGGCTAACTAACTTGGGAATACAATTACAGAATGTAAATGTATTCTATTTTATTCTCTACACATTTTCTGTTTTAAATTTGCAGGCTGGGAACCTGTGGCCCCTCTGGGTGTTGCTGAAGTACAATTCCTTTCATCCCTGTTCATACTGTCTAGGGATGATTGGAGGTGGAGTCCAAGAACATTTGAAGGACCACAGGTTTCTCTCCCTGATCTACATAGTCAAAATCTATTTGAATGATGTGTTAATTTAACAGTTCTGCAGTTTGTTATTCATTCCCAGTATCATCAATATAAATGATATGTTACTACATTCGATTTTGATTATTCAACACGCCAATCTTTGGGAGTGATAGATCGTTAACATTTGGCAAGAGGATGCTACCTGGGGCTGATTGTAGTTTGGCGTCCAAAAATATCTGCCAAGCTACAGTGTCTTTTACTCTTGCTTTAGATAATGGGTGGAGATTTTTCTTTCCTGTTCTTGTTAAAAGTGAGCTTTAAATACCATGTGCTCCCCAATCAGTGTTAGAAATTCAGATATATAAGCTAGGTGCCAAATGGCTCCTTAAACCAAGGTTACAGTTGCCAAAACGGAATGCCTAGTTGCCATTTTGGTCCCTGAAATTCATTATGATTGTGCAGATAAAATGTAACTGATAGAATTCTGGAGGATGTGGTATTAGTGTGTCAAAACAGTCAAGATCCAATGATCCCTAAGCATGGACCTCCAGATGGTGGAGATGTCAGGCACCATTCTTTCACCCAGACATCTTCATTTGGTCGCAAGTGGCCAATAGGTGCTAAATGTGCTTGGCTATTTTTTTGTTTAAGCCCTCTGTGAAGTAAGTATTGAATTGTGCGTATACCACCATCCCTTTGTGGAGTCGGAAAATCTAAGTAACTATATGCCATGGACTCCCTGGATGGGTTTCACAGAGCCCTTGGGGTCCGCGGACCCCCAGTCAGGGACCACTGCTCTATCATATTCCCCCATTTTTATTTTTAACTAAAAATCTGCAAATGGTACACAACCCTCCTTCTCCCTTTGCCATGTTGGATGGATCGGATAGGGACCTCATAATGACAGATTCAAGTAATAGTGATTTGCTAACTATTCTTTCTGATTTGGGCCATTAATAGGAGAAAGTGAAGTTTGACTATGTTGTACTGAAATGAATCAGATTTCAGTGCTGAACTGTGCACTTATATTGATTTTAGTGGGGTGCATTTACCTAACGTTATGTAGATTAGATCCCATTTTGACATTAGCTTCAAAAAAATGTGCACAGAAAGAGTTTATCCTTTGTCACTTTCCTGTAGAAATCAGAAAATGTGTGTATGTGTTTTACTTTTCCTGTTTGAATAATAACTTTCTACACTACTTATTCTGGCAAACCGGTACATAACCTCCACCCCCAATCCAGAAATATTTTATGCTAGTGTTATTCCATTATTGCTTCAGCTTAGATGTCAAATCACTGACATTTCTTTCTTTCTTTTTTTAAACTACTTAAAAATGCTATAATGGAAAGTGCCATTACAAAAGTCAGTCTCCATAAAATGACATCCTTTGACGTTAACGTCAGTTTGGCTGTTGAGCAAATACCTTATTTGTATAGGAGGAAGCAGAGAGATTGCAGTAACTATTTTTCTTTCTGATTTATACAACTGGCAAAGAGACCTTTTAGAATTGAGCTTTGCACTCATCTCAGAATTTTTATAACAAATATCTTCTATAAGTGACTTAGATTGTTCATCACCTTTCAAGCTATTTGAATTTTTCAGCTTGCTAATATTGTTTTGTTGGGAGAGTTGTTTTTCTTACCCTAATCTTCACAGTACCGAAAAGGCCATTTTGCTCACTTCAGTAGTCAGAAATCAGAAACCAGTTATTCGGTGCATTTTTCAAAAAGTGCCATTTAAGTTCCATATGATCGATCCTCTTGATTTATCAACTTCTTGTTTGTCACAGATAAAATATTTAGCTACTCTTTTGTTATGTAAATACTGGCAACATTCAGACCATGAAGCTTTGCCCCATTGCCCTAGTCTTATGAAAGATGTATTGTAAGTTTTCGTAATGCAGCATCTAGGTTCACTGATGACCTGCAGATCATTGGAACACCTGTGTATGCTAAAATATGTAATTAGAATAATAGAATTGTAGAGTTGGAAGGGACCGCAAGGGTCATTTAACCCCCTGCAAATGCAGGAATATCAAGAAATAATTTTAAAATGATTGATACCATTTGATGTTTGATAATGGGTAATATCTAATGCTCAGGGTGGATTCATTAAAATCTATAGATATGTCCATTGATTTTAGTGGGTCTGCTTCAAATATGACTAACATTGAATATTCCTCAATGCAATTCTTGATTTAAACTATTTCGATGGAGATCACTTAAGGCCTTTGTTTTCCCCAAACACTATCCCAGCTAAAGTTAATGACATTTTAGATCTGAACATAAATATTTCATATTGAAACTTTGGTTGCATCATACCTTTACATTTTTCTTTTCTCTTCCAGAGGCTTTCCTAATCAGCAGGGATTTGTCATATTTTCTGAAGATCCAGGGAAATGTTTCATCAAATGATCTGATCACTAAAGACTCCAAAAATACAATAACTAATAGCAACAATAATGATGCATTTTCTCTCTCTCTATAGGACATCATTGTGGTAGCTGGATTCAGCATGGCTAAGTCCACCAGTGAAGCTGATGGGCGTTGCTGTCGGCTAGAAGTCTCTGACGAAGCTGGGTCAACTATTTATGTATGTTTTTCAAGCTTTTTCTTCTCTCCCCTCACTCCAAAACTTTCTTAATAAGAGGGTTTATTAAGGTGAATTACTAAAAAGCACATCAAGGTCTACTTTAAAAAGATAGGAGAACTTTACCCTTCAGCATACTAACAAGTGGGATTCAGAGAAAACCCTTGGCTACAGCTGAATGTCTAAGGGGGCTTTAGACCTGCATTTGTGTATCAAACAGCAACCCACCAGAAATCTTAGAATTGGAAAGGGACCACAAGGGTCATCTAGTACAACTCCCTGTAATGCAGGAATAATTTGCACAATGTGGGGCTCGAACTCACAACCCTGAGATTAAGATTCTCATGCTTTACCGACTGAGCTATCTCTGGTGATAAAGAATCAGATAGAGTTCACAGCATGTGGAAAACTATTTTTGATACTGAACAGAGTTTCTAAGCAATCTGACACACTATGCGGTCCGCTGCTGCCCAAAGGAAAGAAAGTAAGCATTACTCAAATGCTTTAAAATGTGTGTAGCTCATACAGCTCTGTCTCTTTAGCAGCGTTTATAGGGTAGTTTTGGAAATGTGTAAAGTCCTTTTACTTCTCTTTCTCTTTCTCTACATAAAAATGTAAGGCTGCCATTGCTGGGCCTCCATTGGAGGAATTGTAGAGCCACATCACAATCCTGGATTTGCATGATGTTGGGGCAGGGGAGCAAACACGAGGCAGGATTTAAGATGGAGTTTTAAACAACAGCAAAAAGTTTGAGTAAAGCTCAAGAGGGACACAGAGGAGCTCGGGCAGGTAAGGGGCTGTGAGGGAGTGCAGGCCTTGAGGGAGCTGCGGAGATAGAGAGGCCAGAGTTGCTTTGTGGGAATGGGGAGGCTGAAGGAGGCGATGGCGGATTTGGGTGAGGTGTGAAGGAAAGGATGGGACTAGCAAGGAGGGTGACAGTAGAAGGAAGTTTGGTATGCAATGTGAGCAGGGGCAGAAGCATACAGTACATATATATATATATATCTCACAGTGACTAACGAAGCAGATATTTTACATTACTGTAACAAAATGTCTCAGGTTCCACCACCTTCATCAGTTGCTCTGATAAAAAAATTAGGATGTTTCCAAGCTGGCAGTTACAGAGCATCTGAGCATTCTGTCCTCAAAGTTCTGAAATGGCCAGCTCGGAAAGAGCCTCACCTTTTATCTAAGCAAGGCAGACGCGGAAACATTTTGCTATAAGAATTCAAAATTTCTGTTTTGTTAGTCACTGCAACAAATACATGGTTTTAGTGATTAGCTGCATCCTTTCAGGATCCAGAACAAGGTTGTCTTAAATGCTGTTTAGTGCGTTCATATTTTTCTCTCTCTATATGTGTGTATATGTGGATGTATATGCACAACACTCATCCTTTTGGGACTTGCCAATCAGAAGGTTGGCGGTTCGAATCTCCGCGATGGGGTGAGCTCCCGTTGCTCTGTCCCAGCTCCTGCCAACCTAGCAGTTTGAAAGCACACCAGCGCAAGTAGATAAATAGGTACCGCTGCAGCAGGAAGGTAAATGGCGTTTTCGTGCGCTCTGGCTTCTGTCACTGTTCTCCGTGTGCCAGTAGCGGTTTAGTCGTGCAGGCCACATTACCCAGAAAGCTGTCTGTGGACAAACACCCACTCCCTTGGCCTGAAAGCGAGATGAGCGCCACAAGCCCATAGTCGCCTTTGACTGGACTTAACTGTCCAGGGGCCCTTTACCGTTTATGCACACACCCCTGGGAGAGTATTGGATGTTGTTGTGGGAACCCTAACTATTATGACTTGGGCCTATAAATCCAGTTGTGCTGTATTGAAGTACCGTATTAACCCAAATATAAGCCACACCCGAATATAAGCCGCACCTTTAAAATTGGAGGGGGAAAAGGAAAAAAGAAAAAAAACCCACCCAAATATAAGCTGCTCCATTCCTCGCTGCTCCTGGCTACATACTGGGTGGAGGGGGGGAGCCATGCTGCGTTGCCGGCAGCCTTTCCCCTTCCTTGCTGAAGGGGAAATATGAAATATGAAAAATGAGATGCACACATTTTGTATAAAATTTAAATTTGAAATTCTTGAGGGATTCTCATTTGTGCCATTGCAGGCTGGGGTAGTTTTGAAGTTGTTGTTGCTTTTGTAGATAAAAATGAAGAGGAAAATTAAAACCAGAGAAAGCACCCACCAAGTAGGTATTCTGTTACTATATCGTTGTAGTATTGAGTGTAAAAAATGCTGATAAAAAATTAATTCATATTATTTCTTAAAGACTTCTTTTAAATTGAAAGAGCTACTTTGAGTGAAGTTCCCTTTTGGATCCACGTGGCAGTGCAAAAAAAATAAAAATGCTATGGATTGTTGTGTCATCCAAACCTCGACTATGGTTTGTTTTCAAACAAATCACTGTCTGGGTTTGTATCACATGACAAGCCATAGTATGGCTTGTTTGAGCTTTGTGAATTCATTCTGGGGCCAGCATGGCAGAATAAAGGCACATCCATTATTAACTCATAAACAAAGCCAGGTAAACTGGCTTATCATGACATGCAAACTAGGTCCTAGGTAGCCGTAGAGTACATTTGTGCAATATGTTTTATAAAATACAGAAATTTAAATTACCAAGGGAAGAACTATCCCTCAATCTATCCCAGTACAGCCTGGGAACCTTTAGAAATATTTTAAATCCTATCCATTTGATCTGCTCTTTTGAGCTCAGGGCTAAGTTGGGAAAGGATGGAGGGGTTTTTAGTGAATTTTCTTTACTTCTTTTTTATATATATATATTGGCCATAATAGAAATATGCATTATTAAACTATTCTGTTCTGTTAGTTTGTGGTTTTTTTAATACTGACTCCAAATATTTGACATAAAGTAGTCTATAAAAATATAAATGTTTGCTGATTAGAATTGTTGGTTTACATAAATATTTAGGTAGCATTTGCTATATGTTTGACATAAGACAACTCACTCAAATTACAATGTAATAAAAATGCATACATTTATTATTTCTATCTTTTAAGTTACCTATACATAATAGATTAACTTCCAGCATATATTTGTTCAAAGAACAAAGAATGTCCGTCTTAAATATTGGAATAAGAAATCTGAAACTGTCCTTATTGTCTTCCAGTTTGTTCTAACAATCTTCAGTTCTGTTTTTCTCCGCAGGTTTGTACTAGGTCATCCAATACAATTACTGGTTCAGAAACTGTAGCCATGGTAAGTTTTGTTTTGGTGTTTGTTTTATTTTTGTTTTAAATTGCAGAAGTCATCACGAGTTCAGTGCCTGAAACAAGTTTTACAGCAACTTTAAGATAGACTGTAGAAATGGCTATAGATCTCAAAATAATTTTGCATTAGCTGCTGTAGGGAACAGAATTACAAAAGGAATAAGGCAGAGAATAGTTGTCCAGAAATTTTGAATAAATCCAAACACATACTATGTTTCCTCCTTTGAGCATCTCTCTTTACACTGTGAGACTGGGAATGCTTTATGAATGTGTTTTCCAGCTACTTTAATTTGTCTTACGTATATAGAAAAATTCTTTTCAAGCAGCCCCGCTAAATAAAAAATACACCAGGCTGTAGAGGCTCAGAAACTCTGGCAAGTGCGCTAATTTCCTGAACATCTTGGAGGTGGTCTGCAAGTATTACGACTGTTATTAGGCTAGCCAGCAGAACAAGGTGATGACAGAAATAATTAAAACGCCTGTGGCACCTTCTGCTGGTTGCTGGAGAAAATACAAAAATTCATGTGTTCCAACAGCCTTTCCAAAACTTTATTGAAGCAAATTTGCTGTATCAGGAGAGGGCAAACAATGCAGATTTTTTGACATGTGTACAACTGGTTGGCAAGATTCTATACTCATAAGGGCCATATTGAAATTGTAGTGTGTCAAAAATCAATTGGCATAGATAAAAAACCAGTTGGCTTTCTCATTCTATATGTTGGACCCATGTGTTTTCTCTTCTCATGTAAGTAGCTTACACACTTATTCCAACCACAGAATGTACAGCAAACGGGTTTTTTAAACATCCGGTGAAATGATCAATCGGCATGTGTGATCACTATTAAAAATACGGAAATTAATCAGAATTCTTGTACTAGAAACATTTAACTTATGATTGGACCTGGTGGGTTTTTTTTCTGTTAAACTATACAGATGGTTTAGTTATACAGCAACATAAGGAATCTGTGTCATTGTATGGTGTTGGCAACAATAATTTTGTTGGCAGAAAAAAGGAGATCAGCAACGATACCAACCATTAATAAATACAGAGAGAAAATGTAGGAATTTGCTTCAATGGCCACATTAGCTTGTTATGTCAGAGAACAAACCAACAAGATGAATTTGCAACAAATTAGTAGGCGCGTATTAAATATAGATAGGATTTAATCAAAACAAGTTGTGGTTTTACACTCCTTTGAAGTTTGGTTTGTTGAGGATAGTTAAACTAATTATTTAATCTATTCTTGAAGGTTATGATATAGGTTCTTGTCTCTTTTCTTCACTTAGATTAATGCCTTTTGAAATAATAAACAAATTTGTATCTGCAAACATTTTATAGCTTTAACTATGCAGATGTACTATTTAAATTAGAAAAGCAAAAAAGCTAGTGTTTCTGGAATGGTCTGATATTTGCCATTTGCCAGGAAATAACACTTGGCTGTCTCATAAGAAGAGTCCTGCTGGATCAGGCCCGCAACATATATAACAGTCATAGCTTGCAGCAATTGATAGCCTTATATTCCATGAATCTGTCCAATCCCCCTTTAAAACCACCCAAATTGGTGGCTGTATGCCTCTTGTGGGAGCAAATCCCATAGCTTAATTATGTAATGTATAAAGAAGCACTTTCTTTCTTTTGACCTGCATTTCCTAACATTCGTCTTCATTGGATCCAGATTCTAGTATGAAAATCGTCATCTCCCCCCCCCCCCATCATTTTACACAACCCCAAATTGTTGTCACCTTTCCTTATAGGGGAATTCTTCCAAAGGAGGAAGGAGTATTCTGATGGAATGTGCAGTAGCAAAGGAAAAAAAAATTTTTTATGTTCATAATGGACCTGATATCTAGGCCCTGTATATAAAGAAAGTTTTTGCAAAAGAAAAGAAGAGAGAGAAGAAGAAGCTTGCCACTTTAAAACAGCTACAGAATTTTTCTTGAATGTGATCACTTTCTGTTTTGTCTTGTTAGCCTGTTGCCCCCAAGTACACATACACCCCTCTGAATCTTGTTAAAGGCGGGACTATTGTCAACCTCTATGGTGCTGTGAAATTCTTCAAGCCTCCTTATAAATGCAAAGGAACTGGTATGTATAATTAAATTTCAATTCAATTTATTACGGTCAACGACCAGTATACACACGCACGCACACACACAGAGTTACATACAAATCAGCTATAGATATAGATTAAAATTGGTCTAATGTTAACTAAAAGAGGATGACCATCTTGCTATTGAAATATGATTAATAATCATTGCTTTATAAGAATTGGATTTAACATAATTATAAGAATCCACTGATCAGAGAATAGTGTTGCTTAACCCGAAGAAACAGATCCGGAGTCTCTTGTTTGCTCTGCCCGAAGCTTAATTGCAACAACACAAAACTTTGCCACTGCAGCAGTGACCTTAGGATTGGTATCAGAGAGTAGCCAGTACATATAGTAGTCTTCAGGCCATCCCGGGTAATCCCTTAATAGGGGAGAGATAATTAATTTATAATTAAATATATAAAACTCACAAAGTGTTCTGCTTTAAAAAAAATGCTCATAGCAAATATGAGCAAGAAGTAGATTATGGGTCATTGTATGATTTCTGATCAACTGCTCAATGCTTCCTGGATGCTTGGATTCCTGTAAAAAACCCTTGCTCAGATGCACCTTGGTGAGCCACCTTGGTCTGTTCCACCCTTTCAGTGACGTCTTTTATGACGTTCCCGCATCAACTTTTGGGTTCAGTGCTGTGTGCGATTGTGCACATATTGGTCGCGCCTAAAACGGGGGTTGCCTGTTGTGCTCAGTATTATCACTAACTCCAAATCAAAGTTTGGAAATGTGATTAAAGTGAGCTTGTTGTACTGTAACTTGGAGTTGGTAGTGGTTAGGGCAGACCATGGTTAGCTTTGAAAAGGAAAGAAATTCATGCTAGCGTGGTTAGGCAGCCCAATGTCTTTGGCGATAGTTGAAGGTTTTATTCCTTTGTGGAGAAGCTGTGGAAACCTCCCTGTTCAATGCACACCATTTGATGCAACGGTGAGAAACTGAAGAGGGATTTCTTTGCTCTTTGGGATTGACAACTAGAGGAACATAGTCTTTGGTCATGGTGTTTGAAAATGGATCTGCTTCCTTCACTTCTTTTGTTTAAAAATGAACATGACTTTAGTTAAGGCATGCATGCATGCATGCACAAACTCAAGATAGTTTGTGGTAATGGTATTTAAACATAAAACTGTTGGAAATGTTGAAAGATAAGTGTTTTCACATCCCAGTTAAGAAGAAAAATGAATAAAGCACCATGAGGTACAATAATTTATATGTCAGACCTTTAAAAAATGGATGGGGTAATTAAATTTGGTATCAAGAACTGGTAACGGTCCATCTGTTATTACAGATATTACACCATATGCTTTGTCTGTTTTTCCACAAAATGAAATTAAAATGAATATCATTAGTTTCATCTCATATTCACTTATAAACTAAAATTATATTGCAGGCATGAACCTGGAAAATAATGTGTCTGCTCTAATTTTGGGGGGAATGGAGCAATTTGCATATTGGTCGTTAGTTTTGTGATAATTTGAGCTGATGATAGAAGGCTTACTGTCATAGAAAGAACTTTCTAAACTGGTCAACTTCTTTCATCATGGTGTTCTTGTATCCTGACAAGGCAGACTGTGGCAGTAATGAAAATTATTTTTATACAGAATTCCCAGGAAACTTTTTTAAAAAAGTGAACCCAACTTATTCCTTTTGTCAGGATCTTGGGGAACAAAAGCAATACTTCTGTAGATGATACGTTTTACAAACAATTTGTTAAGTTTGACCATTTGGGGAAATGGTTGTGCTGGGTGTTGTTTTGTTCTGTTTTTTTGTTTTTTTATGGCTGACTACCTTCTTGTGATGGTAACCCTTACTAACTGGGGTTTCTTTAGAATGATTCAAGATCTTGTTTTGGCTAAAACTGGAATGAGTTGTGTTGTGGCTTGTAAATTTCATGAAAGGCCCACTTATTTCCTGACAACAACCTGAAGCCATCGTTTGCTGATTATTTGCAAACCTTTGTGTGAGTTATGATCTGGTGCTATGTGTGAATGCAGCACCATTCCTTAACCATGTAGTCACAGAATCACAGAATCACAGAATCACAGAGTTGGAAGAGACCACAAGGGCCATCCAGTCCAACCCCCTGCCAAGCAGGAAACACCATCAAAGCATTCCTGACAGGTGGCTGTCAAGCCTCTGCTTAAAGACCTCCAAAGAAGGAGACTCCACCACACTCCTTGGCAGCAAATTCCATTGTCGAACAGCTCTTACTGTCAAGAAATTCTTCCTAATGTTTAGGTGGAATCTTCTTTCTTGTAGTTTGAATCCATTGCTCCGTGTCCGCTTCTCTGGAGCAGCAGAAAACAACCTTTCTCCCTCCTCTATATGACATCCTTTTATATATTTGAACATGGCTATCATATCACCCCTTAACCGTCTCTTCTCCAGGCTAAACATACCCAGCTCCCTAAGCCGTTCCTCATAAGGCATCGTTTCCAGGCCTTTGACCATTTTGGTTGCCCTCCTCTGGACACGTTCCAGCTTGTCAATATCCTTCTTGAACTGTGGTGCCCAGAACTGGACACAGTATTCCAGGTGGGGTCTGACCAGAGCGGAATACAGTGGTACTATTACTTCCCTTGATCTAGATGCTATACTCCTATTGATGCAGCCCAGAATTGCATTGGCTTTTTTAGCTGCTGCATCACACTGTTGACTTGACTGCATCACACTGTAGTCTATAAAGGAATGAGTAGTAATTGGAAAACAAACTAAATTTTGGAGAAGCAAGCATGCTTGTCTGTTTGTGGGACAACTCTGGCTTCACTCATGGTTTGTTAATCAAACCATGACTTAGTGTTATGTGTGAACAAGACCTCCATATCTTACATAGTGTCTATGCTGTTCTCCTATGTAGTTTGTAGAACATTAAGAAAAAAGTATGTAAAGCCAAATACAATTCTGATGTACAAGTTATATCAATATGGTTAACATTTCCTAGTTCTTTCTGTATAGGAATTGTCTTCCTGTAACCAAGATGAAACTTTTAGATTCTTATACTTCAGCATCTTTTGATGCTTAGTTATGCTGGGTCTGTATGTTTGAGAAAACTGCATTCACTGTGAGATTTTCAGTCTTTAATTTTAATAGGGATATTTTTTCCCCTTCTGGAGAGCTGCAGAGAGCTGGGAAGATTATTATTTTCTATCCTTTAGGACATTATAGAAGGTGTTGCTGATTTTTAAAATGTTATTTCTGGATAGGCAGATATCCTCTTATTTCTCGTTCCTCACCACTTGTAGCTTTTAAATGTAAAATGGTCAAAACCAAAAGGGCATGTAGACAATCACTTGCAGAGAGGGTGCTTCTCAACTCAAGATATCAAATGGAAATTTAAGGTTGGCAACCCCCTATTAAGATATCTGAAGACTTCACAGCTGATGGTAGAAAATTTAATCCATGAAATGGCAATTGGATCCAGGCTAGGGTCTCTAATGATATAGAAGTAACTGTAGCTCCAACTACTGCTGTGAGGGTTTAATATTTTCCTGTTCCTTTTTTTGCTGTTAAGCCAAGCAAGTTTACAGTAGCTGTTAAGTAATTTTGTCAGTAGCTGTTAAGCTACTGTATTTCCATAGGTTTTTTTTGCCATTCTTAAGCAATGCTAATACAATTAAATTATTTCATGGTAGCATACCGTATTTTTCGCTCCATAACGCGCACCTAGTTTTTTGAGGAGGAAAGCTCCCCTTTTTGAGGATCAGTTCAAAGTTGTGCATCTTCTTTTGGAAGAAGAAAAGCCCCATTTGCAAAAGGATCAGCTCAAACTTGTTGTTGTGCTGCTGCTTTTGCAAAGGAGAAAAGAAACATTTGCAAAAGGAGCAGCTCAAAGTTGTTGTGCTGCAGCTTTTGCAAAGGAGAAAAGACCCATCTGCAAAAGGAGCAGCTCAAAGTTGTGCTGCTGCTGCAGCTTTTGCAGAGGAGAAAAGACCCATCTGCAAAAGGAGCAGCTCAAAGCCCTTTCTACAGTTTCCAAACAGATAATCTAATCAGCCAGTCACATGTCGCTGGGGAAACCAACAGCCTCCTCTGCAGGAGGACCTTATCTCTCTTCCCGATCTCTTTCTCTCTGCAGCGACCTTATCTCTCTTCCCGATCTCTTGCTGATCATCTGTAAAGCGGCAGCCTTTCAACACCCCCTTCTCTCTTTGTAAAAGAAAAAGCTCAATCTTCTTTTGGTCCCTGGGCAATTCAGCTCCAGGGACCATGCATTCGCTCCATAACGCGCACAGACTTTCCCCCTTCCTTTTTAGAAGGAAAAAAGTGCGCGTTATGGAGCAAAAAATACGGTAATTTATTATTAAATTATTTCATGGTAGCATAAGTTTGCGACTTACTACAGAATAAACTAACCTGACCCAATTGATCTAAATCACAGACAATACAACCTGGAACTCCATAAAAGCCCAGACTTGTTATCGGCGGGAAGTGTGCTGTTCTAAATAAAAGGGCTTCAGTGGCCTGAACAGAAAGTTGGGATATCTAATAAAGATGAACACTCACTTCCGTTGAATTGATTGGTAAAAATACATAGATCAGCAATGGCTTGCAATTTGGTGTGGAGCTGCTATACTGACTTCCTGGCAGCTGAGTCGCTGCTGCTTCCTGGAAGGGCGATGTAATAGGAAAGTTGGCATGACCAGCAGAACCCATTCTGTCACCTTGCTCATGCTGGTAAGCAACTGTGATCCACTTGCTCGAAAGCTAGCATTGCAGATATATCGCGGTTGGCAAGCTGCTTCTGGCATACATATCTGCAGATATCTGTTGGTCTCAGTGGAAACACCGGCTCCCTCGGCCTGAAAAGCAAGATGAGCGCAACCTCATAGTGGCCTTTGACTGGACTTAACCGTCCAGGGGTCCTTTACCTTTTTTACCTTAACATTTGGCATAACATCACAGAAGTGTTGGACTTTAAAAATACAATTTCATATGCAGTAGCAAGCATAAGTGGATATAAATATTCCAGCCACCTGATGTGATAAGGTACCTGGGACAGGCTAACTCCCTATATTCAAAATCATGAGACAGATTCTTTAACAGTTAAGGCATGAGAACATGATCTACAGACGAAGGGCAGTATACAGATACAGTGGTACCTCGTGTTGCGTAACCTCCAGGTTACGGAATCTTCAGCTTACGGCCGCGGCAAACCCGGAAGTGTATCACGCCGCATGTGTGCACAGAAGCGGCGCCTCTAGTTATGGATTTTTTGGGGTGCGCACAGTACCCTGAAACGAATTAAATCCGTAACCAGAAATAATAAAAATAAAAATAAAAATAAAAAATAATTAATTGGTTGGAATCTTCCTTTGGTTTCAGTTCTGTGAGCCATGCAAGCTGTTTGCTTTCAAGTTGTTGTTGTTTTCTGCAATCCCACATGTTTTGAAACAAAAATGTAAGGTGAGATTATTAGAGTGCTAGGAAGAGCCTTCAGGCTATGGAAAGAAAGTCACCTTGGAGATGCATTCTATCCAACACATTATAAAAGAATATGGTAGAGTGAATTTTTGTAAGCATTTGTTGTACTTCAGTGCCAGATTCTGGTAATCCATGAGGATGTATTAGCATTAGTTTTGCACTGTTGAACTGACACGGTTTCACTCCTTAAGCGATGCGAGATCCCATGTTTTGTGAAAGTATTTTATGTACTGTACTGTATTTCTTGTCTGAACTGAGATAACCCTGTAGTGACGCACAGAGCTGTAACTTGAAGCAGCCTGTATATTTGTCGAGGTTTGAAAATATTAAGATTTAAATTTGAGTTACCGGTACCTTAGAACTTGTATATCTTGCCAGCATGCAATTTTTCACCTTTTTTAATTAAAGTGAGGTACACAATATGTAGGTTTAAAACAAGTTGTCAGATTTTAATGAGGTTGCAAAAATGTATTATTCCTACTTGCTTTTTACACCTCTGTGACACACTTAACTGTACTTTGATGCTATTTCCTGAAGATAATTTGCAAAGTTAAACAAGCAGCTAATTCAGTGTCATACTTCTTAGGCCTTGTTTCTCGGGACTAATCCTTTGAGAATTAGTTGCTTTACAGTAAGTAAAAAAATAAGCTAAAAATATTTTTGTAGTATTTGCTTTTGGCTTAAAGCACCTCATTGGAACTATTCCCTAACTATTTGTTGAACATGACGTTCCTGTCTCAAAGTTAACTAATTTAAACTGTAATCCTAGAGTGCGTTGTGCAGTGGTGGCAGAGAATTACGAATAAGTATTTGTAATATACACTGTAGACTATTATATTCATGGCTTCTTTGATTAAAGGCTTGGCTTAGAGATACTAGCAGGCCTTGCAATAAAACTCCAAGGAAATTCGCACTTAATCTTACAGAGGAAATTAGGTGAATTGCTCAAGATTGTTTCTAATACCTAGCAGGAAGTTTAATTTTTCATCTCTTTACACATTAAGATCTAGTTAGCACTATTCAATGTAAAAATGTCAATGGTTTCCAGTATGATGGGCAAATCTAGTAAACTATATCGATACATGGTGTTGTTTTAGCCCAAATGTTTTATGTTGTTTCTGCCAGAGCCTGTAGAAATAATAGATTGGTCCTTTGCATTAGAAATTCATTTTTTAAAGGATGATGTCCTGAATATGAAAATTGGCATTGATACCCAATACTGTTATGGAATGTAGTGCTTAGAGGATCAATGACTGGGCAAGCGCTAACTAGGCTTTAGGAAGGAGGCGGGAGAAGTCTAGGAACCTGGCAGAGTGCCTTCAAGCCTCCTTCCCAAAGCCCAGTGCCTCACTTACCCAGCTTTGGGAAGGCACCATGAGGGCTGCGGCATCAAAAGTTGCTGTTGACATGTCAAGATTACTGAAAATGCACGCACTTTTTAAACAGAGGTAGGTGTAAAATTTCTGGCATGGCTAATCTTAGGAAATTGTATTGCTTTCTTAAAAGCATATGGAATCCTATAATCTCACCCCTGTATTTATTCTCATGATGTTACCTGACTTCATGAGCCTTTATGTATGCTTTTAGAAACATGGTGCCAACTTTTTTACATCTATATTTTCTCCTTTACAGATTATTGCTCAGTGATAACCATTGTGGACCAATCGGATGCCAAGCTGATATGTTCACTTTTTAATGTAAACAGAGATGCCCTTCCACAAATCTACAAAAATGGTGACATTGTTCGATTTCACAGAATAAAGGTACCTTTGCTGTATTTGCCATTCATTGTAGAGAGGAAGCTGGACTGTTGTACGTTGTGAACAAAGCAGGCCATTATTTTACATCCAAATTGATGAGATGCAATTCTGTGTGAATGTGGGACTCCCACTGTTGGTTATGGGAGAAGTTGGTGCAAATGTCTCTTTTGCATCCAGTTGACAGTAATGGTGAAACATCTCTCTAGCTCTTGAGACCAGCTAAGCTGAAGCCTTATTAGAACTCAGTGAACACTATGTTAAATTTAAACAGCCTTTTTCTGATCTGTCAGTATCCATTTCTGTTTCTTCAATTTTTGTCATCATATTTATCATGGACTTCTAAAACTGAAGGTTGGTCCTTTCACATATATCAGGTCATTTGGTGCATTTCCAAACACAGACCAGGTTCTTTTACATGCTGTGGAAGATGGAGAAGACTTAGGTAGGTAAGAAGCAAGAGGAGCTAGAGGATTTGTTGTACAAAGAGGTCCTTGCAACCATGTTTCAGGCATGCTTGTCAGGGAATCCCAGTCTGTATTCCTTGGCCAGATACCCAAATATATTCTGTACTCTAAAACATTTGAAGGTACCTTCCCAACATCAAGCCCTAAGTATCCTGTTTGTTTTGTAATCTGATCAAATGCAGAAGCAGTGCTACCATCAGTTGCATTTCTGTCTTGGAATCTTGGAGCCAACAGATTTGCAACAGTTTGAATTGGATGGCAACAAAATTAGGTTGGTCTGTATAATCTCCCAGTCCTCTGAGTTCAGAAACAGATATGCCAACTATGCCAATGAGAGGAAAGCCATAAGCAAGGAAGGCCTTGAACCCTTCTTCCTTCTCTTGCGACAGCGTCCTCCCAAGCAGTAGAAGTGCATCTTTGCTTTGCAATTTAGAGTTGTACTGTGTGTAGCATTATAATAGAGAAATCTTAAGTCTCCACTTATGTAGGGGTTACGTTCCGGGCCCCTGTGCGCATAAGCAAAAATCGTATAAGTGAGGAGCACCCCTAAAAAGCCTGTTACCACCCCTTTCCCCTTCTCTCCAGCTCTCCTGCTATCTCTCCAATCCAGACCAAAATATCTAGAGTTGAAGTTCTAGGGCCGGCTGGAGAATGTGTAGGAAAGTGGCTGTGGCAGCTGCTGTGCTACCCCATGCGCCAGCTGTTAGGTGTGGAAGCTGAGCAGCCTAAACAAAGCTCCACTGCACCTCAGGGGCTTCTACTTTGGGGCTTCCTCCACCTTCACTGGTGCCCTCTTCAGGCTCTGGGGTGGGTCTTCTCGTGAGCCACGAGGACTCCAGCACTCTCCCGCCATTTCCTGGTACGAATTCCTATCCATTAATTTATTTCCCGACGCCACTTGTATATGTGGTCACGCACAATCCAATGGCGCGTAAGTGTGGGGGATGCCTGTATGCAGTTTCAGAAATCCCTTTGCTCATCATTCTAAAATAAAGTATTTAATAATAATAATAATAATAATAATAATAATAATAATAATAATAATCCACTTTAAAAAAAGAAAAAGACTTGGAGGGAAGTGGGGGAGGAAAAAAAAAACATTGCACCAACCCTAACCCTTCCATTCCCATAACATTGGATATAATCCAGAATTTAAGGCGCAACGAAACAAAACACAAATTTGTTTTGTTTCTTTTAAATGGCAACAAATGTTGAACACTTTTAAAGCAGGGTGCTACACTTCATTTTTCTGTTCCGTTATTGTTCACATCTTGTGTGTTCTTTATAAGATAAGCAAAACATTAACAATAAATTGAGTTCCACCCATTAGCTCAACCACAATTGTTTGATTAAGAGCATGTGGAAAGCAGAAAAATATTTGTCAGCTTTCCTACCGTGTTTCTAAATGTGTAGCTTTGGTCACTTTAAGGCAGTTGTATCTGGGTAAGTATCTTGCAGCCATTTATCTGAGAATACAATTTAGCTGCGGTCAGGGTTCAACTGGCAGCCAAATTTAGAATAGTAAAAGTTTAATTAAGCTACTTAAATATTATAGTTTTAAGCTGTCTAAGTAAATTATAATTTTCCTGCTTTTCAGTGCCTGAAAGTTGCACGTAAAATATCTGCCCATTATTTCAGTTAATTAATGTTCTTCCAAGGCAAAATCTTTCTTTCTGTAATAGAATTTCTTCTTATCCCATTATCACACATGATCGTAAATTGCAATTAGAGTCAAACATTCCATTTTTAAAGGTGCCTAGATTTGAGTGTTATTTAGTATGTTTTTAAATGTATAGGTTTAAATATGTTAATCCCAATCTATTGAGAAAGTTTCATTTTCTTGGATTCAGAACATTCTTCTTGCAATGAAAAGTAAAAGGTTTACTTTGTCTTTTAGTACATATATTTTGGAATGTCTTGTAATATTTTTTTAAAAAAGTCTGTACAGTCATACCTTGGTTCTCGAACAGAATGCGTTCCAGGAGCCCGTTCGACTTCCGGAACTGTTTGAAAACCAATGCACAGCTTCCGATTGGCTGCAGGAGCATCCTGCAGCCAATTGGAAGCCGTGGAAGCCATGCTGGATGTTCGGCCTCCGAAAAATAGTTTGAAAACTGGAACACTCCCTTCCTGTTTTCGATCATTCGGGAGCCAAAACGTATGAGTTCCAAGGCGTTTGGCAACCAAGGTACAACTGTATTAGCTGTGCTGGCTTGGTTGTGGGTTTGACTTCATGAGTTGTCCCTTCGTGTCAGTAAATTCTGTAAAATGCTTAACAGTAGCACCATAGACAGTTTCCTTACATTGGTAGACCATTGGCCCAGCTTGCTCAATAGGTTCTACACTGGCAACAGTTTCCCATGGTCTCAAACCAAAGTCTCTTCCAACCCTACCTGGAGCTGGGACCTTTTGCATGCAAATCCCTGAGCTATGTTTCTTTCTGTTACGTTCATAAGTCACATGTAATTGAGGTAGTATCCTTTAGCGGCAAAAATTGCAAGCTGCAAAGTCCTTGGTTAAAATATTGCCTCAGCTCTGACCTTGCTAGCCTTAGGGAAACTGCTCTCTGAACCTATAATTATTTCTCTTTCAAAGCTAACAGGGTTCTATTCTGCCCCCATCAACTTCTTAAAATATAACTTAGCATTTTCACCTATATAATAAATTAGGTTTTAGTGTTTGTGTATGGATATTCCACTTTAAAAGCACCACAGTAGGATTTTTTTGTTTTTTGTTTTTTTGCTGCGATATCAAAACAGACAAACAAGCATTCTGGTCTGTACCAAAAACAAATAAATCACAAAGCACTGCAAGGGGGTCGATTATACCCCAGAAGTAAATTTTACCTTATGGGTTTAATTCTGCTCTAGGTTGCTTTACCTTGATACATGAGTTAGTATTTTGCCGCTGCAAATTTGTTGCACTGATTTCTTATGTGCAATGTGTGTGTGGGGGGGGGGGGTTCGGGGGCAAGAGCTTATTAGGCTAGGGGTTGCCAGTGTTACCATGGGTCCATCTTGCTCAGTGTTGGTCCATCTTGCTCTGCACTGACTAGCAGTAGCTCTCCAAAGTTTCAAACAGGGGTCTCTCCCAGCCCTAGCTGAAGATGCCAGAGATTGTCTGCCATCTGTGCCGCAGTAACCACTAGGTTACATTACTGCAATGCTTTATACGTAGGGCTGCCTCTGAAGACAGTTCAGAAACTTCACCCGTTGCAGAATTCGGCGGCCACCTTGCTCACTGGGGGCAAGACGGTATACACTGTTCCTCGCTCAACTGCACTGGCTGCTAATTAGTTTCCGGGCCCAATTCAAAAGTGCTAGTTCTGACCTATGAAGCCTTAGATGGCTCAGGACTGCAATACCTCAAGGACCACTTCTCTCCATAGGAACTGATCTGGACCTTGCAATCATCCACTGAGGCCCTTCTTCATGTGCCTCCTCCAGAAGAGATCCCGAGAATGGCAACACAAGAACTGGCCTTTTCTTTAGTGGCTCCCCGTTTCTGGAATGCTCTCCCTGAAATTTGGCTGGCGCTTTCATTATACTGTACATCTTTAGGTGCAAGGCAAAAACCTAACATCCGCTACCCTCTTAAATGTGTTAGGAGGGATATTGTTTTGTTTTGTCTTATTCTTATTATGTATTTTCTGTTTTTTATATTGCATTTTTATGCTGTGAACCGCCCTGAGAACTATGGATGAAGGGCAGTATACAAATTTAATAAAGAAAAAATAAATTGGGACTGTCTACATGCAAGGCAGATGCTCTTTTACTGAGCTATGACCTTCCCCTGTCATGCTTATTAATTTCAGTAGGGTCCTGGGCTCCTTTGGGAAGGGAGGGCAGGAAAGAAAATTACAGTAAGGGAATTGTGCAAACTCTGAGTGGGTTTTGACAAGTGTCTTGAGAGAAGAGGTGTAGCACTACACACGTGTCTAGAGAGTCCATTCGAACCAGGAGGCAGCAAAGGGGGGCACTTTATTTCAAATCTTATTGTCGCAAATAAATACATAAAGCTGATGAAACAAGACTTTGCTTTTTCTTGGTCAGTATACACTCCTGAGCGGTAATAGAATATATTGCTGAAGTCAGCTGAAGAATCAGAAGCTACCCATTTATCACGGCTTCACAATATTTGTTAGAGAAGCTGCTTTTTGTTTTCTTTTTTTAACTATGTCAGAGATTGGGAGTAAGGGAGAGAGTTTACCTAGTCTACTTTACCTAGGAGTTAATTAATTTTAAAACTGCTATGTTTCTTTGAATAACACCTTTGATACTTTTTTTTTGGAAAAATTAAAATATTCTGATCATTTGTTTATTAGAGTGGTCATGTTTGAGTCAGGAATGTCATCCTTCTGAAGCTTGAACACCCCTAGTAATTGACACACATTTGCTTGGGACCAGCTCACCCAACCATTCTGTACTGTCCAGCAAATGACCTTCATAAAATACTCCTTGCCATGCATTTGAAGCTTGAATAAACTGCAAGGAGTTCACACCAAATAAGTTAGCAGTCTTTTCATTAGAGTCACATATGTTCAAATTAAGGTTGGGACTAGGTAAAAAAAGTAAAGGACCCCTGAACGGTTAAATCCAGTCAAAGGCGACTATGGGGTTGCGGCGCTCATCTTGCTTTCAGGCCGAGGGAACCGGCGTTTGTCCACAGACAGCTTTCCGGGTCATGTGGCCAAATCATGACTAAACAACTTCTGGCACAACGGGACACCGTGACGGAAGCCAGAGTGCATGGAAACGCCTTTTACCTTTCCTCCACGGTGGTACCTATTTCTCTACTCACACTGGTGTGCTTTCGAACTGCTAGGTTGGCAGGAGCTGGGACAGAGCAACGGGAGCTCACTCCGTCGCGGGGATTCAAACCGCCGACCTTCTGATTGGCAAGCCCAAGCGGCTCAGTGGTTTAGACCACAGTGCCACCCGCGTCCCCACCCGTTTGAGACTAACCTCTGGTTTGCATGGGTTGGATTCCACTTGATGCACCCCAAGAATGTTGGGGCAGCGGAGCGCTTTGCCAGTCTAATATATTGAAAGTTGAGAGTCAGGCTTTTCAAATACATGCATGTTACAAAGCAATGTGTTCAAAGAAGAACGGACTGGCGTTCATTGCTTTCTAAGCCGGTACATGTCTTTCATCTTGTAATTTGCGATAATTAGTTCAAATGCATGTGATAACCATCCTACGTATTGGCTTTTTCGCCGCTGAGTTCAAAAAGCAGTACACTTTTACTTTTTCCTTACGGTGTTGCCTTTTTGTTCTTGTTGCCTAGATCAAAGAGTTCAGCGGGCAGTTGCAAGGGATTAGCAGCAGTGGATTTGCAGCACTTACCTTTGATGGCACGGTAGGAACACCAGTGGTTCCTCGAACGTCCAGCAAATTATTCACATTTACAGATGAAGACAGAAAAACAATAGAAAACTTGCGCATTTGGGTGGCATCTAATCTTTTAAACTCTGCGGTCGCAGCAAAATTGTCTGGCATCCAGCCGCCTATGTATTTTGATCTCACTTGCCAGCTTGTAGGAAAAGCAAAAGTCGACGGATCTTCCTACCTTCTCAAGGTTTGCTGCTCTCCCCGCTCCCCCAAAAATGTGTTGATTCAAAAGCTCTTTCATGTTAGTATAAAGGCAGTATGTTATAACTAATGCACAGTAAGTTTTCTCCCTTCTTAGCAGCACTGCCAAGAACCAAACAATTCTTACTTTCCACTCCTAGAGCTGCTATATTCGAATCTTGACATTGACACTCTGTAGTTAGATTGGTATGGGAAATGTATCAGCTGGTTTTTGCACATTTTACTTTCAAGTCCATGTTCAATCTGTTCTGGGAATGTTTGGCAAGGAGCAGAGGGAATAAGGGAAAGAGCATGGAGATTCAGCTGACCTCAAGGGAGTGTATTCTTGGCCCATAAGAAAATGGTGGTGAACCTCTTGTCTCGTAGGCCTAATTCGGCCTGGAATCCAAACCTCACCTACAAACAGACTGCTTCAGAGAGGCTTGCTTTGGTGCAAGTTAGCTGATTGGCTCCAACAGTGAGCTCTTTTTGAAGGTACCACCTGACAACCTAATGGCATCAAATGATGGACAAGCGGGCAGCCCCTAACCACCTGTCAAAAATAGCTGAAGGATGGCCAGTTCCTCATCCAACCCTTGGACTGAGAAACGGTTCCCCAACCATTACCCTAAGAGGAATGGTTCAGCCAGCCATGCTTTACACACAAATATAAGAAGCTGTAGTATTTGTTTGCACTGACTGGCAGCAGCTCTCCAGGTTTTCAATAAGGACTACCTGGTGCCGCAAGGAGATGGTAGGAATTGAACCTGAGATCTTCTGCAGGGAACACATGCTCTGCCACTGAGCTACCGCTCTCAGCTTAATGTGTGAAGTATTTGAGCAGAACAATTTGTTCTCCCATCCACCACCCCCTTCGTCAAATAGCTTGTAGGGTGGGCAAGTATTGATCCAGATTGAAACCCTGGCGTAAGGAGAGGTACATAGGAGTAACCCTTTGTCTTCCAGTGCAGACTGGATCATGCAATTAGAATTGCACTTGAAGGCCACGTGACTGGTGTAACATGTAGTTTTCCCATGAGGTGCCACAAAACATCAGATGCATGCTACACCGTGGGTGATTGACCACATTCAGTGCTCTGTTTCTGTATTTTGGAACATTAACCAGACACATGCAGAAATTTCAGCATTTTCAGTGGTGATAGCCTCATCATTTGGGCATTCACCCATTCATTTGAAAATTTCAGTAAAAGATAAATAAAAAAAGGAATACAGTGCTTGGCTCTTCAAACCAAAAGTTGTAAAGTACAGAGGAGAGGAGGCCGAAATTTTGCTTTGTTAAATGATTACTATTGATTAGATTATTAGATCACTATGACATTTGTGTCAATGGATATTTTTATTCTGAAATACACAAATGACCATTCCAATGAATATGGGGAAAATCAAACAAGATGCAGTCAGGAATTTACTGCTAGGGTTTATATACTTTATTAAGTAAATAATTTCATAGGAACAAACAGCAGAAAATAAATACAGTTATCTAAAAGAGGTAATAATTTTTGAGGCGGGGGGACAGAGAAACCCATGAAACCCGATTAGTTAATTTTTACTTCACAAACAAGCTGAAGGTAATGTGATTAAAAGCTTATTTTTCCTTGTGTCTGGTCACATCACAGTGCTGGATAGTCCTATCACACTTTGTTTGAACTGGTAAATTGAAATATTGTAATGCTTAGGTAGGAGATGACCTTCCCTTCCCTTTGAAAATGCAACTTATTAAAAACTGGAATTATCACTAGCAAGATTTAAAAAAATGGTTGAAAAAATATGTTGCAGGTCCTTTCTGTGTATATATTATGCATGTTCTAGTTATCTCTTTGGCTTCATTTTCAAGGTGAGATCCTAAGGGCCAAGTGTTTCCTTCCATGTGTTCACTGGAAGTTTTGGCCACCAAAATTCTTTCCTGTACAATCATCTTGTAACCTAGAAATAAGACCCTCAGGAACCACGCAAGGGCCTTCATCAGAAGTTGAAAATAGGGAGATTTCCCACTCATGCTAGGAAGGGAGCACTTAAGGTCTGTGTTCACAGACAGCACATACACACTATCTTTTAGATCCATGGGCACAATGTTCACATCATGACGTCGTTTCTTTGCCTTTTGGCTAAGATCAAGTGTAGTATCATAACCAGATGATGTCCTTTGTTTGTTGCTCTTCATGACTTTATGACACAGAGGATCCAGATTGTAGTAAGGGGATTACACAAAGCTAGTCAGTGTCTTTCAAAAAAAAATGTATTTATTGTATGAGGAATGTTACAATAGCAATAATAGCAATTATTATTATTTATTATTATTATTATTTTATTTATACCCCGCCCATCTGGCTGGGTTTCCCAGGAATATTAATATTTTAGGAGCTTATCACATTTTGAGAAATGCTACTTGAATAGGTGATTCATTCATTTTTTAAAACCATTTATATTTCACTTTCAAACTAAAGAAAGATGATCAATTAGTCAGCCAAGTCTTTGTGTAATCTTGGTCCATAAAAACCAGGAAAGTGCCAGATGTATCCTTTGGGGCCAGTCTTGCACCAGCATTTTTAGATCTCTGCTAGAGACGCCAGCAGCCTTCTTTGATTCCACCCTGTTGCCAACACTGTTTCGACTCTCAGCACAGAGAGTTGGGGTGAGATCTGCTGAAGCCAGAATCTCAAAGCTCCTCGTGACCTTCACAAAAGATAGTGAGATCAGAAAGGCGAATAAAACCTACTTCTCCACAATTCTGTGATTCTAAGTGCAGTTAGTTCAAAGTGAACTCAGTTGGCTTTGGTCAACCCTTTTAAAGCAAATGTTCTTAGAATTGCAGTCTTAATCTGGAAATATAAAAATGTGCCAGTTTTAAAAGGAGAATGAATTTTGTTTCGTACCAGGTATGGGATGGCACAAAATGTCCCTTTCCGTATTGGAAGGTGCTTGTTAAAGAAGATGACCTTGAAGGCGACAGCGTTCTCATTCATCGACTAAGAAACCTGTCAGTGGATGTTGTCGTTTACGATAATCATGTCCAATTGGCAAAATCACTGAAGGTAAGTCCTCAGCAATGCTTTACCTTATGTGTGTGATCTCACCAGAAGCTAGCTACCCAGCTCTATATTTATTTAAATTGTGTACTTTTATCTTGTCTAATCCTCCTAGCAAGCCAAACCTTCTAACCCGCCCCCCCCCGCCCGTAAAAGACCAATTGCTTTAATATGCCACAAATAAGTGTTCTCCTAATTAAGCAGCTTTATTCCAGATATTGTGGTATCATGCAGTTGTGAACATATGCGAAATGTCTTCCGTGACTTTAAATTATTTCTTGTAAATGAGATAAAACATAGTTTAATTTGTAGTCCCAGTTATAAGCAATATTTTTATACTCTTTAAAAGCCTATTGCTCATTAAAACTGCCATTAATAACTGTTTGAATGTGCAGTCCACCATTTCTTAAGTGGCTTTGCAATATTGATAATTCTCAAGGAACGAGAACAGTTTTAACTAACGTTGCTGAAGTGTATCTTGGCACTTTTGTGCCCAGCCCCCTGTCCTTAGTTCCTCTAACTTGCAGAGCTTAGTATAATCCTCGAATGCATTTAGCCTATGCCAGTATATCAGATAGGCTAGATCAATTCTGGCTGCAAGCGAGGGGAGGCCCAACTCTGCTCTGAAGTGGGCTGCCGGTGTTCTGCAGGGAAGCCCCCAAATCTGCCTCCTAAATTTATTTTGTGGGATCTCTTTTTCAGATTTAACGCCAGTTCCCCATATCTCAGCCCCGTAGAGCATTTGGGCGATGATTTTACAGACAAAGCTCTTAATTTGTTGTTGTTCAGTCGTTCAGTCGTGTCCGACTCTTCGTGACCCCATGGACCAGAGCACGCCAGGCACGCCTATCCTTCACTGCCTCTCGCAGTTTGGCCAAACTCATGTTAGTAGCTTCGAGAACACTGTCCAACCATCTCATCTTCTGTCGTCCCCTTCTCCTTGTGCCCTCAACCTTTCCCAACATCAGGGTCTTTTCTAGGGAGTCTTCTCTTCTCATGAGGTGGCCAAAGTACTGGAGCCTCAACTTCAGGATCTGTCCTTCTAGTGAGCACTCAGGGCTGATTTCTTTAAGAATGGATAGGTTTGATCTTCTTGCAGTCCATGGGACTCTCAAGAGTCTCCTCCAGCACCATAATTCAAAAGCATCAATTCTTCGACGATCAGCCTTCTTTATGGTCCAGCTCTCACTTCCGTACATTACTACTGGGAAAACCATAGCTTTAACTATACGGACCTTTGTCGGCAAGGTGATGTCTTTGCTTTTTAAGATGCTGTCTAGGCTTGTCATTGCTTTTCTTCCAAGAAGCAGGCGTCTTCTAATTTCGTGACTGCTGTCACCATCTGAAGTGATAATGGAACCCAAGAAAGTGAAATCTCTCACTGCCTCCATTTCATCCCCTTCTATTTGCCAGGAGATGATGGAACCAGTGGCCATGATCTTAGTTTTTTTGATGTTGAGCTTCAGACCATATTTTGCGCTCTCCTCTTTCACCCTCATTAAAAGGTTCTTTAATTCTTCCTCACTTTCTGCCATCAAGGTTGTATCATCAGCATATCTGAGGTTGTTGATATTTCTTCCGGCAATCTTAATTCCGGTTTGGGATTCATCCAGTCCCGCCTTTCGCATGATGAATTCTGCATATAAGTTAAATAAGCAGGGAGACAATATACAGCCTTGTCGTACTCCTTTCCCAATTTTGAACCAATCAGTTATTCCATATCCAGTTCTAACTGTAGCTTCTTGTCCCACATAGAGATTTCTCAGGAGACAGATGAGGTGATCAGGCACTCCCATTTCTTTAAGAACTTGCCATAGTTACCTGGAGAAGGAACTGGCAAGCCACTCCAGTATCCCTGCCAAGAAAACTCCATGGACAAAGACAGCAAACTATGGCAAGCTCTTAATAGCTGGGTTGATTAGCTGCCCGCCATTTGAATGGAAGAACCTATATAGCTGCCCAGTAGAATGGCCAGATATTAGCTTAACTGCTTCCAGATGGGGTTTCCATGATGACTTCCCATCAATAAGTAATCCTAGATATTTAAATTGGGTACTTTTTCTAGGGTGTGACCATCTAGAGTTCACCTGGACTTGGTAGTCCTCTTGCCAAATACAGTGACCTTGGTTTTATCGTAGTTCCTTTTTAGTAGATGCTCTTTTTTACACAACTGTCCAAATTTAACCAGCAAGCCTCCGTCATACTTTTGTGTTGTTTTTTCAAACTGAAATATACATGTTAAACTGTTTTCCTGAACAAAGGCCACAGCCATAGGGGTGGTCTTTAACCTCTTTTCTGCATTTGAAATTTCTTCAGGATTGAGTTGCTGTGTAGCCTAAATTGTTGGTCAAATGGCAGGTGACTCTATTCAATAGCATCATGTTCATTTTTGCAGTAACAGCTGGAGTTTGGAAATGGTGGTTTAACATATAAATCTGCTTTGTGCTGTTGTGCTGCCACAAAGACTATAGTGACGTCTGTATGAAAATGACATGTTTAATTTTATTTTTAAATTATACATATTGGAAAACTTGTTGCTCAGTGTGAAGGCACATAAGAAGCAGAACATATTGGAAAACTAGGTGGTGGAAGTACATTATGTTTCACTTAATAACAGCACAGTGTGAAATTTATATCGCTGTGTTCCTGCCAACAGCAGTTTGTCTTAAAACACTGCATATTTTTCCCCTTGAATGCAATACAAAACTTTAATTTCACTAAATTGCATGCTACTTGAATGGTAAATTATGTTGCTGCTTTTTATTTGCTACTAAGAAAATAGGTTAGTGGTATTGATGACTATATTTACATTTCAGGTCTTGTATGTTTTCCAGCCTTGTGTTGCATGGCACCTGGATATGCTGTGCACCAGAATAATATTTATTTTAGTATTTGTTGACCATGCTTCAGCATATGCTCATGCTGTATACAGACGTTACTATTTATGCATCATTGGTAAAGGCCGGTTGTAGCCAACACCCTCCCAGTCCCATCCCAGACAGCATGGCCAATAGTCAAGAGTGATTAGATTTGTGGTCCATTACAGCTGGAAGACCTCTCCAGTCTTTTTGGACCAGCAGGCCCATTTTGAATTTTCTGAAAATGTTGTGGGCTCCACTCACAAAATAGCTGCAGTGGGGATGTGGCCCTAATGCAACATGGGGCATGGCATAGTACAAAATGAGAGAGAAGGCACCAGACAACCTCCATGGGAATCCAGCTGTGTCCTGCTTGTTCTAAATGTGGAGATTGCACAATATTATCATAGAATTGTAGAGTTGGAACGGTCATCTGGGCCAACTTCCCGAAAGGCAGGAATCTCAACTAAAGCATCCATTCCTCACCCACCCTGCAACGGTCTGTGGCCATTCCATGCCCACTGAGTGCGCTCAGTCCTTCAACTGTTTTGTGTGCGTGGGTGCCCCCTTTTTGGCTTTTACCAAAGAGAACATGGCTGGCTGGCTGGAGCAGCGATCCTGCCAAGTATACTCCACACTGCCAAATGTTGTTTGACATCCCACTTAATGTAACTGTAGTAACAACCTGAGCTAACTCTTCTGCCTGGCATTTGTACAAGCATCTGCGGAATAGCGCTGGTGGTTATTGTCTCTGCATCCAACCCATTTTTTATATGGATTTTTAAACATAAAACTAGCTTGATTTTGTGTGGGTGGGTGTATGCAGACTCATGATTAGAATTTGCTCTTTACAAGCTAGAAGTATACAATGCTGCCCTCCAATGGAAAATACTTATATTGCACATACTGTTACATGATTACAGCCTCTGCTGATTTGCTGGGCTGTTATGAGATTGTGAACGTATTTTATTTTATTTTTTAAATCTGATTGCATCAGCTTTGCTTAATTAGATGTAAACAAGACATAGCAAAAAAGATACATACAAAACATTTATTTCTATTAGAAATAAAATTCAATTTTATTATTTTATACTTTGAACGATTATTCTTTAATAATTGTGAATTTTCAATGTTGCACAGCAAGTATCTTCCGAAACTGAGTGGAGCTTCAAAAGCAGTTTATGTTGTGGGGCCTCTACTATTTAAAAACAGGGAGGCATTAAAATGGCATGCTGGATGTGATTAAAGAAGCTCTTCAATTACTTATCCATCTCCTGGAAAAAGTAAAGAGAAGCCAGGCCAGCAGATTCCAGTTAGGCTCCAGAAGGCCAAGTCGCCAGCCTGTAAGAGCAACAACCTCCTGCTCCAGACCCCTAAAGGAGGGCAGGGCAACCAAGCCTTTTCTCAAGGGCCCAACCAGGCCTGTTTTTAGAACTTTGAGCAGTCTGCTTCCACCCCGGTTGATTAATATGAGAACCTGGTAACATAAGTTTGCTTGATTTCATCTTCCCTTCTCTCCCCTTTTTCTGGGTTTTAACTTTTTAGATTGCACTAGTTGGTGGTTACCAGTTAAATTGATGTGTAAGCCTTTCTGGCTGAAGAGTGTGATACAAATGCTTTGAATGAATGAAGTTTTATAGGCCAGGGTCCAGAGGATTACTTTGCCAGGGTAGCAAACATGGTGCCCCCACCACACTGATTTTGTTGAATTACATCCTGACTGTTGGACCTGTTGTCAAAGGATGATGAGATGTTGCTGAGCTACAACTCCTGTATGCTATCCAGCAAAGCCCAACATTTTCAGGGAGATTATCTCCACTTTCCATGCGCCAGTAGGACTTCAACTTCCCTCGCCCTATTGAGTGACAGAAACCTATGCCAAACTGCTTATGAAATCCCCCTTGCCTTTTAGAGATGTCTGCATGCCACAAGGGGGAAGTGCTACATTTAGTTTGCATCCCCTTACACACTAATTGCATGGTTCTTTGCCTCAGAGACATAGATTTCGATAGAGGCAAACCTCTCTCTTTGAGTTATGCTGCCATAAGTTGTGCTTTAATAACATTGCTGCAAACTTCCATTTTCAAGGCCTGCCCGGTAGCTATAAAGATCACCCTTTAAGGATATTTATTTTGTTCTACTGCAGGAATTGTCCATAAAGTAAGATTTTGGAGTAAAAAAGGGCCAGTTGCTGAAAATCCAAGAGTCCTAATTTTTATGTGGTTTTATCTCTGTGAGGCAGGGTGTTCTGCTCTCACTGAGATGCAGGAAGTGTCTGTGATACGTTAACACCATCTAATGGATGGTAAAGGAAGCAGCAGCAGCAGCTTTTAGAGAGAGATCCCTTGTCATGGTGCTAAAAGGAAAAAGGGGGTATTCACCTTTATTTAGGTGACTAAGAATCCACCACAACAATAAATAAACATCTCCAGTTAATTAATGCAATTCTGAGTAAATAAATGTTTACTAGACACCATCCCTGACCATTGGCCTTGCTTGTCCAGCAGCAACCAGGGGACCTTGAGTTCCTATAGGAACTGTTGGAAACTGATTTGAGAGAAGGAAATTGAATGAAAACTTAACTGAATGGAAATTGAATGAAAAATTAGCAGACTGCTGCTTGATACATAAAAGACAGGGCCCTTTCTGTTGTTGCACCCTGGCTGTGAATCTTATCCACAACCATAGAAATTTTGTTGGTCCTTTCTCCTTTAAGTTTTAGGTGAGCTTTTATTTTGTTTAACTGACCGTCTACTGTGGGGTGAAAATTCTGCACCCGTTTTTATGCTGAGTTGTTTTATCCTGGTCCTGGTTTTAGCATGCAAAATCAATTTTAGTAATTTGAACTGTTTTATGGTGTGCTAATGTATTTTACGTTTCCTTTTTGTAAGCTGTTCTGGGTTTATTTTCTAAAGGGTGGTGCAATATTAACTCATGTGGTATTTTATTTTATTGACGTGCTGGTTTTGAACGAAAAGTTCTGAAAGCAATTTGTATGCTAAAAAGGAGACAACATGTTCAGAAAAGTTGTCTCTGGCACAGTGCAGTCTAGTTGCACGGCATCATCTTCCTTAACTCTGTTATAGATGAAAACAACGAGTCTTGTTTTGCCTTCTGAAATAACTGTTTTATATATTTCAAGGTTGGAAGCTTTATTAGATTGTACAGTTTGCATGCAAAATTCCAAAGTCCGGAAGGTGAGCCTGATGTTTCATATCTACAATTTCATCTTCATGGTGGTACCACATACGGCCGTGGGATTACAAGCCTGCCGGAAGGCCACGCCGATGTTGAGGATCTAAAGAAGTAAGTACAGTGGTACTGCTGGTTACGAACTTAATTCATTCTGGAGGTCCGTTCTTAACCTGAAACCGTTCTTAACCTGAGGTACCCTGTAAGAGCTCGGGGTTGTCTCCTCGAGAGTAAAGAGCCAGAAACATCCGTTCTTCTAAAGCTAATACTTTTATTTACAAACTATGTACATCGGAGCGTTTAAGATTCATGTCCGCTTGAGTCGGTTCCAGAATCCGGGAGTGGCTTTCGCCGGTTCCTCCCCCAACATAGATGCTTTGGAATTCCAAAGCGTCGTCTCCTTTCCTTACGCTTTCCCCCCCTACGCATTTGGGGTGACAGAAGTAGCTGACCGCTTTGCTTCTCAGACCACTCAGGTGGTGCTGAGGCTCTGTCAGCATCTCTGACCCTCAGCTCCACCGCACTGCCTGGCAGTTCCTGCTCCTCACCACTGGGGCTTTCCTTACTATCCCCGCTGGACTCAGAACTGCTTCCCAGGAGAGGCTGCACTTCCCTCCATCCCTCCTTCCCCGTCTCAAGAGCCTTGCTTGAGGTCAGATCCCTGACATACCCCTTTAGCTAATGGGGTCTCCCGCTGTTGCCGCACCGCCGCCGCACAATTTCTGTTCTCATCCTGAAGTAAAGTTCTTAACCCAAGGTACTACTTCCGGGTTAGCAGAGTTTGTAACCCAAAGTGTTTGTAACTCGAGGTGTTTGTAACCCGAGGTACCACCTGTAAATAGAATTCAAGATAGGGTTGTGCCATATGCCCGGAATTTCCCAGACATAGCTAGAATACTGCAGTCGGAAGCAGTGTCCAGGCAGAAATCGCAAAAATGTCCCAGGAAATCTGGACGTATGGCAACCGATGTTGCTTTTGACAATTTCCCTAAATTGCTCAACAACTTTGGCAACCCTAATTCATGACAGCTGTCATTTGGAAGAAGAGTAGGGAATGAGAGAAGCCCTTCATTTTACTAATGGTCAGCCTTTGTTTCCCAGTAATCTATGTGATGGTTACTTCTAAACTCTATACGCATGTTATTCTAATGAATCAATATGCACAAGAGCCATTGTTGTGGTATGATCGTGCATAGAATAAAAATCAAGCAACATTAAGGAACCACAGAGAAATAGCTGTGTTTCGAGGCCCTGTCTTTTAGGGGGATGCTATCATTTTATCAGTGCATGCCAGTACTACTTTGTATTTTTAAAACTCAAGTCCAGCAGCGCTAACAATCTGGCTGTATTAGCATGTGAATTCAGGGAGTCATTGCAGCATGTTCAAATTCTGTTATTGAACATAGTCCCATCGCAATGGAATGAGAAGCACAAAGTAGATTTCATCTGAGTTAAACAAAATCCCATCTGCATGGCCATTTATTTGTTTACTTCTGTGTTTTGATTATTTTCTTCAAACTTTTTCATTTTCAGATTCCTGAACTCTGTAGACTTGATGGAAGATGAGTCTTCAGAAAGTCCTTCAGAACCCGAGAATGCTTACTTTTCATGTAAATAAACTTAAAAACAACACTCAGCTCTGTCTTCCTCGCTTTATAGTATAGTACTTCCATGTTCTTTTTATGGAGTTGTCTACCGTTTCTTTTAACGCAAGATAAAAATATTCAGAAAACCGCAAAAATGTGTGGACGTGAGCTGTGGTCCATCATTTACTTCTTTGATCTCAACAGCTGATAAAAAATGCCTGAATTACGCAAGATAGTTTTGCTTTCTTTGTTTATGTGCAAAATTGTTTTCTCTGTCATCTCGGGTAAGAAAATGTATCCTAAGAAGTTTAAGTGACAAGCAGGTGGCAACATTTTGCACCTCATATCAGGTTATTTGGGACCACATTACATTTTCTACCAAATGGAATATGTAATCTACGCGTGAAGCATGATTGATCATACCTAAAAAGATCTATTTTTTCCGTTTTTAAAGATTTTATAATGTTATAATATGTTAATGATTTCATTGTACACTATCATACTTTTAAAGAATCATAGAACTGTACCATTGCATGGGACTCCAAGGGTCATCTAGTCCAACCCCCTGCAATGCAGGAATAATTTAATGAGTTGGAATTTTAGAAATACTCTTATAAATAAAAATTAACTGATAACGCTGTAAGTAGTCAAAGCTCATGGATGCTGTTGCTCAAACATACAGCTTCTTGTCATCTTAAAACAAGACGTTTCAGTCTGTTTTGAAATTTGTTGTGGCATATTGATGTCTCTTGCAGTTTACAGGGAAATGTAAGTGGGACAAAATTAATTCCCCCTTTCTTTTCTTTTTTAAAGTAGGATCTTGTTCAGAAGGATGCCAGCAGTTATCTGTTACAGGTAGGACTCATAGATGCAGTATAGAAATATAAATTGTTGTTGTTGTTTAGTCGTTTAGTCGTGTCCGACTCTTCGTGACCCCATGGACCAGAGCATGCCAGGCACTCCTGTCTTCCACTGCCTCCTGCAGTTTGGTCAGACTCATGTTGGTAGCTTCGAAAACACGTTTACAGTGAGATTTACCACATGTTTACAGTGAGATTAAACGAGCCCTCCTCCCCCTCCCACAATCTCTCAGTCCTTGTTACACTCTATGTGCTGTCGTACAACCACCGACCCTGAACGTCAGCTGCAATGTTGCTGTCTTCCATTCAGCAGCCTCACGGCCCACGGGTAGAAACTGTTCTTTAACCTGTTGGTTTGGCTTATCATGCTACTATAAGATTAAAAAGGTGCTGACCAGGGAGTGAGTCATCCCTGAGAATGTTCCTCGCTCTTCTGAGGCAATGGTCTTCTGCGATAACATCTAGCGGACTCAGGGAACAGCCCATGATGTCTTGTGCTGTCTTCACCACCCTCTATAGGGACTTTCTGTCCATGGCTGTCAAACCAGTGTACCATACAGTATGAAAGAACATTTTCTATCGTGGACCATATACCTTTGATCCAAAGAAGCTCTTGTACAGTGTTGTTGCAAAGTGTTCTCCCCTGAATCACTTCACCAAGCCCACTTTTCCAGGTTGTACCCCCTCTAGAATGGCTCAGAGTGTGGCATGGGATACTGCAGCAGAATAGAAAATCAATAGAACTAACATTCTGCTCAGCTACAGGCATCTTTTGTATTGATAGTAGGGAGGCCTGAGATATTTAAACTTTGCGAATTTTGATAGGTACTGACCTGATCCACATCTCCCTGACTAACATGCCGATCGAAACGTAATATCCATCAGATTTACACTTTCCAAATATCCCAGCACCGTCCTCTGCTCAAAACGTATCACAATATGTTTTCGAAACGCACGTGAAAATATGTTTTGAAATCCACATTTTGAGATGGGAAAAGTTTTAAACGCTTATTTGGATGCATTTTGGGTGGATTAAAAAAGTAGCAGATGAGATTGCATATACAGACTTAAGAGTGAACACATGCAAAACTGACATGGATCAGAAATAAATTGGTTTTACCCATCAAAACATTTCATATTTCTGCCTGTTAGGCCATCAGTTGTGCAGAGCAAGGGTATGCCCATTCTTAGTTTGGTAAAGAGCTGGACACAATAGATGTGTGTATTTTTAATTTCAAAACATGAAGTGTCTATTCACATAAGTGCATATTCAGAATTGTCACGTCCAGACCACAGAATGAATCCAGAACTTCCAGCAATTTAATAAAGCTTTGTTTAAATTTACTTCCGAGCTGCTGTTTTCCTCTCATTTTATGTTTGTTCACATCAATACAAGCCTTGATATCTTTGTGTTTTACAGTGCTGAGAGATCACCAGCATTTTGATGTGACTGCACTGAGTACTATTTTGAACAGCAGGAATCCTCAGCCGTATCGCATCAGAGCTAAGCTGAGACAATTTGAACCTGAAAAGCTTCATCAGTCTGTTAAACTTCATTGTCCCCAGTGCAATTTGTTGTAAGTGCCACAATACATTTTTCTCTCATGCTGCTTTGGAGATGTTGCTTACATAGTTTCCTAGATTTTTGGATCAGTGGAACTTGGATGTACAACCATGTCAAGGACTGGTTATCGTATTCTTTTGTCATTATATATTCCACCCTAAAAATGTGCTGAAGTGCCTGTCTAGATAAAGGAACATGATACAGTGGTGCCTCGCAAGACGAAATTAATTCGTTCTGTGAGTTTTGTCGTCTTGCGAGTTTTGTCGTCTTGCGAAGCACGGTCTGCGAAGCTCCTGCTAGCGAAGGGAGGAGAAGGGAGCGCGGCAGCGGCAGCTGTCTCCCTGGCTCCCTCGGGAGCTGCCGATGTGGAGCAGCCGCCGGGCGACGAGGCGAACTGGGGGAGAACCCCAGAGAAAGCGGCGCCCGACAAAAGCGTGCCGCCTGCGGGGAGCCTGAGGCTTGAGGCTGGGCGGCAAAGCCCCGCTGGTGGTGCTTCGCGTCCGTGCAATCTAGCCAGCGGGGAGAGCGGCCGTCGCCGGGGCTACCGCCGGGGCAGCTCTTCACAGCGCGCTTCCACACGCTGCTGCTTCTGCTCCCTTCTTTCTCCCTGCCTCAGCCGCCCATGGCGGCGGCGGGGAGAGCGGCCGTCGCCGGGGCTGCCGCCGGGGCAGCTCTTCAAACCCGGAAGTGTATATTTCCAGGTTTCGCTGCGCACACATGTGCAGAAGTGCCTATTTATCTACTTGCACTTTGACGTGCTTTCGAACTGCTAGGTGGGCAGGAGCTGGGACCGAACAACGGGAGCTCACCCCGTTGCAGGGATTCGAACCGCCGACCTTCTGATCAGCAAGCCCTAGGCTCTGTGGTTTAACCCACAGCGCCACCTGGGTCCCCCTATTGAGTAATATAAGGGCCTTAAAACTCCAGCAACTTGCAGAAAGAAGGTTGAAAAGCACCACAAAGAATCAAAACAAAGAAGAGATCGGGTTCCAGCGCTTAGTGGTACAAGGCTTTTATTTTACCTCTACATATTTTGGACTTCAATACACCTTCGGGAACATGAAATGCGTACAAGGTCTTTAAATTTAGAAGCACTTTTTAATGAAAATCTGAACTATTCCTTTACCCGCTCTCAGTACCACTATTCACTGCAGAGAAAATAAAATGGTGTCTTATAACTTGTTTAAAGGTTGTTCTTAAGCTCAGATTTTCAGAACAAGGTGTTTCTGAGCCTGTTCTCCATTTTCTTAAAGGACCGCAGCCTGCTTTTGCCAATTACCTTGTGTCTAAACATGCACGCGGAACAATCAAGCTATTGTAGGATTTCTAGTGGGAGTGGCAGAGCTGCAGCAAGATTCTCCCAGCGACAGAGTCAGGGGCACTTACTAGGAGGGGCAACTTGGCACCAAAGTCAGGGCTGTGTTGATGTGCCAGCAAGAGCCAACTCAGCTTTTCATCCAGTGTGCCCTCACCTCATTGCCACTGAGCCCCTTCCAGTAATAGGCAGTGAGTCCCCTGCGGGGAGGCTATTGCTGCAGCTCTGCCCACTGGGCAGGCTACTCCTGAATTGCATGTTCTGTTAAAATATCTAAAACCGTATTGGCCTGAATATAAGCTGCACCTTTAAAATTGGGGGGGGGGGGCCCAAATATAAGCTGCTCCATTCCTTGCTGCTCCTGGCTGCATACTGGGTGGAGAGCGGGGAGCCACGCTGCGCTGCCAGCGGCCTTTCTCCTTCCTTGCTCTCTCCTTTCCTGGGCTTGGGGGAGAGGATGGAGACTACGCACGGGGCGGGTGCTGCTTCGCCATGCGCCTGCCGCTGTTTGCCCCGCGCTCATGGCTGCATACCATAAGGTCGTGAGTATAAGTCACACTTCAACTTTTCACGGTCAGAATTTGGGGGGAAATTGTGGCTTATATTCAGGCCCATACGGTATATTCCACAATATAATTTTGAGCAGGCTTCCGTAGTTCGCTTCAGGCTGTAATCTTTGTTTTGTTTTTCCAGGCAAGAGGTTCCGGATGGGAATGAGCTTGAACTAATTATACAAGAGGCTTCAGCTACGTGTCCAATGCCCGATTTACAAAATACATCTTTCTGCGAATCTGTTGTGTGGGATACTGAAAACCAGGGACAGCGACGTGTGGTTATTCATTTTGTAAAGCATGATGAACTACTACAAGACCCAGAAGACAGTTTGATTATGGTAGAAGGTTAGTTAATACAATTGTGTGTAAGAGATTGGATGGTATGCTGCAAAAAAATAAAAAAAATAAAAAAAAAAGTTTAAGAAATATTTAACTATTTTAAAAAGTTTTGATCCTGAGAAAAAGTATCTGTCTCTTGCTGTTACCCTCATGTGATTCCACTAAACCAGAAAAACTTCACAAGAGAAAATGTTTGCAGCATATATATACAAGTTTTGTTTTCAAATTGATGTGTGCAGTTAAAAAAAATAATCAGTTTGTGAGCAAACTTCATGCACTATGGAATAGTTGTTAATTGGCAAGCCCTGTATATATAATGGACTTATGCATAAAATGCATTGCATGAATCATTCCCATGGAGTCTTTGCCTCCTCAAAATCTTACCTTGAATTTTGCCCCCAAATAAATCTGCTTTCTTTCTCATAGTTCTGCAAAATATTTAATGGTGTTTGTATATAGGGGTAAAATAGGGAAAACTAAGCAGGAAATTTAGGTAGCACTCCTTGATTTGAATCTGTGAAATACATTTAAACATGAGAAGAGAAATGGGGAGGACAAGAATAATCTTAGGAGAGAATTGCTATATAGTGAATTGTGAATGAGACACTGAATAATAAATCCAAAGCTTTATTTCTTTTCTTTTTTTTACAAATGTCTTTGTACAATTTACCTTTGGTTCCATTTTAGTTGGAATTCATATTCTGCCCTCGAAGAAAGTCTTTTATTTCTTCTAGTAGCTGGATAATATACAAGCCCAAAAGACTTTCCTGTTGCAAACGTACTGTTCTTAGTCATCCTCTGGATGTCAGTGTTTTCACAGAGATAATAAAGCTGTGCTACTGTGAGAAAAGCAGTAGGCAAGCTATGTTTTGTTTTTATTCACAAGCTGTACCTCATGTATTTTGGGCACACGAGCCTCTTAAATGAATGACATCACCCCAAGAAATGGAATTACCGTATTTTTCGCTCCATAACGCGCACCTCGTTTTTAGAGGAGGTAAACAAGAAAAATATTTTTTTTTCTGGTTTTCCTCTAAAAGGCTGGGAGGGAGGGAAGAGAGAGAGAGAGAAGAAAGGAAGAGAGAGAGAGAGAGGAAGAGAGAGGAAAAGGAGGGAGAGAGGGAGGGAAGAGAGAAGGAAGGAAGGAGGGGGGGAAGCATCTCCCTCCCTCCCTCCCTCCCTCCTTGTGCTCTCCAGGGGCGGGGGAGGAACGGATATCCCAAAAGCACTGCTTTTGGGCTGTCTGTTTCTCTCCTACCCCCTATGCCGCTGTGCAGGCATCGGCGGAGGGGTGGGGGGGGGACGGATATCCCGAAAGCGCTGCTTTTGGGCTGTCTGTTTCTCTCCTGCCCCCTTTGCCGTTGTGGGGGGGGGGGACAGACAATCCCGAAGCGCTGCTTTTGGGCTGTCCGTTCCTCTCCCGCCCCGCCGGGAGCCATGGTGGCAGAGGCATCCCTCTGCTTACGCCTGTAGTGGCAGCCGAGGGATCCCGCTGCCGGCCAGTGCCTTCGCTCCATAACATGCACAGACTTTTCCCCTTCCTTTTTAGGAGGAAAAAAGTGCGCGTCATGGAGCGAAAATACGGTACTTAGCCGCTATTCATTTTGTGGGCTTTTGTGAGAGAACCTCCTAGTGGACTGTGCCCATCTGTTTTTATTATAGCTTTTCAAACAACAATTGTTTGTTCCAGGAGCGCGCGCGCTCTCTCTCTCTCTATATATATATATATTGCGAAAAATGCAAGTAACAATGATTGAAACAGATTTGATATTAATTTGTATAATGATTTATGAATCGCCTCTCAGAGCATACTTCACCTTCTAAGGTGGTATTCAAAATACAATGTAAAACAAAACATGTGAAATCAACAACTTTTATCAGCTTGGTTCACAACTGGACTAAGCAAATTGACCTATGCTGGAAGCTAGACAGAAGAAGTATGTCCCTATTGGTTCAGCCGGATTAATTAATTGGTCCTCGGCTGCCGAGTCTTGAACTTGCAACATACCACCCACTGGTATATTCCATGAAATAAATTTCATCGTGTTTGCCAGTTTATGAAATCCTAATGAACCATATCGGACGTTTGTGTATTTTACATTTTTAAGCTTGCATTCCGTGCATGGTGTACAGCACATTTATTTCAGATATTTCTATACCACCTTCAGGATACCAATCGTCCTAAGGTGGCTTACAAGTAATACGACTGTGGTCTACTTCCACTGTCTGAACACCAGTTGCTGGAAACCACAGGAAGGGCGAGTGCTGTTGCAGTCGGGTCCTATTTGCGGACTTCCCATAGGCATTTTGCCACCCACTGTGAGAACAGATCACTGGTTATTCTTATGTCCTTGGCAATAAAATTGCTTTCTACAGAGTAGTTGGTGGTAGGACCCCTGGTGCTGGCAGTGGGGTACTGTCAGGGTGGTGTGGGGAGCCTCTCACGAGCAAATGCACTGGCTAGATTGCTTGCTTTATAATAGTATTTATTAAGTACATATTTACAAGGCAGAGTTCATTTCTTAATCATCCGACCCCTCACTCTCAGTTGCCAGCAATGCCGGCTTACAGGACCGCCCCCAACATAATATTCTGGGTAAAGCCACCCGCCTACGCTGCTCACATCGTTTCCTCTCCCTTCTCTCCACTGCCGAGGGAACAGCAACAGGCAGCTGGCGGTGCTGACTCTCAGCAACATCAGGGACTCCCTCCTCCACCTGACCGTTTCTGCTTAACCCTTTCTCATCCTTCTCTCTACTGCTTTCCACAGCCTCTTGGTCGCTCTCCTCTCCCCCCTCCTTCTGCTCCAAACCCCTCTCTGACTGTCCCATGACAGGTACAGACCAGCTGGAGCAGGCCCTGGGGGTCATCTTCACTTGGCTCCTTCTGGCTCCTGGAATCCTTCGTCCAGCTGGAACAGACTTTCAGGTGGACTTTTCCCACCTACCTGCTTATTGGCTGGATAGCTCAGTTGGTTAGAGCAGTGTTTCTCAACCAGTGTGCCTCCAGATGTTTTGGGACTACAATTCCCATCATCCCTGACCACTGGTATTGCTAGCGAGGGATGATGGGAGTTGTAGTCCCAAAACATCTGGAGGCACACTGGTTGAGAAACACTGGGTTAGAGCATGGTGCTGATAATGCCAAGTCCCCATATGGTGCATATTCCTGCATTGCAGTGGGTTGGACTAGATGATCCTTAGGGTCCCTTCCAACTCTACAATTGTATGATTGTCTGTCTTTCTTGGGATCCAAATATATATGTACCCACATTATATAAACAAGGATGGTTAGGGATAAATTTGATAACTTGGCTCACTGCTGTTATTTAATGTGTTATCAGCGTATTAAAGCAACCTAAATATAGTTATTTCTTTTTATTAATAGGAGGCACACTGAAGGAAATCTTGAAGCTCTCGAAAAAATTTAAAGGAATTATACCCGTAAGAGCCACAGAAGACAATCTTGTGTTGCTGGATCTTTCAGCTCCATTTCTTTGGCAAGGGAATATACAACACTATGGGTAAATCTAACATACACACACACACATACACACCCCAATATTAAATCTGGCTTCTTAACTCCTGTTCTGATGCTGAAACCTTTGATCAGTTTTAGACCTTTGGAAAATTATGGTTACATTATCTGTCGCTATGGCAAATAATAAAATTGAAGAAGACAGGATGATAAGTTCCTAGCTGGGTCCAAATTTACACGCTGGTGTTATTTTTACACCTGTGCTATGGGCAGGGTAGCAATCTTAAGTGTGCAAAGTGCATAACTTCTGCCTCCTTTGAATTAAATTGGGAAGTCGTTTCATGCACTAGAGTTGTGCATGCGTTACCAATACTCTCAGATGTGCCACGTGCCACTAGATCACTGGGGCAGGATTGAATCCGTGTCAACAAAACCTGCAAAGATGGCGAAGGCCTTTTTATGGAGGCATTTCTAAGCCACGAAAAGTAATGTCACATTAGTTGTGCCTCATCTGTAGTACCGTGTCCATCTCTGGGCAAAACCGTTTGAAGAAGTAGTTCAGGATGACAATGAAATCCATATGGAAAGCAAGTCCTATGAGGAAAAGGTTGTAGGAACTGGGTATATTTAACCTGCAGAAGAGAAGACTAAGGGTGGCTATAATAGCACTGTTCAAATACTTGAAATACATGGAAAGGGCGCCAAGTCTTGCCGCTGCTACCCCAGAGGGTTAGATCTACGTAATGGGTTTCAGTTACAGGAGGGTAGAATTTGTTCAGACATTAGAAACGATAACAATGGAGCCAGTTTCTTGAGGGAAGAAATTATTCCTTACTACAAGGAAGGTCAGTGGAACTCATGAAACTGAAATCAAGCTCTTAATTCGTCTTGACTTAGACCCAATTATATTGGACAACAGCATTCACTTTCTCTACACTAACAACACTTGGTTTATTTTCTGCAGTCATCAGAAGTTAAAAGATGTCTTTTTAAGCATGCTATACAAGCATTTGCATACTTTTCTTAACTGGAAAAATAGTTTTGTTGCAGCTCTCTTTTTAAGACCTACAAACACCATTTTTATGTTGATAGTTTTTATGGCTATAAAAATGTTCTAAGTTCTTTTTTTCACACTGCTAAAGTACTAAAGAATAAAATTATTTGCTTGTTCGGGTGTGGGTAAACTATCAATTCAGTCATGTTTTAACATATTGTACCGTACCAGATTTATTACTTCTATCGTGTGAAGCAGTTTTGTGTCATTAAACAACAAAGAGCAGTGTTTAAAAAATATATGCTTAGCAATGTATCAATTTGCCTGACATTCTTCAGTTCAACTGACCAAGGAATTTATTTTTATTGACAGTATCTTATAAAAGGCATTAAAAGTTTACTGCTTTTCTAGGCCATATAAAATACCTGTCTATAAAACAGCAGGAAAATGTTCTTCTGACAAGTTTGATTCTGAGAAAAGCTAAACATACAGAACAGTTAATGCTATTGTTTTGTTTCAAACATTAGGTGCAAACACTGTTCTAATCCGAAGGCAATTGCAAGCCTGAGTCCCCTTGCTGCACAGAAAGAGCCATCGTGGGAGCCCACTACCATAGCACAAGGTTAGATTATGCTATTATCCATATTTTTATTCAGAAGTATTTTTATTCAGAAGTCCTGAGTGTAAATAAAACCACCCAGTAATGTCCATGTATGGAGAAAGCTGCATAAATCTGAAGATTGAAAAAGTCCAGGAGAAAGAGGAAGGCACGCGGTTCATTCCAAAATAATTGTTTTGAAGATGCTTCTCTCATCATTTGTGCCTTGTTCACGTAGGAGAGCAAAGTTATATTAAGTTGAATACATCATCAAGAAATTTAGTGCATGGTACATTCATCTTCCCCCCTCCTACCTGGACTCCCGGGCATCATACCTGTCCAATTTAACCATTCCAAAATACAGACTAGCTTTCACGCTGGCCAGATATGATACCCTCTGCTGTCATTGAAGGCCGATTCTCAAAAACACCATACCAGAATCGACTCTGTCCCTGCGGAGTTGGCATTGTGGAGACTGTGTCACATGTACTCCTGTCTTGCCCCTTATATAAAGACCTGAGGGATAAGATCGTCACGCCGCTCATATCCGCCATTCCGGGCCGTTCATCCGAGGACATACTGTTTTTCCTCCTGGCAGACCAGAATACCCAGACAACAGAGAAGGTAGCCAGATTTATTGAGAGGGCCATGAGACTGAGGGCCGCCAGCTGAATGACAATAGTGCCCTGTGCTTGAATTCATAATTAAAATCTCATCTGTTTTGTTTTAATTGTGTTGTGCTGAATCCTGATTCAGCTCATTTTATTGGTTTATATAGGACTTTTTACCAGCATTTGTAATATGTGTCTTTTTATGCAATGGCCTGTAGGCTACGCAAATAAAGTTTGTTATTGACTATTAAGTTGAATAAAGTGTCTCTGACATTAATCTCAGATTAGATTGACTCAGGGTACTCAAAGCAGCACATTAGACGGTGCCCAAAGCCTGCCCCCCTTTGTGAACAGGCCTCTTCTTGTTGTTTAAATAAGGGCATCATTGAGACGTAATAAATGGCTGAGTTGGTAGAGCATGAGACTCTTTAATGTCAGGGTCCTGTGTTCAAACCCTACATTGGGCAAGAGATTCCTGGCTTTCAGAGGGTTGGACCAGATGAGATGGCCCTCATGGTCCCTTCCAACTTTATGCCTGCAAGAGGCAATTTGAGTTTAGCATACGGACCTTTCCTGGAAAAGAGCAGGAAGGTCCCTAGCTAAATCTCAATCTGATACGTATTAGTCTGACATCTGATGCATCCTATATAATAAAGTTGCTGTGTCCCTGCGTCCATTCCGTGTGTCACGGAATTGCGCTACTGCGCATGTCCGTGTCCCACACGGACGCAGGGATTGGAGCGGGCGGAGAGGGGGGCGTGTCCGCGAGGCAGCGGCGGCGCACGCACGTTGTCAGTTGCGCCAGCGCCGCTGCCTCGCACAGACGCAGAGGGCCGCCCCATCCTCGCCGCCGCTACCACCGCCCCCGGGGAAAACGAAGAAGGGGGAGGGAGCCCCTCTCCACCCCCCAGCGGCCGCTGTTCTGCCTCCTCCTCCTCTAGAGCCCGTTATTGAACGGGCTAACTTCAACTAGTAGGAAATAAAATATGTAGCTTTTAAGTTCTACAGAGTCCAGTGCTAATCTTATATGCACGCTTCCCAAAAAGATCCTGCAGAATCATTTGATCTGAATTAAGTAATAGGGCTTTTCTGTTAGCCCCATAACAGAGTGCAATGGTGTGTAAGCATTATTATTATTTTGTAAGGGACTTCCAGGAATGGTTAGGTTCCAAACACAGCATTTCGTGCTGCGGTTCCTGTGCATAGAGCTGCGCCCCCATGGAAGTGTGTTATGTGAATTCCCGAATTTCTGGAAGTAAAATAAAGCATGATTAATTTCATCACAAGCAATAAATGCAGGGGAATCTGATTTTGATAGCTGATTTATGTAATTATTCACAAATTATCACAAGTTCTATTTAGGGTGGCTTTTGTTCTCGAGAAATGACCTTGATGCTGATTTATGTAAATAAGAACAAATGCTGGTTTCTCTGTTGCATAGCATTCACCTTTCAAAAGATCTGCAATTGAGCAGGCAAGAGGAGCTCAACTGCTCTGTCTTGCTCCATGCCTGCCCTCTATATTCACTCGTATGAATCTTGTCCTAGCAGAGGACATAATGGCGAAACACAACCAGCAGCTTTCTGTTCTCCCGCCCCACTGTAATCTACCTAAGCAACAACAGCAACAAAAATCAAACCAGAATTGTGTGTTAAAACGCTAACATGGAACCAGAAAACTTAATTCAGTGGCTTTTCATATCTTCATTGGACTCTGCTTTAAGAATTTAAGCTATACAAAATAAATTGGTGGGTTATTTTAATGGGATACGTAGCAGAGCAGTTCTCTGCAGGCTACCATTCTTCTACCAAAGAATCAGTAGCACTTTCCCTTTCAGATTTCCTTAGGAATGGAACTGGGCAGAACAAAATGAATCCACAATAATGCTGCCAAGATGTCTACTGGCTATTGGGAAATAACTTATAAAGCCTACAGGAAATTAAAATTATCACTGGATGCAATTGTGTACGTAAATGCTATTGAGCATCTTCCACAGCAGTGTTACTATGTTACTAAGGTGCAGTATAGATACCTTGCATGCACGTCACACTGCAATTCACTTCAGTAGAGGGAGCGCTTTAGTTGCGAGCTGTTCATTCACACTGAAATCCTCCACAGCAGACATAAATTAGTGGATGACAGTGGTGTTTATGTTGTCTGTATCTCACCGATAATATATTTTTAGCTTTTTATTGCTCTCTTGTATTGAGTAATCTCTAAATGCAACTACTTATTTTCCTCCTGCTTAGCTTTAGGACTTGTGCCCCTTGAATATGTCTTTGTGATGAAGTTTATGCTGGACGATGGGACAGGAACCCTGGATGTGTATCTCATGGATTGTGTAAGAGACGAAAGCATTGTACTCTGAAAATAGTTTGAATATAAGTGTATGCTTGTATATGGCTGTTCTCTCAAGCAACATGGAGAGAGGGCAGAGTTGCAGTAGAAACAGTAAGAACTATGCACTAGCTTAAAAATGCATTAGTTAAGCGCATGTGAAATTGGATGAAAATAGCCATTTTCAAACCTTGATTTTTAGATTAAATACAGTAGCATCAAAAGACGTATCAGGCCAACATTGAGAGGGCCTGACCCCAACGTTAAATGCTGGACACAAGCAGTTGAGCCTGTTGTTCTTCTTGACACTGGATGACCGCTAACTTTTCTTTGCCCAGATTTGGAACATTTTGGAGCATCTGTCATTTTAATTCCCCCCCAGTGTCTCTCTCTGGTGCTATGACATGCCACTATTCTGGAACTACAATGCGACACACACTGTACTTGATTCCTTTTGTATCCTGCTCTCATCCCCCTTTCTCTTTCTCTTTCTCTGTCTTAGTTTCTCTCTCCTCCCTTCCTTTCCAGCTGAAGGAAGGGGCTGGAAAGAGTTCCTAAGAAAGTACTTGGCGAAGCTGCCATGGGATGCAGTGGTGGCCAACAACTTGGATGGCTTTAAAAGAGAATTAGACAAATTCTTGGGGGAAGGGCTATCGATGGCTACTAGCCATGCTGTCTGTGTTCTGCCTCCATGGTCACAGGCAGTACAGTATATCTTTCTGAATATCAGCTGCTGGAAGCCACAGGAGAGGAGAGAGTGTTCTTGCGCTCAGGAAACCTACAAGCATTTGGTTGGCTACTATGAGAACAGGATGTTGGGCTAGATGGGTCTCTTGCCTGATCCAGCAGACTCCTCTTGTGTTAATTTAAAATTCTCTAGAAAAGAAAAAAAGGAACACTAATTAGTGTCCCCTTTCTACTTGGGAGGGACCCAGGTGGTGCTGTGGGTTAAACCACAGAGCCTAGGGCTTGCTGATCAGAAGGTCGGTGGTTCGAATCCCTGCAACGGGGTGAGCTCCTGTTGCTCGGTCCTAGCTCCTGCCCACCTAGCAGTTCAAAAGCACGTCAAAGTGCAAGTAGATAAATAGGTACTGCTCCGGCGGGAAGGTAAACGGCATTTCCGTGCACTGCTCTGGTTCACCAGAAGCAGCTTAGTCATGCTGGCCACATGACCTGGAAACTGTACGCCGGCTGCCTCGGCCAATAATATGAGATGAGCGCCGCAACCCCAGAGTCGGACACAACTGGACCTGATAGTCAGGGGTCCCTTTACCTTTTTTCTACTTGGGGACAGTTTGCCCATCACTAGTTAGAATTTAAGCAAAGCTGAATCATAGAAACAAGATTTAAAAAAAAATCTTGTTCTATAAAAAGTGATAGAATGGCAGTCAACTCCCTCACAGAGGAATGTGGGGGGCATGTAAAAACTTGTCAGTCTGACATGCTTGAAGAAAAAAGTAAAAGTAAGGTTATTACAAATAGATGGACATGAAAATTACAGGGGGAAGTGTTTTAATTTCTCTTTAACTTACCTGTTCTTTATATGCTGAAGTGTTGCAACAAGGTACAGCAGTATAACTTCCAAAAATATTTAGAATCGGAACTCTTCGATTACATAGAAGCTATAAAACAGAGATAATGTTAATTGGCGCCTGTAATTTCTGTTATTTTTAACTCCAAAGTGTTGGCACGCGGGTTTATAGTGTAGTAGACGAGACTACAGAGTATTCTGTGAGTTAACTGCATATTGGTGGTAAAATTGTTCAACATACACTTGAGACATACATTCATGTTTTATTAAGATCTAGTCTGTACAAATGTGGTAGATTATTTCTATTTTAGCTATGAATTTTAATAAAGCTAAGGCTGGCATGAATTCCTTTGAGAGGGTGAGTTTAGATTCACTTTTGAATTGGATTAAAGTGAAGATGTTTTTTAAAAGGTGCTCCTTGTTATACCAGAACGTTAAAAACAGACTTAAATATTAGGCTGCTTATGTGAATAAACAATACTATTCTCTTCTCTTCTGTTTTTTTTATTTGCATTGTGTTAAAAACATGAAGTGTGAAACATGTTTTTGTTACATGAAATTTTCATTTATTTGCCAAATATCTATTGACTAATTTAGTTATATCTGCATCATTTTTCCTCTTCTCCAGAAAGATTTCTTCCAAATTCCAGCTTCTGAAGTCCTGATCAATAATATTTTTCAAGAGAACATAGAAAGGATCATGAACAAACTTTGCCCTTCAGGCACAAATCTAGGTGAGATGCTTATCATAAATTTGGAAGCATGGTTAAAATCTACATAAGATTATCTTTTTAATTTTTACACTCTGTAGGAAAGAGAATTAAAGTACATCTTTTCCTGCTGTACCACAAAACTACACTGGTTTGTAGCTCTGTTCTTTTTAAAGATATAGATGTATAATTTCTCCATTGGCTGCAATAGTCGAAACAGAATTTGGTACAAAGGATAACTATTCTGTACAGCATGGTACGTTTAAACAGTATCCTTAAAGAGCAACCTAGCATTTTAGCAGCACTAAAAGGTGTCTTCAAATGAAGTCACAGATGGTATACTTCAGTGGCCCTTCTGTTCTCTTATATATGCCGAAACCTCATGAAACTATCTATAAAGCCTTAAGGACCTCTGTGCATTTGCCAGCCACATTTAATCCAATTGGTTGCCAGAGTAATTTAAAGTTGCCTTTTCCCTTATGTGAATGTGATTCCCTATATATATTTCTGAATTGAAACTCTTTGTGTTTTTTTGATGACAAATGCTAGCTTCTTGTGCCCATGTATTATTGAGCCCAGTTTCATGGTGTGAGAATATTGTGGATTGTTTTGAGATTTTTTTCTTCCCTAATAGAACTAGAGAAATACATTTTGGCCTTCAGAATTTAACTGCGCATAGTGCAAATTTCTGATAGACTCAGCAACAACCATGACACTTTATTGATTTTATGCCGAATTTGGGGGGGGGGGGTAGAGGAGAAAAGTAATATCTGCCATGCTAGCAAACACAGGAACATTGATTTCACTTGGCAGCGGTTCAGATATAAGGGACATTTTTTCGATGCAGAGTGCTTCAAACAGAAGCCCAGCTGAATTTTTCATGACTTACCTAACCAAGTTTTTGTTCCACGTGAAGTGGATAAGTGCTTTCTTTGACATCTTAAATATGTATACAGTCGTACCTTGGATCCCAAACACGTTGCGAGTTGAACGTTTTGGCTCCCGAATGCCGCAAACCTGGAAATGAGTGTTCCGGTTTGCGAACATTCTTTGGAACCCAAACGTCCGACGGGGCTTCCGATTGGCTGCAGGAGCTTCCTGCAGCCAATCAGAAGCCGCACTTTGTTTCCAAACGTTTTGGAAGTTGAACGGACTTCCGGAATGGATTCCGTTGAACTTCCAAGGTATGACAGTAGTGTCTTGGTTAAGACATTGCAGTCTGTGGTCCTGTTCCCGTCTGCGCTACATAAATACCCTTGTGATTATAGCCACATTGTATGTGCCACTGTTTCTGTCCCACCGCTGTGATTCTGATTTATGCTTAATGTTTCGAGACCTATACAAGTTTTGGTTTTTTGGTCACAATTCTTGAATACAGAAACGCACATTAAAACCAGTCATTTGCTTTTGATTGTAGATGACTTGCCGTGGCTGGACTGTTTTATCAAATCCTACTATGTCACAGATGGAAGAGAGCAGCAACTTTGCTATCGGGTTTTTGACACTACGATTGCTGAAGATGTCTGATATCCAGCTACTTGGAATATTTAAGGGTTTGTAATGTTTGATGATTTCATTTGAATATATGTTGTAAGGTGTGTGCTTTTTATTAAATGTGTAAAGAAGTATATAACTTAAAATGTATTTTTTATATATACTGTTGTTTGTCATGGAAAATTCACGTACGTTCTTTGCATTTCTCTAGGTTGTGTACCAGCAGGTAATACACAAGAGTCATAACTCACAATTCCCACCCCCTCAAATAAAAAAAGGTTATTAGTTTGTTATCCTCTAGTCTAGCATGACTTTCAGAGTCAAAAGTCCTTAAAGAAACTGAAAAGTCTTTAAAGAAACTCTTGAGCCAATCCTAAAAGCCACAGTGTGGAGCCATTCTCTAAAATGGCGTAGGCTGTCTTTGATTAGAAAATATTGTGCCTGTGCTATAATCCATGTGCAAAAAGCTCCGGGTTATGCCACAATACAGATAGGATTTTATTAGCTTCTTATCACTGTTGAAACATACGATGCCATCGCTTTCAGACAGGTAAGAAAATATCAAGAATATCAGGCACGTGCGTGCATACAGTACAGTAATAGTATTTGAATCTGGACTATTCTGTACAAACAAAATGAGCACAAAATACCTACCAGCTAAGTGCTGTTTGTGATAGCACTTTCAATTGTGTTTGCCTGTCAGATCATGTTGCACGTGATCCAGGCAGCTAAATTTGGTGTTGGATACACACTCCGGCTGATCTTCTTTTCTCCTTTGCATAATCTGATTTGGGAACCAGTTTTAGAGCCGTGGAGTTTCAGGCTAGTAAGTCACTGTACTAATTGGCTCTTAGAGTGAAACAAATTGCTCTGGGTTTGTTTATCTGCAGTCCGGTATACATATGCTCATGCAAGACTTCAACACAAAAAGTTTTCATTCAGTGGGCAAGAATTGTATCTTATTAAAATGTATTACATGCTGGCAGCTACAACCCTGCATTCCAAGCCATGTAAAATATTTAATACAGTCTTCATAGTAAATTTGTCTTGATGCATATCATGTGGCTTATTTTTTTATTTTATTTTTTAGGTAATTAAGAATAGATTGTCCTTGCAGTTGTTTGTGGACTTTTTCTATAATGGACATTATTTCTGATTCCCCCAAAGCACTTAACTGCAAATCTACTGAATATAAGGGCTTTGAGCTTAGTTATTTGCCTAGGAATGTATGACTGGCAATATTTCTCAAGGCATCTTCTACTCAGCACTGCGAAAGCAATGAGAAACGGGAAAAATTAATCAGTGGGAATTAATGCTTGCAACAGAGGGGTCTTAAAATCTAGCCCTGTTGCAAGCACTTTAATCCCATTGATTTCAATGGGATTTAATGCTCGGATTAGTCAAGGGCCACAATCCCAAACTGCATGCAAGCAGACTGTCCTATTTATTGTAGACTGTGCACCTGACTAAACCTAACATTCCTGAAAGCTGGAAGAAAATGGGACAGACCCTGTCTTCATAGAGCTCCCAATGTATGTCAGAGCTGCTGTGCGCACAGTGGAATCAGTGGGGTAAAAATCAATTGTGCACAATTTATGTCTGTGGAATCAGGTCCCAAAATAATAATAATAATAATAATAATAATAATAATAAACTTTTATTTATATCCCGCCCTTCCCCGCCAAAACCGGGCTCAGGGCGGCTAACAATCAAATACAGATATAAAAACACAGATTAAAAATACAGATATAAAATACACTTTAAAACTTAAAAATTTTGAATTTTAAAAATTACACTCAAATTACCCCAAAAGCCAAACGGAACAGCTCCGTTTTACAAGCCCTGCGAAAGGGTGCTAACTCTTGCAGGGCCCTCGTTTCTTGTGGCAGATCATTCCACCATATCGGGACAGACCCTCATTTCCAAATATTTATTCCTTTGTACTTGCACTTAATAGCTTAAGTGGGTTTAAGCACAGCAACTGCAGCTTGTCAAGGCAGGGTACCTTCTGTTGCAAATGTTTTTTGTGTGTGCAACATTATTTCCTCTTGTGTTTTATTATATGGCTTATTTAAAAGCATTATTTGGCATACTAAGGAGCTCACTTCAGTGTGTTTTGTGTTGACTTTGTCAAACCTTTTCAGATTATGTTTTTGTAATATAAGATTTGAATATGTGTTCAATATTGTAAATACGCACGTGTTTAATAAATACTTTTCTTTTTCCCCAAAATAAAAATAAATTCTTAATGCCCTTTTTAATGTTCACCTTACATTTGTAATCCGGTTGCTCTTGCCAAATGAAAATGGTCTCCAAAAGGGGAAGTTTATGTAAATGGAAGAAAGTTGGTTCTTTTTCCTCCAGGCTATTGATGTAGAAACGTGTAGACTGGTGGGCTAGTAATATTTCATATTCTTATATGCCAGATAGAGGGGCTATTTGAGAACTAACTTTGTTCATCAATCCTTCTGTCACTCTGCAAATGCCTGTTTTGCCTTCTGAATGCATGCACAGATCACTGCATGTGCCCAGACTGAAATAGGCACTCAAATCCCTGTTCACCCACTACAATCATGCTGTTATCAACACACGTATTAATAACGGGGGGAAGCAGGACATAAAACAGCTCCACACTTGTGAAGAAAAGTGGCTTATGGGTTATATTCTGACATACGGGTTTCTCAAGTGTAGAGACAAAAAACTCTTCTGCTGCATAGTATATGATGTTGGGTCAAATTCAATGTACATACAAATGTACGTATGTGACTTATGACCCACATATTGGGTGGAATGCCTTCTCCCCCATTTGTGGAGCTCCTTCCCCCTTCAAATGTGATCAGGGTTGACCCTCATTTTCAACACAAATTAAAAAGCATATATTTTCACCCAGACCTTTTGCTGAGCTCCTCTGCACAAGTACTTTGCTTTTGTACCTATATTGAATAATGTTGATTGTGATTTTAACTGGTTTTTTTTTAATCTGCTGAATATTTTTGTGTTGCTGATGTAAACCACTTTGGTAGACATACTGCCTGAAAGGTCATTATTAGTATTAGTATTTCACAGTGTCCTACACTTCTAATCGACAAGTTCACACAGAGGGCATTACCGACTATATTCCTTGTGGAGCCAGTTGCTTTGGGGCATTCAAAGAAACTTGCCTCTGAGCAAATGCATGCCAACATTTTTCAAAAATACCTTAGATAGACTGATTTGCCTTGGGCTGTAGGAGCTTCATTCAATATTTTGCTTCAGTGTTCCACTAGGTTTTCGGCTTTTTAAAAAAAGAAAAGTGAAGCTTTCCCGCTTTGCCAATTCTCTGCAAAGTCTATTTGAATCAATGTCATTTGAACATCTATTTGCATGTGAAGGGGAAGATTGTGTGTTTACATGTCATCTCACTTTAAGACAATCCAGAATCAATGAGTAGCAGTGTAGTAATGTATTCTGAAATGGATTAGTTTAGCAAAAACCACAGCAAAATTGGAGACAGTAATGCGTTATGGGACAGGATGGAAGGGAGAGAAGGAAGAACACAGTAAAAGAAGGACAACAGTCAGCCACCTGCTCACTTTCCTGGCTGCAGGAAAAAAATCTGCAAGTAGCCAATGTACCTTAGTAACAGCCACTTTGGGAGGAGCGTGCAAAGGCTGGGGGGGGGGGATTCGGAGAGGAAAGAATCTGTTTATTTGAAGACCTGGTATGTAAAAGTGGCATGGCAGTTCTGTACTGTAAAACAGAGATAGGGAAGCTGTGGACCTCCATGCATTGGATTTCAGTTCCCATCAGCCCCAGCCAACATGGTCAATGGTCAGGGACTATGGAAGTTGTAGTTCAGCTATACCTGGCACAGTTTCCCCATTCCTGATGTAAACCCTGCAGGATATAGTTGGATTTACTGACGAACAAGCATTCCTACAATAGGGTTGCAGGGCCCTGAGTCGAGCAGGCTGGAAATAATCTAAAAAAATTCTAATGTGTTATGGTGACACCATCAATAGACACATCCTTTGAAGAGCAATGAAAATAATGTTCAGTAGACACTAGTAATTCTCATTTTATAAAAAGTTACACAGACCTAAAACAGAATTGTATGATTTTAAAAAGTTGGAAATTTCCCATTTTTCTACTGGAGAAAAGGGGGAGAGGTTACAATCCAAAGGCAAAATTTCAAATTTCCTGGTCCACCCCTTTACCACTCAACCACATCCCTGGGGACATTTGCTTTTGACGTCTCTTAATGACATCATGCCTTGCACCAAATTAACTCTATGCCTCTGTACTATGAGTCTTTGGCTTTGGGATGCTGGGAAACTGGGCATCTTAGACTAGGAATCCCTTGTGATGTGATAAGCATCCTTACCACACACCTGAAATTTTCAAGTGAATAGCAACTAGCTTGCAGTGTGTTTGGTATTGCCAGTTAATAGCAAACTTTCTGACACTTTGACCCCAAAGTCAAAAGCAAAAGCAGTGCTTTTTCTGGGGTGGGGATGCAGGGGTATGCATACCCCTAAACATTTTGTGAATCTTTGTACTATTGTCCATTTACTGTATTTATTTTTCCTGATTTGAACTATAAAATGGTGATTTTCTTGAGTCAAAATGAGAGTACCCCTACACATTTTTTTAGAAAGAAAAAAAAAGCACTGAGCAAAAGTATACCTTATCAGCAAATTTCAAGACATCTGAACAGCTAATATAGCTAATGGTGAATTGGGTAATTCAAAATGCAACACTGAGCAGTAGTGTAAAGGAAGAAAAATGCTCAAAATGAAGCCAGAATGTTTCTCTGAATGCACACCTGTATCTGCTTCTGTGTACGTCAGTGCCATGTTTAAATAACCACACCGTAAAGGACGTTTGATTACGACTACAAATATTATGAACGGCAGCCAGCCTAAATGCAGAGCATTTTCCTTTTGATGGGCTTTCAGGCACCAACACATTACCGAAAGCTTAAAGAGCATATTTGTCCTTTTAATATCTGCACATAATTTCACCTAGTGGGCAGCTGGCTTTAATGGGATTTAGACATTTTCATCAGGAAGAGAATTTAGCATCCAGGCCTAAATTCCACAAATAATCCACCTGACGTACGGAATGGAGCATAAAAGAAGAATCTGAATGCCAAATCACAGTTCCAGAAATGAGAAAAACCTGTTGCTATTTATTGCCAAGTGATGCTTGCAAAGTGGAAGTAAAAGCTGCCTTAGCATCATTTCTCTAGGTATTTGCCTCACGTTGGTTTAATCCTCTCGTGGAAATTGTAAAATACCGATCCATTGCGAGGGAGATTTCTTTATTTACTTGCGAAGACACAGTGGCAGAGCTGTCGATCATGTTTGATCATTCTGTAATTCCAATCACATCTTGCCACAGGGAATGCCTTTCAAAAAGATTCTCTCAGTTCTCTGTTTACAGAGCTTCTGGTCTTGACACCATCACACCTGTAACTCCGAAGCAGCAGGGGAAAATGCTCTAAAGGAAAATAAGTATATAACTTCCAGGTTTGTGCTAGATACCGAAACCTCTCAAAAGCTGTACGTGGCGTTTCCCATATAGCCTGCACATCTAGCATACAGCCAAAACACATTTTCCCCTTCTACAGAAATCTGAAACTGAGGCTCCAATACTTTGGCCACCTCATGACAAGAGAAGACTCCCAGGAAAAGACCCTGATGTTGGGAAAGATGGAGGGCACAAGGAGAAGGGGACGACAGAGGACAAGATGGTTGGACAGTGTTCTTGAAGCTACCAACATGAGTCTGACCAAACTGCAGGAGGCAGTGGAAGACAGGAGTGCCTGGCGTGCTCTGGTCCATGGGGTTGCGAAGAGTCGGAAACGACTAAACAACATAATCCCAGGAATGGTAGTTTGTTAAGGGTGCTGGGAATTATAGCTCTGTGAGAAGTAAATGACAGTTCCCAGGGTCCAGGGGGTGCTTAAAGGTGCTTTAAATGTAAATGTATTGGGAGCAGCCGCCGAGACCATGTAACACCGGTCTTGAAAGACCTACCTTGGCTCCCAGTACGTTTCCGAGCACAATTCAAAGTGTTGGTGCTGACTTTTAAAGCCCTAAACGGCCTTGGCCCAGTATACCTGAAGGAACGTCTCCACCCCCATCGTTCAGCCTGGATACTGAGGTCCAGCTCCAAGGGCCTTCTGGAGGTTCCCTCACTGTGAGGAGGGAACCAGGCAGAGGGCCTTCTCGGTAGTGGCACTTCTCGAGAAGGCCTTCTGCCTGGTTCCCTGTAACTTGGCTTCTCGCAGTGAGGGAACTGCCAGAAGGCCCTCGGCACTGAACCGAGGCCGTTTAGGGCTTTAAAGGTCAGCACCAACACTTTTAATTGTGCTCGGATACGTACTGGGAACCAATGTAGGTCTTTCAAGACTGGTGTTATGTGGTCTCGGCAGCCGCTCCCAGTCACCAGTCTAGCTGCCGCATTCTGGATTAGTTGTAGTTTCTGGATCACCTTCAGAGGTAGCCCCACATACAGCACATTGCAGTAATCCAAGTGAGATATAATTAGAGCATGCACCTCTCTGGCGAGACAGTCTGTGGGAAGGTTGGGTCTCAGCCTGCGTACCAGATGGAGCTGGTAGACAGCTGCCCTGGACACAGACTTAACCTGCACCTCCATGGACAGCTATGGCATTTAAGTGAGCACAAAGCTCACCAGTAGGTCAGGTAAACCTAACTAATAACTTCACATCCAAAAGTAGCCCCAAAGCTCTTTTGGCGTGGAACTGATTGGTGTAAAAGTAATCTTTGCATATAAGCTTCAAAACCCACACAGCCGTGTTGGACTATAAAGGAGCACATTAATCATATTACATGTTGGCTGGGATCCAAAGAGGTACTCTAGATTCACCCAAGGGTCCTCCAGCCCTGTAGAATTGTTTTAATAGCCCACCACTGTGCCACATTACAAACTGGTTTTTGAAATTCTCCGTTTCAAATGCAGCTTGCCCAGGATACTGTTCAGGAAAAGCAAGATGTAAAGCTCCTTTTGGGCTCGCATAACTAGTTTCATGGTTTTTGGATCCTGGCAACTGACTCCAGTGAGTCTGGACTGAAAGTTCTCATTCAAATCCTCAGAGAAACGCCAAAAAAACACACCTTCTAATCAGAGATTTCCTGTACTTTATAAGATGCAATCAATTAGACAGCCTTGGAAATGAGCAGTCACTTCAGGTTGAGTATCAACACACACACAAGTAGCTGAAAATTCAGGGATGGCATAATATTTACATAAGCAATCATCTGAAATGCAAATGAAAGGTAAGCGCATGCTATCAAAAATGGCCGCTTGGAAACAAATCATTCCTTTCATTCATATGCTACCCCAATATATGTTGGAACTCAAACTCTGCTGAGAATGTTAAAAGTCCAACCATTTCCTCAATTGTCTTGCTGAAAAATTCATTTCCAAGGCAGTGGAAGAAACAACAAAGGAGGTCATCTCTCTTAGACCTGGGCCTCACCAACAGGGAGGAACTTATTGATGAAATGAAAGTACAAGGAACCTTTGTAGGAAGTGGTTATGTCCTATTGGGTTTCATTATACATAGGCAAGGAACAGCTGAGTGTAGCTGGACATGCACTTTGGCATTTACAAATGAACTGAGGTGTAAGAAATGCCTACATAAGAAATGGAAGAAAGAAGGAAAAGTATACAGGAGTAGCCAACAGTGGCAGGGAGAAGGTCAGGTGGGCCAAATCTCAGAATGAACTCAAGCTTGCAAGAGAGGTTGAAAATAATAAGTCTCTTCGGCTATGTTCAAAGCAAGAGGAAGATCGAGCGAGTAGTAGGTCCCTTGCATGGAGAAGACGGAGAAATGCTATTGGGTGACAGAGAAAAGGCAGAACTGCTCAACGCCTACTTTGCCTCTGTCTTCACCCCAAAGGAAGAAGAAGAAGAGTTTGGATTTGATATCCCGCTTTATCACTACCCGAAGGAGTCTCAAAGCGGCTCACATTCTCCTTTCCCTTCCTCCCCCACAACAAACACTCTGTGAGGTGAGTGGGGCTGAGAGACTTCAAAGAAGTGTGACTAGCCCAAGGTCACCCAGCAGCTGCATGCGGAGGAGCGGAGATGCGAACCCGGTTCCCCAGATTACGAGTCTACCTCTCTTAACCACTACATCACATTGGCTCTCAAAGTAGTGCTCAACCTGTTGATAACAGAAATGAATGATGCAAGGAGGGAGCTAAAGCCAAAGCTAGAAAAGGGATGGTAAGGGGACACCTACCGGTAGCTACTTTAAATGAATTCAAATCTCCAGGGCCTGATGAACTGCACCCAAACCCAGAAAGATGGGCAGGGTATAAATAATAACATTATTATTAAAATTATTGTTATTAAAATAGATCTGGTTCAGGCCTACAAACTAGCAGAAACTAATGTCAAACAAATAATTTACTTCTTTTACTTGTATTAATTATCCACTTGTCAAATAAAGTTCCCTCCATCTTTCAAAATACTGAAGTATTTAACTAAAGGTAAAGGGACCCCTGACCATTAGGTCCAGTCGTGACCGACTCTGGGGCTGCGCCACTCATCTCGCATTATTGGCCGAGGGAGCCGGCGTACAGCTTCCAGGTCATGTGGCCAACATGGCAAAGCTGCTTCTGGCGAGCCAGAGCAGCACACGAAAACGCCGTTTACCTTCCCGCCAGAGCGGTACCTATTTATCTACTTGCACTTTTACGTGCTTTCGAACTGCTAGGTTGGCAGGAGCAGGGACCCAGCAACGGAACCTCACCCCGTCGCAGGGATTCGAACCGCCGACCTTCTGATCAGCAAGCCCTAGGCTCTGTCGTGGGATAATTCCTTCAAATCAAAACGCTAGTAAGGTAAGCTTTCACATTCCACAGATGACCTCAACAGAATGTTAACCTAATTTAAAGCTTAGATGTCCAATAGCAGAATTAAAGAGACTCCTTTTTATGCTATCCAACAAGGAACAATTGGGACTAAAGGAGCTTGTGGGTGTAATCTCAGAACCTCTGTCTATAATCTTTGTGCAGAAGAGGGTGACCATGGTGATCAAAGGTCTGGAAACCAAGCCTTATGAAGAATGGTTGAAGGACTTGGGTATGTTTAGCCTGGTAAAGAGGAGATATGATAACCATCTTCAAATATCTGGAGGGTTGTCACACGGAAGATGGAGCAAGCTTGTTTTCTCCTACACCAGAGGCGAAAAAGGAGATTCTGATTAAACATCAGGAATAACCTGCTGACACTAAGAACTGTTTGACAGTTTGACAGAGTGGCTGGGGAGACCCGGCCAGATGGGCGGGGTACAAAAAAAATATTATTATTATTATTATTATTATTATTATTATTATTATTATTATTGGAACAGACAAGAGGTGGTGGACTTTCCTTCCTTGCAGGTTTTTAGCAGAGGTTGGATGGCCATCTGTCATGTATAATCTTGAGATTCCTGCATTGCTGGGGGTTGGACTAGATGGCCCTCAAGGTCCCTCCCGACACTACAATTCTGTGATTTTATGATTCTATGCTACTATCATACATACCTTTCCCTGCCCACCCTCCTCTGCAAATGGTCTACTTTCATTTTTGTGGTTGTTGGTAAGCAGTTCCACTTCCAGCAGAAATCAGCAGCCACAACCCAGCACACATGAACAATCTGAGAGCAACAAACAGAGGGAAGCAATTTTGATAAGAAAACATCGGTCATGTTCATGTTGTCTGGTGGTTGTTAGGGGCAACAGAAATGAAGATGAAGACAATCACGTTGATAGGTGACTTCTTAATATATATAAAATACTTTTTCTTCGCCGGCCCCATTGTTGAAGTCAATGTAAATAGGTTTTTTATTTCAGGGCAATTTCATTTCCCTGCTACATCTGAGCACCAGTCTAAATTGTCTTCAAAACCCTCTTTAAAGCTCAATTGGCTTCTCTATTGAGCATATTGAATGTTGTGGGAAAACATCAGAAATGTGTTAGTGCTAAAAGTGTTTTTAAGCTAGAAATATGTCTCTCTCTCTCACTCGCTCGCTCTCTGCTTTTCCCTGAGCACCAAATGTTATATGGAAGCAAATGCTATTTATTATCTACATACAAATAACTCCGATATCATTCTACAATTTAAAGCCTTTACCGGCTGAGGGGGAAAGTGTTATGGCCTCGTGGAACAGATTCATGCTCAGTTTTTGCTGTTGTAAAATTGTATTTATGTACAGTGCCTGACATGGCGTTGTTTTTCTGTGAGGGCTGCAGTAAGTCACTGAGTTTTATGAGAAATGCACCATAGCAATGTTTTGATTTTGTTTATATATTTATTTATTTCCTTTTTCATTTTGGTTAAAAAAGAAAAATGCCAGTCTGCTGAGCGAGCCAAAATATTTTCCCCTGTTGTGGTAAAATCAGTGAGGCTGGTACATAGAGAAGGGGGAGAGAAATCTTCCTTGCTAATCGTACTGACTTTTGCTCTCTGTGTCAGTCCACTCATGATAATAAACATGTTTGTTTCCGAGACAGTTCTGTTACAGAACAGAGAGGACAAAATGGCCTGTTTCATAGTAATTTTACCACATCAAATTGTCTGTCAGTCCTGTGACTGTAAGATGATGAATGGGACCACGATGGGAAATGATCGCTTAGGTTTTGGAGCAAATTGGACTGCATGAGGTGGTAGACAGACAACACAATCTCACGGATGTGCTGCGTTCAGCAGAGCTTACTTCCATGGTGTAACAGAGTAATCCTACAAGGCTGGAGTAGGGAGCAGTTGTGATGGGCAAATCGCCCAATCCAAAGCCCTCGTAGGCCAGCCCAGGCAGAGCTTATCTGAGGCCTGGGGCGACAGTCTTGTTGGAATAAAGTTATAAACTCAATCCGAAAAGCAGCCAGTCCTTTGAGACCCACGCCTGGCCGGCTCAGCCCTCCAAAGCCCATGGCAAGTGTACCTGGCTGCTCCCCAGCTCTGCTGGTACCAGCATAGGGACGTGGATGGCGCTGTGGTCTAAACCACTGAGCCTTTTGAGCAGGGCGCAGCAGGGGGCCGGTCCACTGTCCCTCAGACCTGGGGGGGGGACTATATTTTGGAAAAAGAAAAAAATGAACAAATTCCTATGCCCCACAAATAACCCAGAGATGCATTTAAAAAAAAAAAAAAAAAAGGACACATTCTACTCATGTAAAAACACGCTGATTCCCGGACCGTCCGCGGGCCAGATTTAGAAGGAGATTGGGCCTTAGTTTGCCTACCTATGCTTTTGGGCTTGCTGATTGCAAGGTTGGCGGTTCGAATCCCCGCGACGGGATGAGCTCCCATTGCTCTGTCCCAGCTCCTGCCAACCTAGCAGTTCGAAAGCACACCAGTGCAAGTAGATAAATAGGTACCACTACGGCGGGAAGGTAAACAGCATTTTCATGCACTCTGGTTTCCATCACAGTGTCCCGTTGTGCCAGAAGCGGTTTAATCATGCTGCCCACATGACCCAGAAAGCTGTCTGTGGACAAACACTGGCTCCCTCGGCCTGAAAGCGAGATGAGCACCACAACCCCATAGTCAGCTTTGACTGGACTTAACCGTCCACGGGTCCTTTACCTTTACCTTTAGTATAGCACAGTATAGGCTGTATCTATCCCTGCATCCCACACCATCAGTGAGGAGGAAAAATAAGTACACCCATCTCAGGCCCAGTGTACTTTCTACCCTATCATTTTTCCAATGAAAATAGGGATGTCCTTTTCCATTATTATTATTATTATTATTATTATTATTATTATTATTATTATATCCCACCCATCTGACTGGGTTGCCCCAGCCACTCTAGATGGCTTCCAACATATAGAAAAACATAATTAAGCACTAAACATTAAAAAGCTTCCCTAGTACCTACCAGAGAAGAAAGGCAAACCGAGCTGTTGGCCTATGCTGAAATGGCAAAACTGACCGGAAAGCTCAGGGACCCAGAAGACAAGAAATTCTAGAAAGTATGGGGAAAGTTTATACCGGTAATTTATGTAGGAGACCACTGTCAGCAGATGAAAACATTAGCAGGATTTTAATCTCACTTGTAAATGTAACAAATACTATGGACAATATGGACAGATATAAAATATAGATTACGAAATAATATGCAGTTGGAAATGTTGACAATAGGAACTATGGAAGGGGATGGGGGGAAGTCTCGAGATTCAGAGTAATCTCTTTATATGCATGTTTATTCGGTATGGTTATGAATTTATATTTGTAAAAATCAAATAAAAATTGTGTGTGTGTGTGTGTGTAAGCTTCCCTACACAGGACTGCCTTCAGATGTCTTCTAAAGGTTCTGTAGTTACTTATCTCCTTGGCTTGGGGGTCACATTACTCCATGAGCTCCAACATTTCTCAGATGAAAATAGGGACACCCTAAGGAAAAGCAGGGCCTTCCAGGATCAAATCAGAAACCGGGACGGCTTCTGTAAATCCAGGACTGCCGCTGGAAAATAGGGGCACTGGAAGGGTCTGTCGTGTTCACATGAAATGTTAGAGCTTTAAGGTGCATTTTCTCTTGTTCACAGGGAATGGGGTGGGGAGCTTTTGGGGTTTTCATGGGGGAGGTGTTGGGAGTAGGATGGGTTTGGATCCCAGAGATCTGAAACGTCCCCTGATCCACCCCAGGAATGCCCCACCCACAACAGTGGGCCTTCCCACAGTAACCAGAAGGCTTCTGAAACCAGGGAGGTCTCTGGGGATGTTATGTTCCCTGAGGGACTGTAGGATTGTGCTGGAAATGTGCACATAATTGCAGCCTCAAGTAGTAAAATGTTGAGCTTTATCAGCTCAGTCTACAGCTAGGTGCGCTACACAGCATTAGAATGCCTAAACAGGAATTCTGAGAGCATATTTGTGTTTTCTGTTGGAAGGCGGAGATCTGTACACAGTGACTTACTGCCTCCTTTCCCTTGGGGTAAGCATTTGAAATCCACCACTGTTTCCCCCCCCCCCCAAAAAAAAGGTAAGAAATTGCTAAAGCTACAATACAGGAGAGAGCCTATCCAAGCTAGCATTTTGTCTTGACAATTTTTAGGTGAGATCCCACTCCATTTGTTCCGCTTCTCTTCCCCGAAATGAAAACGAAGTTAAAGTTTTCCTGTGAGGAATTTATTCCATCAGAAGCGACGGTGCGAATTGTCCATGTGTTTCCATTGTCTCAGACTATATAAATCTGATTTACTTTCAAACCTCCCTTTCTACACCGTTCCACTTTAAAACCAGACATAAAATAACTGGAGCCAGCTGGGATTACAGTGGCATAAAGCAGGTGTGTCAAAGCCACAAACCTTCTTCTTCTTCTTCCTCTTTTATTCCTTCTCTATGAAGAGTCTGCCTAAACGAATATTTATCTGGCTGAGGCTGGGTGAATATTGATGGTTCGTTTGCAGCAGCAAGCCCAGAATGCACGGAGGAATGATTGAAAAGACTCTCTCCAGAAAGGCTGAGCGAACATAAGAATCTACCTTTGCAGGAGTGACTGGCGCAGCATTTCCACTTACACTCTTCAGCTGCAGAGGTTAGTCAAAAAGACAAGAGGTGGGCAGGGCAGCCCCACTGGAGAAGGAAAGCAAGTTAACTGTTTGGAGGATAAAGGGTGTGACATTCAACTCAACTCAACTCATTTTATTTTGGCTTTAAGCCCATAGACATAACAACCAAAAACAGAGACAGCACAGTCTGGTTTACAATTGCTAACAGTAAAATAGATTAAAAGGGATACTCAATTGAATAAAATATGATAAAAATTAAATTAAAATTTCAAGCTGTATATAACAATCCATTGTGTTTCTTAAGTGTCAGAACTGATGTCAGAAATTTTGCCATATGTAGGGTTACAGTCAAGTCTGAATCTTGCAACAGAAGAGCAAGGTAAGACTTTTCCAAATACCCCAGTAATTTTTGGGTTAATGGAAGTAATAAAGTCTTTCGGGCAGCAGAATACAAGGGGCAGACAAACACTATGTGAAGAAGAGATTCAATCGAACGGTTATCACAGGCACATAAGACCGAAACTTGGCCCCTAGAAAATCTATGAAAAAGGACGTTTGAGGGGAAGACATTAAACCGTGCTTTAATAAAAGCGAAACGATGACTAGCAATAGAAAGAGTTGATAGATAGGCTGGTACTTGAAGTGGGGGTACAATGCCCAGGGATCTCGGTGAGCATGTCCCCCCCCCCGCCCAGCATAACATTGCGTTGCAACTCAATATCATCCAATCTTTGGGAGATGGTCTTTTTTGCTGTATTTATATCTTGATTCAGAATTTCTAAGGGCGAAATTCCAATAAGCAAAAGTTTGGCATGAATTTTACCAGCCCAGGGGCTTATGAACTCATCGCGCCATAAGCATTGGGCCAGATAATATTCAGGTAATCTGTGCCAGAGTGTTAACCAATAGATAAAACACACATTAGAGAGGGTTCTAAGCAGGGAGGAAGCAAGGATGAGGACGAAGTAGCAGAAAAATTAAAGACTAGAGAGCTAGGCTATGGCACACTGGCTAAGAACACAGTGTGGAGAAAGGGAAAGTGAGCATTTCTGGGATTGGCTACTTCAGTCGTGAGTCGAGGAGGGGAAGGATTAACTGAAGGAAGAGAGGTGCTGCTTACACACCTGATAGAAGGGTTACTGGGAAAGTCTACTCACCTTCCCTGGTGGGCGGTGTTGCGGCCAGGCACCCAGGATCTCCCAGTGACCCAGCTGGAGGGTGGAGGGATGCCGCCCGTTTCATGGGGACTCCCGGCCGCGTCACGCCCCCGGCTGCCCAATCGACACGGCCAGGGGTATGGCCACAATCTGTTTAAACTGCGGCGCGGCCAGGGGCATCCTCCTTTCACCTCCTCGCCGGATCTCCCAGCCCACCCGCTCTCTTTTTATGCATTGCTATGACAGCGACTTTGCTATGGGCATATGTTGGCCGCCATATTGATGGGGCCGGGTAGGAATTTTTCCACTTGGCAAATTGGCACCAGCCATTTGGTTTTCGCCTACCTTGTAGCAATCGTTACAACTTTGTGAGGTTAGGCATTGGGTAAGCCTTTGTTTATGGGAGGGGAGGGTGTAGCCTCCGCCTGCCCCTCCTTGATTAGGGTATCCTGTTAAAGGGATCTGGGGGTGTGGATCCTGTCCGAAGCCTGGACGTGGGCTAGGGCCATGCCACAACCCCATCGGGGACCCTGGGGGTGCCCCAATTTGACGTATGTCATAGGGCTCCCCCTACTGGTGGTTTACCCTTAGTGAGACTCCCTGCAGATGGGCAGGAGTCAGGATATAGTCTGGTTTCACCCAATGCCTAAGCCAAACCGCTCACATCTGTAACCAATAAAGTTGTGGCCCGTTTTATCCTATTAACCTAAAATATTTGTGTCTGTGTGTTTATTATATAAGGGAACTGTGGCACCCGGGACCTTGACATGCAAGCAAGACTGCTTAAATAAACAGAAGGGATCCTAGGATGAGAAGGGCTCTAAACGTATCTGAGCGAAGAGCATTTTTCTGAAAGCAAGAGCAACAGTGGGAGGGTGGAAGCTCTCATATTGCTGAATATCAGTTCAGGCTGCCTGTCCAGTTTGCCTAGTACTGTCTTTTCTGACTGGCAGTGGCTCTGCAGGGACCCCAGTAAAGAAGGGTCACTCCTGAATTATGGTCCTACTACATTGACATCCTATTAACTGGAGGTGCCAGAACTGAACCTGGAAATCAGTGATGTTGTTAGGTACAGTACTTAAAAGATTTGGGGCTCTTACCCATCAGGCCACCCCTACAAATAAGGTAGGGTGACATTTTGCTGCAAGAGGAGTGTGTGCTTCCTTTTATAACAATAAGACATGATCCTGCACACGCAGATAAGATGCTAGAGCAGATTTAAACATGCACGATTGTGAAACGATGGAAGATTGTGGTGGGTGGATTTGGAGATGGAAGATGTGAATAGAGGGACAAGAGCTGAGGCAGAGATTTAAGATGAGGCATCAGCTGAAGGTGGAAGGCCTTTGGCTACAAAAGGCAGATAAGCATGCAATGTGTGTGTGTGTGTGTGTGTGTGTGTGTGTGTGTGTGTGTGTGTGTGCGCGATAGGTTAAAGAGAATGGCTGTATATACTGACGGATGAAGAGAAAGGATTCAGAGTAACAGAAAGGGGAAACCAGAAAATATAGATTATTTCCAGGTCAGATTAGTAGTGAGTGGACAAAAAGCATTAGCAGGAGCTACCCACTGCAACACAACAACAGATTAATGAAATATTAAATATTCACACACCTTCTTTAGCAAACGGTTAGCCACCTGTTTGGATTCACAGTAAAGAAGAGTGGTTTGTTTGTTTTTGTCCATCATGCATGCAGACCCAAAATAGACCAACAGAAATCAGCACAGATTTCTCTACAGGAAATACTGCATATTCATTATCCGTCCGTCAGCAACCAGATCTAGCAGGATCTGAAACACAGACCCCTAGAAATGTACTGGTAGTTAAGAGTGCAATCCTATGCACTATACTCAAAGGAAAGCGAGCATTAGGTGCAGATTCCCTTTCACCTTTCTACATCTTAAAAATAAATATCTGAAGAAGTGCGCATGCACACGAAAGCTCATACCAAGAACAAACTTAGTTGGTCTCTAAGGTGCTACTGGAAGGAATTTTTTTTATTTTGTTAAAAACAAGGGGCAGAGGAAGGTTGCCCTGTGTGGCTAATGTTATAAGACGTTTGATGCACATTTACATGGGAGTCAGCCCCACTGAATGTAACGAGACTTATTTCTGAGTAAGCACGCATAGGGTTGCATGGGCAGTGTTTTGACAAAAGTGCTGTTAAAATCCACTTCTTGCTGTTTAATCAAGAGCAGCTGCTTATGGAAAGCTGTCTCCCTTCTGCTCTCTAAAATTCCCAAAAAGGAGCCTCAGCCTTCTGTTTTGAGCATGAAGTTTTGAGCATGAAGTTTCAGCTAAAAAGAGAGAGAGAGAACAGGAATTAAGCAAGGGAGCAGTGGTCCCATGGTGGTTATTCGTGACCCAGCCTGGCCTTACCATCTCCTCTCATCTCCTTAAGACGGTGTTACAGCTGCCACGTGGAACCCTCTGGGGGAATGTTGTGGGTAGCAGGAGAGGATATATTGATTAAATATTATATATTGATTAAATATTATCCTTCCTAACTCACGCTAGTGAGCTTATTCATACAGCAGAGTACATTCCCCCAAATTTACACAGCAGGAAGCTAGTTGCAGATTCATTAGAATCTCTTTACTTAAGCAATCCAATCTGGCTTTGTTCAGATTGGGTTTGGTTCCTGGTTAAGTCCCCTTTTATCCCTCCTAAAGAGAATGAAGACACCAGAAGATTCTTTGAAAAGTAATAAGAAGTTTACTCACATTCAGTTCACAGTTGGATCCCTGAAGGCAGGCTTTAGTTTAGAGTTACAGAAAAGGGTTTGACTTCATCCCATATGGGAATGAGCCCATGTCCTGGTGGCTGAGAGCCAGCAGACAGCAAAATACATCCGTATCAAGAGAGCATGGCATCACGAGGAAGAAGAGTCAAGAGAGAGGGAGATGGCTGCGTGACTGACCTTCTTGTTAGGTCTGGAAGGGTCACACCCACCTACCTGGTCACCTACAAAGGAAGGATGCTCCAGACCAGGTGTAACAGGAAGTTCAACTGGCTGGACCAACATTCCCCTGCATGTCCACTCTAGGCAAACAGGAAATGTTGTATTTGACTGCTTATGTTACATCCCACACCTTTTTGGACCTCTCCTTTCATGTTAAGGTGGTGACCTTCTTTGAGACTTACAAGGCTGTGCTCTCCATTGCACAACCGTTCAGCTCCTTGAGACACACTTGCACAGACCACACAGCTGATCTGCAGGAGATAAAGGCATCAGGACCAAGATTCAGGGCTTGGATTCCCCCAGGCCCAACTCTAACGATGACCCTACTAGAAGCTTGGCAGGCAAAGCTGGTGCTTGCTGGCCAGTGGAACTATCTCTCTCTCCGCCCCCTTTCCATTGTTAGTAATTATAGCCCTACCTTGCCAACATCCTCTGGCAGGTAGCAGGTAGGGTTATCAAGTCCCATCAAATGAAAATTTCTGCCAGGGGTGGTTTTTCCCATTGCTTAAGCCTCTGTGATTTGGGGAACTGGGGAAATCCTGTTTCTGTGCCACCCTTACAGTAGCAATCAAAGATACAGGCCACACATTCAAACATCGCCTCCGATCCCTTAGTGACAGGCAGAGCCTGTGGGCTAGCAAGGACCAAGCAACCCAATGTCTGTGCTTCAGAATTTATTGTGTTGCTAGGTCGTTCTTTATATTCCCCCCCCCCGCCCCATAGCTGTTATCACGCTTGCTGCCCAACCAGCCAGCAGAGCAGCTGTAATTGTGGGAAAGAGGTGGAAAATGTCATCTCCTAAATCAAAATTCCCGTGACAGTTGAGTAATGGACGAGTTGTTCCTCCGAGGCAGTTAATTCCTGGGAAATAATGTAGTAGAAATTCTGTGGTTGTACAACAGCTTTCATGCTCTCCTGAGGCACTTCTGAAAGGGCTCTCTCTATGAACATGCCTTATCAACAACCATGTTTAGTGAGAAGATGTGTAGCATTACAGCACTGTGTGGAACAAGAAGACATTCTCTCTCTTGCATATGCCAATATGTGTTATGATACTCCAACTGAGAACTAAACTAGAAGTGATGTTAATTGTGTGCAAGCAATTAACACGCACGCTTTTGAAGATTAAATAGCTGCCACGGAGGGGGCAGGCAGGGCTCCAAGCAAGACCAGGAGCATAGGGGGAGGGAAGTTAACCCTTTTCTGGTGCTGATGAAAACCTCCTGACACCACAAAGCTGTTCTTAGACCTGGGAGAAAGGCTTTCAATGGGTCTAGTGAGAGCTTCCACCCTGGAGGTAAATTTGGGGGTGAATTTCATGTCCTGATCCCCTGGACTACCTGGCAGACAGACAGTGTGCCGAGACGAAATTCCAAGTCCAGAAACCAATCCACACAAGCAAAGTCTAAAGATCAGGAAACACAGTCCATGGTCAGCCCAAGTAAGCCAAGTTCAGCAGTCAGGATACAGTCCAGAGTCAATCCCAAAGTAGAAACCCATGAAGGTCCAAGGAGAATCCCTGGTGAGGTCCCTCAATGTGGGTAGTTGAGCAGACCCAGCACCTCAGCTCTGCTGCCTTCTGATGCTGTGCCTGCTGACTGCTGCATCTGGCCTGGTTGGGCAGGTAACCCTCACCTGCTCTCAGCTTGCTGAAGCTGAGGAATCACATGTCTTCTTCCCCACCTGGCCAACCTGTGAACTAGGCTTCAGGTCCCAGCCTGCCTCTGCTTCCTGGAGTGCCCCGCCCACTGTTCCCTATGTCTTAGGACCCGCCATGTTCATGGGGATGGGGGCATCTCTGGTTCTGGCAAAGAGTGCTGCTGCTCAGCTTCCTGTGCACTGGCCCCTAGCCCCTCATCATCCTCTTTCTCCCCATGAGTACTATCTACACTGGACGCAGGTGGCGCTGTGGTCTAAACCACTGAACCTCTTGGGCTTGCTGATCGGAAGGTTGGCGGTTCGAATCCCCATGACGGGGTGAGCTCCCGTTGTCCTGTCCCAGCTCCTGCCAACCTAGCAGTTTGAAAGCACGCCAGTGCAAGTAGATAAATAGGTACCGCTGCGGTGGGAAGGTAAATGGAGTTTCCGTGCACTCTGGCTTCCATCACGGTGTTCCGTTGCACCAGAAGTGGTTTAGTCCTGCTGGCCACATGACCCGGAAAGCGGCCTGTGGACAAAGGCTGGCTCCCTTGGCCTGAAAACAAGATGAGCTACGCAACCCCATAGTTGCCTTTGACAAGACTTAACCATCCAGGGGTCCTTTACATTTACTTTACCTTTTTACTATCTACACCAACCTTTCCTTCTCCATCCCCAGCTTGCTCCTGTGTGACCCACTCCCAGCTACACCCCTCACTGGGATCCTCTTCCTCCTCCCCAAAGTCCTGCCAGTTCAGGACATTTCATCAAGTGAACTTCATCAGGTGATGTGAGACCAGAAGGGTTTTAAGCCTCTCCACTCTGGTCTCAATCTTACTCAGCCATCCCACAATGCCTTTTTCTTAATGCACATTAATTGCTCATATCAATTAATGGCTATTTTCACCCTATTTGGCTCTAGTTTGACACTGAGAATCAGGGTAGTGTTTTGCCTGGATTGTTCATCTGCATATGTGAAACCAAATCTCCCATCAGCTGTGAAACGCACCGGAGGCTTTGAACAAGTCAGATTCTCACTCATGCTAGCCCATCTCACAAAAGGTAAAATACAAAACCGTGAACAACAATAGATAACAAACTACACTAGAGCAGTTATACCAAATATATATATATATATATATATATATATATATATATATATATATAGCTCTCTCCTCAGAGGCAAAAGCCTACTTATGTTTCAAAACGGTCAAAGTGCTGATATAAAGTGCAATATAAGGTAATAGAGATGGTTGTGCAAAGTTCCGACATAGAGTCTATCATTTCACTGTGAAATATGATTGATCCAAGTCCATCAACCGTGTAGGTATGTCTTCCGACGGGTGGCCAGCTTCGAATACTCCCGTTTCACACGCTGTTTCCTCAAGGAATGGACTTATCTTGGATAACAACAGTACATACCATCAACTTTACAAGAATATGAATATACATACAAACTTATAAAAGATACATACAAACTTATAGAAGATTTACGTACTCACCATCCACACAGGACTAGTAAATTCATCTTAGCTAAGATGTTTCTAAGAGACTCAAAAGGTCATCATTCCAATAGGGCTAATCCAAACTCTACTGACTCTCCCAGTTAAGTACTTGCAGCCAGGGTAACATTTAAACATTTAAAGGAACGGATCTCTAATGCACTTGATACAGAGATTTAAGGGTATAGAAACATTTACAATGGTCCATACCTAATGTTTGACCTTGACAGGAATATATATATAACAATCTTAGAAAAATTCTAAGAAAAATTCTAAAGGGACAAAGCATCATCATTGCCACCAAAATCCGATTTGTATGAAAAACTCGTTCGTATACTAAGGTTACACACTCTAAAGGTTACGCGCAGTGATGATGCTTTGTCCCTTTAGAATTTTTATTTTACCTTTCATATCGTTACCGTGACGGTCTGTTGGATTTTTCACTGAGCCCATCTCACAAGGCTGTGGCAATCCTATGCAAATCACCTTCAGTTCCCTCCTGGAAGGACAGGATAGAAATGTGATTAATCAAATCGCACCAGCTTTCTGTTCAGGAAGAGAAAGCCACTGGCATATGAGCACAGCTCTTTTCTGAGAAGAAAATTCAGATATATTTTATTCCTGAATGTTTGCTCATTATGTTCTTTCTCCTCCCTTCCTTCAGGGCTCAACTATTTACATAACCTACCTGCTGTGTCTTGTCTGAAAACACATTGTACAAGTATATTTTATTAGAAATGAGCATTGGATTTCAGTACGGTGAAGGTCAAGATCTCACTGAGAGTTCTCAAACTCCACAGTCTTAAGGAAGACCCCCCCCAAAAAAAGTTTTCCTTTCCTCATATATATTTTTCTTACCTTTATCTCCCTACCCACCTGTTTTCCAATACCCACCTGTGGAGCTTCTTGGGCTTCCTGACAAATATTTTATTTTTATTTAGCGGTACCTCAGAAATTCAGGGAGAAGTGGCTGATCCCTGGGCATTGTACCCCCACTTCAAGTACCAGCCTATCTATCAACTCTTTCTATTGCTAGTCATCGTTTCGCTTTTATTAAAGCACGGTTTAATGTCTTCCCCTCAAACGTCCTTTTTCATAGATTTTCTAGGGGCGAAGTTTCGGTCTTATGTGCCTGTGATAACCGTTCGATTGAATCTCTTCGTCACATAGTGTTTGTCTGCCCCTTGCATTCTGCCGCCCGAAAGACTCTATTACTTCCATTAACTCAAAAATTACCGGGGCATTTGGAAGAGTCTTACCTTGTTCTTCTGTTGCAAGATTCAGACCTGATTATAACCCTACATATGGCAAAATTTCTGACATCAGTTCTGACACTTAAGAAACGCAATGGATTGTTATATACAGCTTGAAATTTTAATTTAATTTTTATCATATTTTATTCAATTGAGTATCCCTTTTAATCTATTTTACTGTTAGCAATTGTAAACCAGACTGTGCTGTCTCTGTTTTTGGTTGTTATGTCTATGGGCTTAAAGCCGAAATAAAATGAGTTGAGTTGAGGGAGAAGTGGCTCAGTAGAGAGCATTCTCTGTGGCAACCCCTAAGCTGTGAAATTCCCTCTCCACAGCGTTGCATCTGGCACCATTGTATAGCTTTCATCACACTCTGAATATGTTTACCTTGGCCTTTATATGGGTGTGTGTGTGTTGCACCTTCCATGTTCTTTCATTGTAAATAGTTCTAAATGATTTTAATTTTGCATTTTTGCACTGCTGTAACCTGCCCTGGCGAGGTTGGGCAAGAAATGAGCGACAGTGAGAGGCTAAAAGTTTATCTCAAAGTGAAGCCTGTTACTTTGCATTCCAGCCTTGAGGTGGGCAGTCTGCCAAATGTGAGTTATTATTATTATTTCCTCTTTACAAACTTTATTGAAAATTTTAAAAAACAATTACCAAACACAGTTCTCTTCCAAGACAAATACCTGTACAGATGTTAAATCTTGCATGCAGTCCTCTGCATGGCATCAAAGCAAACTTGGAAAATCTTTTCACATTACAGATTCAGCTCACACCCACAGGGTATACTTCAATCTAAAGCATTAAGATAATTTCTCCATAGTGGCTGAAGCAACTGAGACAGAAAGGAGATTACTGTACTCTTGCTGATAAACGATCTAAATCAAGCCCATACAGAGCCAAAACCCATCTTTCTTTGTTATTCCTCTTATCACCCTCCAATCGTGAGTTAAGCATTCCATAAGTGCTATATTGTACCGGGTCAAAGTTTCTGTGGTGGGAGAGGTTTTCCCCCCTCCCAGTTGGAAGCAACCATATGTCTCGCTGCTGTCACAGGAAAGAAGACCAACTCTTTATGCTTAAGATTTGTATTGGTGTCATTTTCCAGTGACAGCAGGACTTGCATGGAATTGGATTCAAGATGGTGCCCCATAATGGCAGATGGCAATGAAAAAGTTCAGGTCCAGAAACACTGGCAACTGTCAGACTCCTACATTTATCTCCAAGTTGTCCATAGGCCTTACTACTTCACAGTTAGACCTGCTAGTTTATATGCTGGACAGGAGGACTCAAAAGTCCACGTTTTGGTAGGCCAGCTAATGAACATTATTATTCATTATTAGCTCTCACTGACTTATAAATATAGGCTAATGGGCTGACAGATATAGAGAGATGGCAGAAGGTCAATAGTCAGAGAGTTTTGACTGAGAAAGTATAAAATGGCCATCATAACAATATTTAGCGTCAGCGGAAACAGTTTGGTCAGTGTGTGCAGATTTACACATGGAAAAACCCGAGCTGGCAGCAAAGCCTAAGCAAGAAGCTGAATAAGAAGAGTTTCTGGGCCAGCCACAAAACTGTAGCTAATCTGTGCACACAGGGGCAGGGGTGCAGCATGGGCGAACCACAGGGGTGGTTGCCCCAGGCACAAAACTGTTAGGGGCGCAAAATTTCAACACCCAGTGCTGCCTCAATACAGCTGTGCACATCCATAGGTGGGCTCCGTTGAAAATGGTTTCTCCATGAGAACCAGGAAATGGCCTCTCTAGACAACAGAACAACTCTTCTTTTCTTTATCTCTGCAGCTGCAATCTCCTGGGTGATGTGGAGGCTATTCGGCAGCTGAATGTTACTCTGTCCGTTTTCCTGTCACCCACCCCCTCTGCAAAGCCCTGGGCCCTGGCAACCCACACTATGCCACTGTTCAGAGGCATACCTAGACGTTGGCCAGGTTGGGCCCCATCAAAGGTGCAGGACCAGGGGAGTGCAAAAGTCAGAGAGATAGAGAGAGTGATTGCTAAGGGTGCAAGGGAGCCTAGGTACACCTCTGTATGCACTCACTTAATTGCAGAAGATAGGCAGCTACTTCTTCTATTTGATATATTTTAACATCTGCCTTAACATGCACATCATTCAGAAAAGTAGCCATTGCTTGTCGAGGTCCCCAAGCCTCCCCCCTAAATAACTCACACTACAAACAGTAATTTAAGTTTAAGGTTTTTTGGCATGATTTTGGCCACAACTTTTATTAAAATGCAAAATGTGAGTGGTTGCTTAGGCATTGGTTCCAACTAGCTGCCCTCTCCTGGGGGCAGACTGACATCCGTCCGGTTAGCAGAAGTCAGTAAAGGGAAAACACCTTTGGGGGGAGAATGCCTCTCCCCAAATGTTCCCAGGGGCTCTTGCGTGGCCCTGGCCCCCGACTGGGGGATACAGACAAAAGCATGATGAACCCCTGGATTCCTTTAACGGAATTCCCCGCACAGCAGCATTGGAGGGGCAGGCACAGCCAACCACATCCCCTCCACCAACCAAATTCATAACCAATGCCTAACCGCAACCTTACAAGTTGTGACTGATTGCTACGCAGTAGGAGAAAACCAAATGGCAACAGCCAATCAGCCAGATGGAAAAATTCCTACCAGGCCCCTGCCCCCAAAGCAGATGACCCCATGACAGGCATAGCAAGGTCAACGTGCAAGCCTAAATAAAGGGAGGGAGGGCGGGTGATCCGATGCACGCAGCAAAGAGGGCCGCGTGCTGCCTGCACTGGGAATATATAACCTCTGAGCTGTCCATCAAAAATTGCTACATAACATTCTCCCCAGCAACCCGCAGGGCCCAATCTCCTGCCATGGTAATCTATCCTAACCTGCCCAGCAACAGTGGGGTGACTTGTTAGCCCCCACCGCAACACGTGCTCTCCATGAAGGAGAACCCTCTTTATGCTTGTGGAATGTTTGGGTCTTGAGTTTGTTATCTTGCCCAAGGCTTTGATAAATTGTTGCTAATGTCAAGTTTTCTTTGCAATGCCTACAAATCCCTAATACCTAACCTATTTTCAGAAGTGAGGCAAAGATCCCATAGCATGGCAGTTATGCTGAAGCTTCCTATTTCATTTGTTAAGCTGCTAGAACAGGAGAGGTGCTTTCAACTGGCGGCATTGCTTTTTTAGGTCAGTATGAGAAGGTTACTGATGTTACTGAAAAGCTGCCATTCCTTCATGGGAAGATTATCTAGATCTATATAGGTATTAAGGAATATTATTAATATGTATATTTTGTGAGACACCCTTTATTTTATAACACTTTATCTCATCAGAAAAGCCTGACTAAGCTTCTGTGTGATTTTTAGAAGTCCTTATGAATGAACAGTAAGTTAAAAAGTCATTAGAAAGTATGTGCCACTTTTCATTCATAGCTTATTAGTGATGTCATGCACATTTCACATCAATGTAACTTTTTTACCACGTAGGTGAAAATTGAATAAATCCCAGCTCTTAAGAATGAGTGACATAAAGTCTTGGTTAGCCTGTGTTTTTCATTTAAAAGACTGTTTGACTATATTCTAGAATCACAGACCCACAATGTGACACACACAGAATTGAAAGGTCTTTTTTTATTTTTATTTTTTAGGTTTGTTTCTTGTTTACTTTCATTTTGAGGCTTGGTATTGTAACTTGAAACTATTGGCAAAGCTTTCATAATTTTTGCAGATCAATACTCCTGGTCACTAGAGAGGAGCAAAGAGCCACTTTCGATTCCTCAGTAAGTTAAATCTGTTTTAATAGGATGGAGATTTTTCAACTCAATATGTGTTCCATGGTTGTTCTTGTTTTTAATGATGTTTTCTGGTTATTGGCACTGCATATAAGTTATGGAGAGAACTCTACTGCTCTTCAATCCCATTTTCAAGATTCAGTTTCTAAGACCGTAAGAGTCAGAAAATTAAATACACTTCTTAGGCTTGCAAATAAATGTTTAATACATGTCTACTGTAGGAGTGTTCAGATGAACACCCCTCACAATTGAGGCATAGCTGTCAACTTTCGGATTTGAAAATAAGGGATGCCGTGAGGGCGGTGCAATGGCACCAAGTAGCCTCGCCATCCTGCGCTCCAGAGGCTGCACACGAACGGGTGAGCGAAAGAGCGAGCGCATAGACGGCAGACAGGCTGTCTGTCTGGTTGGGCGTGAGGGTCTGGCTGCACAAGGCATGCAAGCTCCGCCCCCAGTCGGTCTCAGACTCCTTATTGGCAGCCGAGCAATGCAGCTGAGGAGCCTCCCTGGCCGGCAGGGAGGAAGAGGAGCTGCTTCCTTTGAAATCCGGGAAATTTAAGGGATATCAACAATCCGGGATAGCAGCGGGAAATGGCATTGGAATAAGGGAGTTTCCTGCCAAAAAAGGGAGGGTTGACAGCTATGAATTGAGGGTCAGGTAGGTTATGCATCCCTACCACACACAATGGCTACACAACCCATCAGCCATGCATTCAATGTACATATGAGGAGGACGATTCCTAAGGGTTTTCTATTTTTAAAAAATTGAATTATCCCTCATTTGGACAAGCTGGAACTTAACAGCTTAGTTGGGAGACACAAAAATACCCTGTTATCAGGATGCAACAAGTAAGTACTTGTCAAACTGTTTCTTGAAATGTTAATTAGTTGCATTTGCAAACAATGGGGAATAAAGTGCTATTGGCTTGAATGGAAAGACTATCCCCTTGGTCAAGGAAAATCTCGTAGCCCCCCCCCCCACATGTAAACCAGCTCTGGCTCCTGTCTTCATTCTGTACAATATAGCAGTTTGCTGATGCTAAACAAAGGTTATAAATGTGAAAGCAGAGATGCATAACCTCAGATGTTGCAGAAAAGGCTTTGTGGGAGAGAGTGGCATTTTTGTGTGTGTGCATTATTATTTTTGCTGTTCCAATGAAATAGTCAAGGTTACAAATTATTGAACTATTCAGCCACACATAGAGATAAGAATAGCAAGGTGTGTGCCCAGTCTCCATGGAAACAGATGGCTTCTGCCAAATTGCTAGCCAGGTACAAAAACAGAAAGACCTTGAGTGTCCATAAGGAGTCCTAGAAATGTGATATGAACACATTGACCATCTTTTCCTTTCCCCCAAAAATTCAAATTCAATGTATTTTGCTGGGAGAAGAATGAATTAATAGAAATATTCTTGCAAAAACGAATAACTGGCAAAGTGTTCATGTGTTCAGACCACAGATATGACTCCTCCTAGCATTAGAGGTATGACTGTATAGTCTTCTGCAACAAGTTTACAAAAAAACCCCACACCACTTCATTTGTTGATAAAGGTGCTTGAGTCTGCTCCATGATGGATGGCACAGATGAAGCAGAGGCAAGCCATGAAAAATGTCCTCGCTTCTGTGAAAGGATTTGAAGTGGAATGGGCATTTGGAGATATACACAAATGGGGCCTGCAACAAATCATTGCAGTGTGGTGTGTTCCTGTTCAAGGTTCTTCTCAAGTCCTTTACCAGAATACTCCATTCCATTCCCACCCCATTTTATATTACACACACACACACACACACACACACACACACACACACAGTACTCTGTGACCACTGAATATGATTAATCCTCATTAGGTTGTTTTGAAGCCCTTCCTCTTGGAATTTTCCCTCAGACTCCATCTGAAAACCAAGGCTAGTGATAACTCCCTCTTGTGAGTGGATAACAGTGGTTTTGCTACATAGGGATCCATAAATACTTATAAGGGACCACATTTTCTATTACTTTACAGTCTCGAACAGCTCTTAGTCGCTGAATGAGATTCGAAGAAGAAGAAGAAGAAGAAGAAGAAGAAGAAGAAGAAGAAGAAGAAGAAGAGTTTGGATTTGATATCCTGCTTTGTCACTACCCGAAGGAGTCTCAAAGCGGCTAACATTCTCCTTTCCCTTCCTCCCCCACAACAAACACTCTGTGAGGTGAGTGGGGCTGAGAGACTTCAGAGAAGTGTGACTAGCCCAAGACTAGCCCAGCAGCTGCATGTGGAGGAGCGGGGACGCGAACCCGGTTCCTCAGATTACGAGTCTACCGCTCTTAACCACTACACCACACTGGCTCTAAAAGTGACATATACTACTTCTGCAGTCCCCTCAAATGCTAATGCCAGACAAACATGTATGAGTCTCATCATCATCATCATTTCCCTCAATTACAGATGGGGCTTTTTAGCACCAACAACAGACAGTCCTAAGCTGAATAATTATAAAGTTCCCCATAATCTGAGAATGTGTTCCCAGGACCCGTGTATTTTGTAACTCAGTGGGACATTCATTATGGTCTATCTTTCCCACACAACCAGATCCCTCTGCAGCTGCTAAGTTCTGCTACACCACACAAAATGTACTCACAGAACTTCAAAATGCATTTAAAATGCAGAACCGCCTACAACCCAAAGTATGCCTTGTTAATATTCCTGATTAATAGATAAGACGTTATCTACGGATGACTTTGCAACCACAGCACATAAAATTGTGGCCGCTCATAGCCTAGTTATGAACTCTTGCTGTGGTTATTACATGCTTTGCTGCAGCTCTGAAACTGAGCTGGACTGAAGAGGCACAGGCATTTAGAGGAATCCACTTAGACAGAAGTGGTCAAGTCCCTGCGAGTGGGATTTGCAGCCTCCTTTTTGCTGAGCACAGTTTCTAACGGCAAGTCCACAAGACCATTTCACATGGGCTCATTTCAGCTCAAGATGCTCTTAGCTGGAGCACAGAGAATATCCCTGATCTTGCTAAAGAGGCAAAAATCCCTGTATAAAAATGAGAATCCAACAGGAGATTTTTGTCAAGAACTCCAGATGTACGACAACAATAAATTCAGTCAATGGCTTGGATCTTATTTTAAAATCTGCTTTGTGGCTGTTTTCCCTTCCCCCTTTTCTATTAGGGCACTTTTAAAATTGAAATCGTCATCGAAATGTATTGCTTAGATTGAAATGTAAACATTTAATTATTTTGGTTGAATATTCTTATCTATCTATTTATTTTTCAAGCACGAGAACCCAGAATCTCCCTGTGATTCTATCATAGGCAACTCTGCAAGAATTCCGCCTTGCTCTGGGCAGGATTTCTGGTGAGAACTTTTTTTGGGGGGGGAGGGGAGGCTGATAGTAGGAGATCCTAACAAGTTAGTGAGTCTCAAGAAAAAAGGACCCTGGTTGGCTGGAGTGGAGATGACATTTCTCTGATCTTCTGCAAGTTACCCTGCAAAAAAAGATTGTCTGCACTGTGTCCCCTCCCCTTGCTGCTGCAGCAGAGCTGCTTTCTTGTTTTGGTTAGGAATATTATGGGCTGCTGCCCTGTGGAAAGTAGAGTAGGAAAGGATGAGTGTTTTATTTTTGTTTTGACATAAGCGCGACATCACTTTAAAACTAGGTCAGGGATAAAGGATACGGTTAAGCCTGTGTACACACGCCATACATTTAAAACACACAAAATAATTCCGAGAAGTGCAGTTTGTCAAGGATTCTGGGAAGTGTAGCTCTGTGGGGGCAAACTACAGTTCCCAGGATTCTTGGTGAGAATGTGTGTTAAATGTAGAGTGTGCACACACCTTAAGAGTCACTGCTGCATGCAGTGAGAGGACATTGTTGAGGGAAATGGGTGGCTGTGTTCGTCCAAGGAACTTCCTTGAAGCAAAATGTCTTAAGGTGTGGCTATAAGAGAGAGGAGAAGACAGGGAAATGGAATTGCACCCCACACCTCAGAATAAGAATTCAGAGTACCAAAAAATTGATGAATGGTGAAGCACTGGGTTGAGGATTGCAAATTAAAAGCCAGGCAATACAGTAGTGCCTCGCAAGACGAAATTAATTCGTTCTGCGAGTTTTGTCGTCTTGTGAATTTTTCGTCTTGCGAAGCACGGTCTTGCGAAGCACGGTTTCCCATAGGAATGCATTGAAAAGAAAAAGGAAACTCGCAAGACGTTTTCGTCTTGCGAAGCAAACCCATAGGGAAATTCGTCTTGTGAAGCAACTCCAAAAACGAAAAACTCTTTCGTCTTGCGAGTTTTTCGTCTTGAGAGGCATTCGTCTTGCGGGGTACCACTGTACTAAACATTCCTGAAGAAGGTAAGTGCTGCCCAGGGATGGAGGAGAAATTCAATTCAGTTTGCATTTAAATGCAAGCTTTCTGGAACAACAATGTGAACCAAAACACAGTCAAAATCAAATCAAATCAAAGTTTATTGCGTTAGCCATTTGGCCATAGCACAAGTAATAAGTCCCGGCAGTAGCCTGCCATTCTTATACAATGGCGAACATCAGGTATAAAATCATAGTAAATAAAACAGGTATGATAAAAACAATAGCAATTATGTAAACTATTGGAAAGTTTACAAGTCCAGGGCTAAAGGAGGTTAACCTATCGAGGTGGCCCTGAGTTTCAGGGCCTGCAGGATATAGATGGCCACGCCACGAGTGACTATGGGATTGGCATCCACCAATAGATATTTCAAGCGGTCATCTTCCATGGCAATGGTCGGAGGAATTAGTATAAGCAGGAGCCTCGATCTTATTGAGTCATAGAGAGGGCAGTGGAAGAAAAAGTGGGTAAAGTCCTCTATCTTTCCCCTGTTGCACGGACAAAGGTGGAGGTCGAGAGGAGTGTTGGAGAATATGCCCTGTAGGAATGCTGTGGGAATGGAGTGAAAGCAGGCAAGTGTGAAAGCTCTTCTTTGCATAGGGTTCGTCAAGTCACTCAGGTAGTGAGCCAGGGCTGCCAAAACACAGTCAATCTTTGAAATTCGCACTTTACTGAATTTTGCAACGCAGTTCTCTAGCCATGTAAGGTGTACAAGAATGCATGTAAGCTATGCATATGAATGCTTATATTGGTGAAAATAACATACAAAGTGCCTTATATTAGGGGAAATTGATTTACAAAAAGGTGCATAATAGGTAAAGTTCTATGCAAAAGTGTGTATACCAGGAGAAATCCACACTAAAATTATGAAGAATTTTCATGGAGAATGTTTTCAAGAAGAGGGCAACCAAAATGGTCAAAGGCTTGGAAACGATGCCTTATGAGGAACGGCTTAGGGAGCTGAGTATGTTTAGCCTGGAGAAGAGAAGGTTAAGGGGTGATATGATAGCCATGTTCAAATATATAAAAGGATGTCATATAGAGGAGGGAGAAAGCTTGTTTTCTGCTGCTCCAGAGAAGCGGACACGGAGCAATGGATTCAAACTGCAAGAAAGAAGATTCCACCTAAACATTAGGAAGAATTTCTTGACAGTAAGAGCTGTTCGACAGTGGAATTTGCTGCCAAGGAGTGTGGTGGAGTCTCCTTCTTTGGAGGTCTTTAAGCAGAGGCTTGACAGCCATCTGTCAAGAATGCTTTGATGGTGTTTCCTGCTTGGCAGGGGGTTGGACTGGATGGCCCTTGTGGTCTCTTCCAACTCTATGATTCTATGATTCTAAGACATTGCAAATTTCTGACTGGAGGCTGAACAAACGGGAAAGCGAGAGAAACAGTAATTCACTCAATCTTAGTTCTGACAAGTGCAGACATTGAGCGACCAGCTTTGCAATGCGGCACAGTTGCTACTAACCCCACAACCAGCCCTATGGAGGGATGGGAGAGCCAGCACAAGCTGGATGTCCCTGACCATGTATGCTGCAAGAACTCAGTGCATTGAGAAAGCATATTTGTCCTCTGAAAAAAAAATGATCTAAAATAAGCAAATGATCTAAAGACTGCTGGCATGGTTAGAGACTTGGAGGGGAGATAAGCCTGGGAAAGGAACAATGGAGGAAAATTGTTACTACGGCAGCAAAGAGCCCTCATGGTTTTTTAATATAATAACACTATAAATATAAGACAGTGTGCCAGACACCGGGAGTGGGATGTCAGGATTTCAACAGCATTGTCGTGTTCGTGTAATTTCCCCTCTGCTCATTGAAATTCTGTACACCAGAGAAAACTGACGGAGTTTGCGATTCATCTGTCCTTGAGAATGCATCATATACTAATAACAGCATTATCTCAGAACTCCTTGTAACAATCCTAGGGTAGGCAAGTATTATTATCCTGAAATGGTAGATGGAGGGGATAAGAACGAGAGATAGACGCTTCACCTGAACCAATGGCAGAGACACCGTTCCACTTGTGTAGTATAGATGGTTACATTCAAACTTAGGATACCTGTTCTCAATACAGTCCTCATCCTTAAGCTACCTTGATTAGCTTGTTTGTTTTCATTTACAGAACAAAAAGGTGAAAACCTTTCTTCTGTGGTATAACTCCAGTGGTGTGTATAGGGATCCCAGGAAGTCTCCCATTCAAAAACTGACCAGATGTGGGGCAGGACGTCTTGGGCAAAGTTACTGTATCATGTGCTCTCAGCCATCAATTGTTCCCTTTCAACCAAGTGTTTACCTGCCCTGCTCCTGATGTCACAAATGGATGATGGGGGGCAGGTGAGTGTGGTTTGAGGGAAAGCCTCATGGTCCATGTTAGGATGCCACTGGGCTTAATTTGGTTTGCAGGCAGGACGCTCCCTAGTGCTGCTTTAGCCCATGCTTCTCCCATCCAGAGATGCAAAGTTGCACCCAGCCGTGAGGTGGCCCATCGTGTGCATGTGACATCTCATGCACAAGATGAGAGGAGGTGGACTATTGGGAAGTCCAACCTTTGCCCTGCGCATTCCTTTGACAATTGGGAAAGAGTGCTGGCGATCACAAGGGGATGCACAGGGCCAAGGCGCTTCGCCCTGGAACACCCCTTTTGACCCCAACATTCAGAGAGCTTGGCCCACAAATATTGTGGGGGCTAAAGACACCTCAGCCCCATGGAGGTGGCACACCTGCTCCCAATTTAACAATCCTAATCCCTGATCCACTCCACTGGGAGGGGTTAAGATACAGTTGAACGGCACCAGTGGAGCCCACTGCAAGCGCAGTTGGGGAGAAGCTACCACCAGCTCTATCACTGCCAGCTGTAGCCAGCAGACACCTCCGAAATGGAGGAAGGGAGGTGGCAGAGTTAGACCAGCCAAGGGTCCTCTGGTGTCAGGAGTCCAGGTTCCCAGCGTAGCTAATTAAAAAGGAGGATTTATTGCAAAAAAACAAAGAGATAGCTCCGGACGGCTCTAACAAAGCCTTCAGCATAATTACTCAAGATGACCCTTCTGAAGACTCCTTCCGGCGTCTCCAGCAGATATTGAACTTACGACCCTGACGTCTCTTGTTTTGCTTCCTATATTGCAACCCTCCCATTCACCAACTCCTCAGACTTATTGGATCAACTCCAACCCCTTCCGGTTCTGAGAGGCTGTCTCTGAGTTTGTTCGTGCCTGACTGTGCTTCCGGCAAGCTTTGGCTGTGTTCTAGCCTGCTCTCAGCTACTGCCTTATCAGCATAGCTGTCAACTTTTCCTTTTTTTTTTTGCGGGAATTTCCCTTATTCCGAATAGGATTCCTCGCGAGAAAAGGGAAAGGTTGACAGCTATGCCTTATCAGCCTCTCCGTCAAGGTCAGACAGAGCCGAAGTCTGTAGCTGCCGGCTCTCCCCTGCCTGACTAAAATCAAAGCCTCTCTGTTCCTGGCTGCTTTCTGCAGTTGGCTGCAAACCTTCGCTTGGAGCTGGCTTATTCCTGACATCTGGCTCCTAAGCCAGCCAAACTACTGAAGACAGGCCCAATTTGGGCCTCTTTGCTGTGCCAGCCAGGAGTTTTCCCCACACAGAGACTCTGCCAGTGTTGTTGGCCAGTGTGAATGGCACGGCTTCATATGACACAGTTGTTCTGTCACCCTGTGCGAATGGGGCTTACTCCCAGGTACTTGTCATTGTATTGCAGCCTGCGTACCTCACATGAACACCTCAGGGGCACAAAGGAAAATCTGTGAGTGCTATAGCTGTGTGCAATATATTTTATTTACCTAGATACTTTTCTTGAACATTCTGTGTACCATGTAATCTGCATGGCACACATTTGCGGAGTGGGAAAGAGGAGAATGCATTGGATACCCATATATGTAATTTATTTCAATATATATGGGTAGAATATCTAGTGCTCAGGGGATAAACTTGATGGATTTGCTCTGACAGATTAGGCAGTGCGTACAAATGCCTTATCCCCAAGAAATCAGCTCTCCTGCAGTGGTGGCTCATGGGATACTGAGATCATCGCCATTAGCAACCATGTAGTGACAACATTTGTGAACACAGACATTTAATTTAGAAACGACTTTTATTTCTATTTTAAACATATCATAGGATATGCCACGAAGTTGCAAACTGGGAATATTAATATGAATTTTGGTATCTTACTATATTCACTATTCCCCACCCCACCCCCAGCTACGGCCTTTCCATTTTCCAAGAAAATGAAAGCTGTTCATTGCAACAGCCCTTCCGATAAGGGAGACCTTCCCCAACACACGCCCTGGGTATTTAGCCTCTGCCTGTCGGAAGTCATTAATCAAAAGACCTTTAGCAAAGTCAGGACATTCATCTTTACCAATAAATTAAATGTATACATCTAATGTTTGTTTTCCTTGTCCTTGTTAAATCCGGCTGATGCCCCACAGGAGATAATGGTCTGCTTAACGTCATTTTCTGCCACAGAAGAGCATGTTGCTCAAGCAATGTATTTCAGTCCTCTTTGCAAAAAAACATGATGATTAAAGACAGCTGGAAGGGTTTTGCAGACTCCTATGTATCTGCTTCATTACCAGTAATGAGAAAGTTATCTTCCCTGCTTCTACCTTTCCCCACCCTAAGGGTCAGGGCAGAGGGTTTCTTACTGTAACAGATCTCTGTGCAAGTTTCTCATGGGATAGATCTGCAGAAAGCAATGCTAACCAGCATTACAGGAAGCTGACGCACCCTGTTTAAATCAGAGCAATCTGGCAATCCCCTTCTTCATTTATGTCACTAGTGAGTAGATAGGAGGACACCTGTATATACCACAACCATAACCTGGCCAAGGGCCTGAAAGACAAACCAATCAGGGATATTAGGAAGAGGGGAGGCAAGGAGACATAGTAACAGTTGAAAATAAAACAGACATCTTTTAAAGATTTGCCTTCACCAGAAGAAAGAAGGTCTGGACACTTAAATATCAATTAGAGAATGCTAAGAAAATAAAGGTAAAGGTAAAGGGACCCCTGACCGTTAGGTCCAGTCGCGGACAACTCTGGGGTTGCGGTGCTCATCTCGCTTTATTGGCCGAGGGAGCCAGCGTGCAGCTTCCGGGTCATGTGGCCAACATGACTAAGCCACTTCTGGCGAACCAGAGCAGTGCACGGAAACGCCATTTAACTTCCCGCCAGAGCGGTACCTATTTATCTACTTGTACTTTGATGTGTGGGGGACCCAGGTGGCGCTGTGGGTTAAACCACAGAGCCTAGGGCTTGCTGATCAGAAGGTCGGCGTTTTGAATCCCTGTGATGGGGTGAGCTCCCGTTGCTCGGTCCCTGCTCCTGCCCACCTAGCAGTTCGAAAGCACGTCAAGTGCAAGTAGATAAATAGGAAACGCTCCGGCGGGAAGGTAAACGGCGTTTCTGTGCGCTGCTCTGGTTCGCCAGAAGCGGCTTTGTCATGCTGGCCACATGACCCGGAAGCTGTATGCCGGCTCCCTCGGCCAATAAAGCGAGATGAGCACCGCAACCCCAGAGTCGGACACGACTCGACCTAATGGTCAGGGGTCCCTTTACCTTTACCTTACTTTGATGTGCTTTCGAACCGCTAGGTTGGCAGGAGCTGGGACCAAGCAACGGGAGCTCACCCTGTCACAGGGATTCGAACCGCCGACCTTCTGATCGGCAAGCCCTAGGCTCTGTGGTTTAACCCACAGCGCCACCCGTGTCCCATTGCTAAGAAAATAGGGATGCTTTAAAAGAACCAATCCCTGGGCCTACTTTCAGCCTCCTTGGAATGAATGGCGAAGTCAGGAAGAGAATGAAGCTGCTTTTATCCATCCAAAGGACAATGGATCAATGAGTAAAGGCAGCAAGGATTGATAGAGTATATGTGGCAGATAAGCATAAATGCCTTTTTAAAAATAAAAAAGTCCCAGAAACAACAAATGAGAAAAAGCAGTGTGGTTTTAATAAAGGATTTGATGCAGCACTTCACAAAATGAATACAAATTGCACATGAGAGCCATCATGTAGGCAGATAAGAATATCATAAACAAGAGGCGTTGATAAATAAGAACGCTGTATGTGCGTTTTTGGGAAGATTTTTATGGTGCATTGCTGTGCGGTTCCACAGCGGGTCTGGAAGAAAGGAGGAAAAGGAGCAGGTGGGAAGGAAATCATACAGTATTAAAAAGGTAACAGTATAAATGAGTCTTGAAATAAACAAGTTAAACAATGCTAAAATATCAATTGGCAACACGGGAAAACCAGAGCAAAATATCCCATGTAGATTTAAAAAACAGCAGGCAGCAGGCAGTGAATAATCTACACCTGAGAACTATGTTACCAGAGGAGACTCATCATTCAATGATATGAGATAAATTGAGATGTGTGCAAGCATTGCACAACGCCTGCTCAAAAGGCTTTGTGGTTCCAAACGCTTGTGGAAAGACATGGAAATGAATGGTGTTTCGGTTCTTATGTCTGTGGGGTTTTGCTGGATTCCAGGCATGCCACCCATGTCCATTTGCTGGACTATTAGGAAGTATTTCTCTGAGCAACTATTCAGTAAATAAGTGAACCTGTTCCTGCCATCAAGCATTATACCCACTCTGTAGAAGCTACTAGGAAGGCTCACACAAGTGTCCACACCAGATATCCCCAAACTCCAGCCCTCCAGATGTTTTGGATTACAATTCCCATCATCACTGACCACTGATCCTGTTAGCTAGGGATCATGGGAGTTGTAGGCCAAAACATCTGGAGGGCCGCAGTTTGGGGATGCCTGGTCCACACACATACACAAATGCCCAAAGAGGACAGAATCGTGTCTGCTGGAATGCTAAGCATGCTGGGCATGAGCCCTTGGTGATGTGCATTTGGCATCACTATGACAGGGCTGTATGTGTATGTGTATACACGGGTGGTGCTGTGGTCTAAACCACTGAGCCTCTTGGGCTTGCTGATCGGAAGGTCGGTGGTTCGAATCCCCACGATGGGGTGAGCTCCCATTGCTCTGTCTCAGCTCCTGCCAACCTAGCAGTTTGAAAGCACACCAGTGCAAGTAGATAAGTAGGTACCGCTGTGGCGGGAAGGTAAACGGCATTTCCATGTGCTCTGGCTTCCGTTGCACCAGAAGCGGTTTAGTTATGCTGGTCACCAGCGGTGGAGGAAGCCACTCGGACACCTGGGGCAAGCGCCCCGGTGCGGGGCGAGCCGCCCATAGGGGCAGGGCGCACCGTGGGGCCTCTGGAGCCTGCCTGCCTCCTCTCACTCAGCCGCCCTACAGCTGGGGGGAGGCAGCGGATGGACCTGGGCAGCGCAGAGTCTGTGGGGGCCCAAGCCACCGCGTCACTCCCAGGAGAGACACGTGGCTCGGACGTGCTGCAGGCCCCACGGTGAGTGCCGCCCGGTGGTGACACCCGGGATGGACCGCACCCCCTTCCTCCGCCCCTGGTTGTCACATGACCCAGAAAGCTGTCTGTGGACAAACGCCGGCTCCCTCGGCCTGAAAGCGAGATGAGCACCGCAACCCCATAGTTGCCTTTGACTAGACTTAACCATCCAGGGGTCCTTTACCTTTACCCTTTTACCTTTACTGATGTACACAAGCAGGGCTTCTTCACGTGCGGCTGAACCCTGGTTGGCTCAAGCTTTCCCCCTGCGTGGAGGAGCCACGCCAGCATACATCTGAACCTGGCTTGCTTGCTTGGCTGCTTGCCATCACCTGTTGGTTATCACCCCAGCAGACATTACTATTTATCTCTCGCCCCTCCACTGTAGGCAGCCTAGTTGTGCTGTTTATCACACTCACGTTAAATAAATTGGAGTTCTTGTTATTAGTTATACTGAAAGGAGATACACACCAAGAGCTCTGGCCAGAAAATGCATAGAAAAACTCAGATACATGCTGATCTCTCCATTCTCAGACACTACATTTGAAAAACATAGAGTTACATGATACATCCAAATGTACTCTACAAACGAATATGATGTGTTTGTATGAGTGCATGATTTGTATGTATGACTGGTTTGACTGTTTAGTTGTATGACAGAATTGATGTATGGTTTATGGTATGAATTTGTATGAATATCTATTGTAATTTTTGTGAGATTAATAAACTTAAAAAAAAACAAAAACAAATGTACTCTACAAACTAACACGAACTCAAAAATTAGCTGACGAAGACATCCATATCGAAACAGGGCCCTGTCCTGGTTGCTTTTCCTGAATCGACTCTTCACTCTGGCTTTACTTATAAAACGATCCTTTTGAATACCTTTGAATACTTTTGAATACAGACTGATATACAATTATTGTTACTTGAAATTTCTTATGTTCTTATACTGTAACGAATTATTGTTTACTCATACTACTGTGAATTTGAAGTTGTATTTTTCATTTGAAGCTACACATATTATTGTGAACTTGAAACTGTTTTTCTTCTTTGAATTGACATTCTCTGCCTAAGACTGTAATTCTTACCAGAATACATACTTTTATTTAACTATAACTCACGAGTAGGATTTATTCCTAGTATTGAAATTTCTGGCCAGAGCTCTTGGTGTGTATCTCCTTTCAGTTTATCACACTAACAGCAAAAAGGGGAGGTCACGAGATGTTAGGAGCCTGTCTCATCCTTCCTGGTTTTCAAGTGATCAAAATGTAGGCAAGAGGCAGATCTGGAGCCCTGGTGGACTGTGAAGTGGTAGAGATTTGGGAGCAAACTTACTCCCGGGTTAGGAGTGTCTAGGACTGCAGCATTAATTTTCTGCTTTCCATGCTATACTGAAGTAAAACACTATAGAGAACATTAATTGCTCATCCAGATTCCAATAGTTCTTCCACTCGGGCCAAGTGCAGTAGATCTCACAAGCAACACCACACCATGGCAATTCCCAGAGAAGTACATTGATTAAATAAATATTAATTATTTGTATTACTTTAATTAGCTTGTTAATTTTGAACATGAGGAAATACAGTAGTTCTAAAGAATGCTCTTCTCTTGTGCTCCTGTAAAACATAAAGCAATTGGGAGAAATTACCAAATTCATGCCCTTAATTTGCATGGATTAAATGGATTTGGGAGTTGGAAAATAGCAACCCGATCTGTACCTGAATCACAGAAGTGCATACTATGAATGTGGAACCCTGATCATTTGGCAATAGTTTTCAAAACAGGTTTTGAGAAAACCCTATCATAGATGGGATTGTTGGGTAGAGGGTCAGTAAGAACTGGAAATATAGAGAAGGAAACAATGTGGATTTGACTTTCACTCCAGTTGGAACCAGCAAAATCTTGATTGTCCCAAAGACCAATTGCCAGTTTTGTATGAACAAAACTACTAGTGGGTTTTTCTAAGGTAATCTGAATTTGAAGCATCAATAAGCAGGACCATCCGCTCAATAAATCTATGAAATCTATGCTCTTTTTCCGAATCAGTCTATGTAGTCTGAATTACAGCATACTTCATGCAGAAAGAGAAATGAATTTTAGGTTCGGGTATGATTTATTATTAACCTATTTCGGTATGTATTTGGGATAATTTTTTTCTCACCCAGAGCTCAAGCACTCAAGTTTGAAATATATTAAGAGTTTTCCTATTAAAAAATACATCTTGAGATCTACAGTTAGATCCTAAGAATGCATTGTTTCTGGAGATTTTACCCGCAGACCTGTGTTAAGGCTAAACTAGTCAGTTTAATCAAGATAAATTATATGATCAACCCACTGACATCATAAAGAGCAAGTGCCAATCAACTTAGTTTGAATCAGCCCTATGCAAATCAGTGAAATTACATTGCAGGATTCTAGGTTTAAAATATCAGTTCTGGAAAGAGAACAGGGTGATTTCTGATATAATGTGATTTATACAACAAAGGAAAGGGTGACCCACAGGGGAAAGACAGGTGTTAACAAGAAGGGATCTAGCAAGGTCAGCAGGGATGATTTTGCAAGATATAATTTACTTCTCTTCCTTTATCTTCTTGCCATTTAGTTCTTAAATAGAAACAAAACAGGACCGCCTCTCCCCATTTGAACTGACTCAGACCCTGGGATCACCATCTGAGGTCCTTCTTTGTGTGCTTCCTCCACAAGAGGTCCAGAGGGTGGCAACATGAGAAGGGGCCTTTTTTGTGGTGGCTCCCTGCTTGTGGAATGCTCTCCCCAGGGAGGATTGCCTCACGCCTTTGTTACATATCTTTAGGTGCCAGATGAAAACATTCCTCTTCTTCCGGGCCTTTGGCTAATTAAGCAATCTGTGGCTTTCTAACCAATTCTTTTGTTTCTTATTATGGTGTGTATTTTTGTGTTTTTGTATTATAAATCGCCCTGTGATCCTCAGATGAAAGGCGGTATAGAAATTTAATGAATAATAAAAAAAAAATTCTTTCTTTCTTTCTTTCTTTCTTTCTTTCTTTCTTTCTTTCTTTCTTTCTTTCTCAATAGCTGTCTGTAAAAACATTTCCATGTTACAATTTTAACACAGTTCCCTGTCGGACTACCGGAAGTGTGGCTGAGAGTCTGTCACAATGAGTGGAACTCCCAGAGAATAATGGAAGCATATTCTGACTTTGATCATCGTATAAGGTGACTCCTATGATCGGCAATAAGTAACATGTTATTCCTTCTAAAACACACAGAGAAAGAAACCTAAGCAAGCAGCTAGAATAAACCTGCAAGTTGGCCTTCAAGACAAACAACAGCCTGAGCTGGGAAAAGGGATACTTCACGCTGATTTCTGTTCTGACTCATGCTCATTCCATGCAGTGCTGTTTCTTTTTCACTGCAGTTTGACTTCCGGGACAAGCTGCATTAATCATCTCACTGTCCCCTGTGGCAGAATTTTTCATAATTAATTGCATAATGCATTATGTAATTACAGTATTACATTATTCTACACCATGCATTTCAATGCAAAGAAAACAAAGCAAACAGGAGAGAGAAATGTCCTCAATTGCATATGATTTGCAGAGTGAAAACAACAACAACAACAACAACAACAACAACAGTGGATACAGTTACAGGTAGGTAGCTGTGTTGGTCTGCCATAGTCAAAACAAAATTAAAAATAAAAAAATTCCTTCCAGTAGCACCTTAGAGACCAACTAAGTTTGTTCTTGGTATGAGCTTTCGTGTGCATGCACACTTCTTCAGATACACTGAAACAGAAGTCACCAGACCCTTATATATAGTGAGAGGGTGCGAGAGAGATTAGTCAGAAGGGTGGTGGGAATGGGTGATAGGCTGATAGCTGTGGTAAACCTGTTGACGACTGTTAACGACTGCAATTAGTCTTACAGGAAAAAGCAAGGGGTGAGAAGGTTAAAAATAGCTTTGTCATGTATAATGAGATAAGAATCCAATGTCTTTATTTAGACCAGGTCTCTTCATGGTTTTAAGTTTGGTAATGAGTTGCAATTCAGCAACTTCTCTTTCCAGTCTATTTCTGAAATTCCTTTGCAATAAGACAGCTACTTTGAGATCTTAGTCAAGGGATTGATTTCCATTCTGGATTTAGGATGAAAAAGCAAACATTGGCAATCTCCACTCCTATTTCTGTTGGAATTATCTGACACCCCTAGCTGGGAGTGGTGGGGATGAAGGAGGGGTACTATTCTGAACAACCACGAGATTTTCTACCTGTCTAAACAACCCTCTTGACCAAGATTTTGCTCCCTAAATTTGAAATTCGTTAACCAGCTCTCCTGTAAGGGATGGGATAGCAGCTCCTTTGAAATTAAGTTTAAAATTTATGCTTATGTTTCTTCTCTATCCCAGATAGAATGAAAACTGCCTCTGACCCTAGCAGATGGACTTTCTCTGAATCAAAACTGTAGGGATTTTAGATTACTTAAAAGAAGCATAAGAGCCAGAGACTAGTACCTGCTGCTTCTTTCAATGGAGCTTTAAGAAAGCAGCTTCCATTGTTTTCTTGGTTTTGTGTTTGTGCAATAATTCACTAGTGCAGAAAAACCCAATTGTCATGTGATTCCCTCTAATAATAATAATAATAATAATAATAATAATAATAATAATAATTTATTATTTGTACCCCACCCATCTGGCTGGGTTTCCTCAGCCACTCTGGGTGGCTTTCAACAAAGATTAAAATACATTAAAATGCCACACATTAAAAACTCCCTAAACAGGGCTACCTTCAGATGTCTTCTAAATGTCAGGTAGTTGTTTATCTCTTTGACATCTGCTGGGAGGGCGTTCCACAGGGCGAGCGCCACCACCGAGAAGGCCCGCTGCCTGGTTCCCTGTAGCTTTGCTTCTCGCAGTGAGGGAACCACCAGAAGGCCCTCGGCACTGGACCTCAGTGTCCGAGCAGAACAATGGGGGTGGAGACACTCCTTCAGGTATACTGGGCCAAGGCCATTTAGGGCTTTAAAGGTCAGCACCAACACTTTGAATTGTGCTCAGAAACGTACTGGGAGCCAGTGTAGGTCTTTCAGGATTGGTGTTATATGGTCTCGGCGGCCACTCCCGGTCACCAGTCTCGCTGCAGCATTCTGGATTAGTTGTAGTTTCCGGGTCACCTTCAAAGGTAACCCCACGTAGAGCGCATTGCAGTAGTCCAAGTGGGAGATAACTAGAGCATGCACCACTCTGGCGAGACAGTCTGCGGGCAGGTAGGGTCTCTGTGTACCTGTGTACACAGATGGAGCTGGTAGACAGCTGCCCTGGATGCAGAACTGACCTGCGTCTCCATGGACAGCTGTGAGTCCAAAATGACTCCCAGGCTGCGCACCTGGTCCTTCAGGGCACAGTTACTCCATTCAGGACCAGGGAGTCCGCTATCCCCCAAGAACCACACCAGCCCACCCCCTATCCCCCAAGAACAGTACTTCTGTCTTGTCAGGATTCAACCTCAATCCATTAGCTGCCATCCATCCTCCAACCGCCTCCAGGCACTCACACAGGACCTTCACTGCCTTCACTGGTTCCGATTTAAAAGAGAGGTAGAGCTGGGCATCATCCGCATATTGATGGACACCCAGCCCAAACCCCCTTATGATCTCTCCCAGCGGTTTCACGTAGATGTTAAAAAGCATGGGGGAAAGGACGGAACCCTGAGACACCCCACAAGTGAGGGCCCAGGGGTCTGAACACTCATCCCCCACCACCACTTTCTGGACACGTCCCAGGAGGAAGGAGCGGAACCACTGTATAACAGTGCCCCCAGCTCCCAGCTCCTCTAGATCAGTGTTTCCCAACCAGTGTGCCTCCAGATGTTTTGGGACTACAATTCCCATCATCCCTGACCACTGGTATTGCTAGCGAGGGATGATGGGAGTTGTAGTCCCAAAACATCTGGAGGCACACTGGTTGAGAAACACTGCTCTAGATGGTCCAGAAGGATGTTATGATCGATTATATCAAAAACCGCTGAGAGATCCAGCAAAACAAGGAAACAGCTCTCACCTTTGTCCCTAGCCCGCCAGAGATCATCAACCAGCGCGACCAAGGCAGTTTCAGTCCCATGATGAGGCCTGAATCCCGATTGGAAGGGATCCAAATGGTCCGCATCCTCCAGGTGTGCTGGAGTTGTTCAGCAACCACCTCCTATGCTGATCGCATCACTCACATTAGTTCTGCATTAGGTGTTGCAAGAACAGGTGGGATACTTGTGCATAGGAAAGTACAAAATTATATTTACCAAAAGGGAATGGATGAATCCATTCCTCCCTTCAAAACTGCACCCTATGAAAATGTACCCTGCAACCATTAACCAGAAGCCCACTGGCTTAATATCAATGATCCTGCTATAGTCATAGGAAGCTATTTGTGCATAACAATGGCTGGTGCCAGAGCTGCATATCCATTCGTATCAAAAGGATCACCCAGCCTCTGTGGGGCTTGGGTGAACAACACATTCTCAACTCAACTCATTTTATTTCGGCTTTAAGCCCATAGACATAACAACCAAAAACAGAAACAGCACAGTCTGCTTTACAATTGCTAACAGTAAAATAGATTAAAAGGGATACTCAATTGAATAAAATATGATAAAAATGAAATTAAAATTTCAAGCTGTATATAACAATCCATTGCGTTTCTTAAGTGTCAGAACTGATGTCAGAAATTTTGCCATATGTAGGGTTATAATCGAGTCTGAATCTTGCAACAGAAGAGCAAGGTAAGACTCTTCCAAATACCCCGGTAATTTTTGAGTTAATGGAAGTAATAGAGTCTTTCGGGCGGCAGAATACAAGGGGCAGACAAACACTATGTGATGGAGAGATTCAATCGAATGGTTATCACAGGCACATAAGACCAAAACTTGGCCCCTAGAAAATCTATGAAAAAGGACCTTTGAGGGGAATACATTAAACCGTGCTTTAATAAAAGCAAAACGATGACTAGCAATAGAAAGAGTTGATAGATAGGCTGGTACTTGAAGTGGGGGTACAATGCCCAGGGATGTGAACAACACATTGAAAGCAGGGGTGCACATCTAGATGTACATTCACATTACCAGTACAGGGGGGAGGCTGTATACGTCTGAGATCTGTCTTGCTGATCAGGGCAGCACCCTCTAGGAAAGAGTCACACATTTATCATATGTATTTGCAAAGCCCCTTTGGGAGCCTGGAGGAAAGGCAGCATCATAAGCTCATTATGATCATTACCTCCTTTCATGCCAGCTGAGCACAGAGAAATCAGAGGCAACACACATCACACTGTGTATATTTCTGCCTACTTCCTTCTTGCAGAGGTGGGGGTTAAAGTGTGCATTGTGCACACAGAAAGGAGTCACACAGCACCCACAGACTAACCCATTTATAGTGCAAGCCTAAACACATCACTCAGATGGAATAACACTTGTAATTTAACAGTGAAATTTGGATACAATGGAGATGTAAAAGGTTTGGATCATTATAAAAGATGCAGGAGGAAATGACTAACAATAGGACCCACAAATGGGAGGAGGGGAGTCCAGGAGATTCTTTGGAATCCTGTTTTTATGCTGTATGTTGGATATGCGATCAGAAAACTTTAATTTGAAAAACACATTACTCAGAAGTAAGCCCCATCGAACACAATGCCTGTGTTACCAGGTGAACGTGCATAAGACTGGCACCTTATTGAGGAATGAGTTCCTTTCTCAGATACTCCATATATTTCCCATAGTTAATCCCATAGATTTTGCTGTCTCCAAGAAAGCACGGTACTGCGGAATATTAGAACATTGGTGTAACTCTAGAAGTCTTGACAAAATGTTGTGTTTTCGTCACTGATGCCCTTCTGACAGAAAAGTGATCAAAGCTGCTCTATATTTATCTTAACATATAGCTGCGTTCTCTGCTGTATCTCAGCCACGAGCCCGTTGTACAGACAAAACATGGTCGTGATGAGAGGAACTGGAAATGGCACTTCTGGGTCATGTGGCACCAGAGGTGATGCTCTGGTCTATGAGTCATCCAGTGTACAGCATTTGGCACTGCCTTGCTGAGGAAACTGGAGTGATGGATACATTTTGGGGGTATTTAATGTCTAGTTGTGGGGCTGGAGAGGGGCAACATAATACAGCCCTGGTGAAAAGGAAGGCTAGGCGATGATTTATGGAGGAAATGTATTCTCAAAAAGGAAAAATTTGTAATGGCTGGGTTTGAAATGTCCTTGAAGTGGAAATCTTACTGTATCTGCCCAATCTTCAGAGTGTTTACACCGGGAGTCCTCAAACTTTTTCAGCAGGGGACCGGTCCACTGTCCCTCAGACCTTGTAGGGGACCGGACTATATTTTTTTGGGGGGAGGGGGATGAACGAGGGACGATGAGCGAAAGGGCTCCGGAGAGGGGCTGCTTTAAATGGCTTGAGAGGTGCACTCAGCAAACCACGGCTCCTGTGTCTTGCGAGCGGCAGGGGCTGGTGGCAGCGGCGGAGGGACGATGAGTGGCGAGCGAAAGGGCTCCGGAGAGGGGCTGGCACCAACAAAGCCCAGCCCCCTTCCTCCTCTAGGCAGGGCAGGGAGAAACCAGGAGGAGGGAGGGAGGCGCCACTGCCACCACCGTGTGAGGGAGAGGGAAAGAATGTGTGCACTGGCGATCCATGCGGCGATTCCTGGACCATCCACGGGCCGGATTTAGAAGGCAATTGGGCCTGATCTGGCCCGCGGGCCTTAGTTTGCCGACCCATGGTTTACACAGCAGCAAGTCCCTACTTCCACTGAAGTGACTACAGGATCGCAACTACTAAAGTGTAAACTCTATGCAACTCAGGGAAGCCTACTTATGAATAAATACAGGTGGAAGTTAGGATTGCTGTTGGAAAGCAGTATATTCTGTAAGAATTGGTGCAAAGATTGCGAGGAACTGATAGGAGAAGAACATAGGGAGAATTTTCTTATAATAATAAAAGAACAGAAAGTAGTATTTTAAAGGATCCATCTCATCCAGGACATAGCCTCTTTGCACCACTGCCTTCGGGTAGAAGATATAGAACAATTAGATCAAGAACAAATAGATTGAAGAACAGTTTCTACCCAAGAGCTATAACCATCTTAAACGCTGTAACCAGATAATATGACCTTGGAGAGCTGTGATGGGTGTATGTGTGTGTATGTGTGGCTTTCTTTGGTGTGTGTGTGTTTTGTGCTGCTTTTTGTTTTGTTTTTTCTTTCTTTCTGTTTTTACGGGGGGCATGCAATTTCGTTGCACTTGTATAGCGTTGTGCTTGTACTTGTGCAATGACAATAAATTATCTTATCTTATCTTATCTTAGTAAGGGAAAAGGAGCATTGCTGCACAATGTGTAAAAACATGGATGAGTAAAGGAGATGAGAAAACGTTAATACCGTGTTTCTCCTAAAATAAGACACCGTCATATTTTTCCCCCTCAAAAAAACACAGTATGGCTTATTTTGGGGGGATGTCTTATTTTAACCGCTCCGCATCGGCACGCTGCATAGCCATGCCTATCCAGGCCGTCTTAAGGGAGAGGCGCCGCATCATTATGTCTTATTTTCAGGGTATGGCTTATTTTCGGGGTATGGCTTATATTTCATAAATGCGTAGAAATCCTGTTACAGCTTATTTTATGGCTACCTCTTATTTTAGGAGAAACAGGGTAATCCCTAGCTGAATTCATTGCATGTTACTTTCCTTTGCTTTCATATAGTAATGAAAAACATTTCCAATGAAAGATTTGTTTTTTAAATGGAAAGGGTCGAAACAGAGGGAGAAAAAAAGCACTGGGTATAGTATAGCCCATTTTGGCTAGCAGTTCTTATGTTGGGGGGGGGGAGAGTAGAACTGAGTTATCTGTGACGCAATTGGTCAGTTAGTTAAGTATTTCTATTTATTTACTTGATTTGAGGGGCAGCTGCCCCCTGGCTAAGCCCATGGGCAGCCTCCTCAAATATTTTATTGGGGGGGGGGTCAAATGTCCTATGTGTGTCTACATGTCATCTTCATCCCTGTTCCCAGGAGAGCATCCGCCCGAGAGAGAGGGAGAGAAATAGGCGCCATGAAGAGAAACGCCGGCGATGCGCTCCTCTCAGGATCTGGGGCGAGAGGGACAAGCGCCGCTCGCGCCGGACCCCTGGGGGAGCGGCGCGTGCGCACTGCCGCCCGCCTCTCTTCCCGCCCCCCCTTCCCTCTTCTCGCTACAGAAGCCGCCACAAAGCGCGCAAGGAAGGGGAGCTCGCGTGAGGGCTCGGCGGAGGAGGAGAGCGTAAGCCGCCCGGGGAAGCCGTGCGCTCTCGCGTCTGGTAGCCCGGAGGCGGGGAGAGAGAGGGAAGAGCCCAAGCTAAGAAAGCCGAGCCGAGCAGCGTCTCCCTCACAGGCTTCCCAGAGCCGCGCACGGACAGCAGCAGCAGCAGCGGCGGGTCTCTCTTCCACTCAGTCCGCCCAACCGCTTAGACTGGAGGGAGCAGCAACACGTTGCTGTGGGCGCCGCTGCCAGCCAACTTGGCGCCGCCACCCGAGGCAACTTTGCAGGCGCCCGTGGGGTGGGAAGCCGCTCTCGTTTCATTGTCCTTCTTCTTCTTATTCTGAAATGCTTCGTTCGGTGGCCGCCGCAGCTCCGCCTCAGCTCCTTCGCCGGCGCAGCTGCTGGGCTTCTCCTCCTTCGCAGGCGCACGAAGCGCCTTGATCGCGACCCGCTTGTGTGCGCGATCCGCTGGGAGCGGCGACGATGGAGCGCTTGGCTCGCTGCTTCCCCCCGGGGATCGCGCCCCGATGGCGGGCCAGCGGCTGAGGGCGATCTCGGGAGGGCGCGAGCCAAACCCACCCCAGGCAACCGTCGCTGGGAAAGGCGGAGCGCCGGGTGGCTCTCCGTGCGCGGCTCCAGCAGGACCGTCTGCACTCGCAGCCTCCGTTCGCGATCGGGGGTTGATGCAACTTTTGAAGACCTGTCCCGAGAGGCTGCAGGAGGGGGTGAGGGAAAAGAACAAAACACACCCCGCTCTCCTGGGCAAGGAGATTCCTTTCTTTTATTTTTCTGGGTGAGGTTGGGCTCTTGTCTCCAGATCGTGGATACATTTGCTGAGGACATGAATCGAACTTGAAGCCTGTGCAAAGGAAGGAACCGTATGATTTATTATCCATCATTCTCCGGATCATTCTGCTTATCTTTTTTTTTCCAGGTCAGCTCAGTGCTGTTTTTCTAGACCCTTGTTCTCTTATCGTGGCAATGGTGCCCATCTGAGCGTTGCTGGGACTTGAAAGGAGTCCTGGGTCCAGGTTATGGGTGAAATGGGTGTGACTGGCACCTCCACCAGCTGGGGCAGTGGGTGTTACTAAAGGAGCATTGGAGGGCACCCAGCTCCTACCCTAAACCATGCAGCTTGTCAATGTGACACCCCTTGGCTTGGCTTGGCTTCTGGGCGCCCTGTCTGCCTTTGCCCACGGAGCTTCGCCCCAGGTGCCAGTAAAAGGAGATGGCCTTGATGTTGGCAGAAAGAGCAGGGAGTGTGGATCGTGGTGTCAGGCAGCCACTCCACTGCCCTGGCGAGTGGTGGCACCCAGGACTATGGGTGGCTTCCCTTTGGGGAGTGTTGCTCGGGCTTCCCTGCAGAAAGGGAATTTAGCCAGATCCAAGGCTACAGCTAGAGATTTGGGGGACTGGGTTCCCTTGGAGAATTATGATCGTGCCAAGGGCTGGACTGCAGCACAAACTGGCCAACAAAGAACTCATCCGCTGAAAGCCACACATCATTCCAATGGCCCTTTGGAAGGAGGTGGCGAGAGCCAGCTGAAGAAAGACCTTTCTGTGGTCTTGGAGGTTGGGAGATACTCTGATCTCCCTGGGGCACTGAAGAAGGAAAGCAGCAGAGACCCAAGAAGCATTAGCTCCAAAAGGCATGTAAGAAGCAAGAGGGGAGCTGGGCAGCCCCAGGACAGAGGGAGATCAGGAGAAGTCAAGGCTCTCACGGATAGTCTTGTAAGGAACTTCAGTGACTCAATGGACAGCCAGATGACTCCTTCTCCTGGGCCAGAAAATGATTTCCCCCAGGCGTTGCCTTTGAATGGCTCCACAGCTGGCTCTTTCAGGAATGGTACATTCCGACCAGCCCGGGTCAAGAACCCTTTCTACCCGCTGACTGAGGAATCATATGGTGCCTACGCAGTCATGTGCCTGTCGATAGTGATCTTTGGCATTGGGATAATGGGCAACATGGCAGTGATGTGCATCGTGTGCCACAACTACTACATGAGAAGCATCTCCAACTCCTTGCTGGCCAACCTGGCCTTCTGGGATTTCCTCATCATTTTTTTCTGCTTGCCTTTGGTAATCTTTCAAGAGCTCACCAAAAAGTGGCTGCTGGACGATTTCTCCTGCAAAATTGTACCGTACATTGAGGTAAGCACAATGAATGCAATAACCTGTAATCTCATAATGGCTTTCACAGACTGGAATCATTTGTCCTGTTGCTCTTTGATCTCCCATATTTGCTGACAGTTAGTTAAGAATTATCCCTCTCCTGGGGTGAGACTTCTTCCAGGGACGTTCTGTTCACTCCCATCAGTTGTTCTTCATAACCTAATGGTTGGATGTTGTCATGTTCATTTGGAGACGTGAAATATTTCTGCTTACTTATTTATTTGACTCAGGTGGTGCTTAGCGGCTTCATAATTCTCCCGCCCACCTTTGACTAGTTCAGTGAGAGTATTTGTTTTGAGTTGCTGCAGTCCTGTTGACTTCAGTGAGATCAGCACCTTGATTGTAAGCTCATGATGTGAATGTAAGTCGATTGAAGTTGGCTCTGATCCTCATGTATGGGAGCTTCCTTCTCTGCTGCATGTAGAGATTGCTACCTGCACTCGCTTAGGGCATTTAGTAAGACAAGCTGTGTTTGGAAGATGGGATAACAATTTTTGGACTGTGCACCCCCTGGATTTTGATTTTAAAAGCAGATTCAAAGTGGTTCAAATAAACCTTACTTGGAAGTATATGTTTTACGGCTTTAAGTTGAACTGACTCCCCACATAAATACATTTAGATCGGTGTTTAATAGGCTTAAGTCCAAATATTCCACTTTAATTGATGGACCGGGCTACCAAAACAAATCACGATTAAAGGATGTTGATCCTGCACTCACAATAAAAAGGAACATATAATCAGGGTACATCTAATTCAAATACATGCATGTATTCACACATGTGCATTGACTATATATGAAAGTACTTGATGCTCAGGAAGCCACGCATGGTGTGGTGTGGGGACAGAAGTTGCCTATAACTCTTGCTCTTGGCAGATTTACTGCAGAAGATGAAAAATATTTTCATTCTCGAGTTGGAAAGTAATGGATTGAAAGATGTGGCTTGATAGTCAGAAAACCATCAAACTGATGGATGCATTATTAATGTAACTGGTTAGTTCCAAATCCCATGCTTCTATCTTCTTTTCTTTAAATGCCTCAGGTTCCACTTAAATCCTTGCTTCTTGGCAAGAGCACAGATACTCTGCCAGGCCTCCAGCCAGCTGGCCAGAATCCTGCCACCATTCAGGTTGTCTGTTTTATTTATTTACAGGGGCGCGTGCACACACACACACACACACACACACACAAAGCTGGCTGATAGTGCTGTAGAGTAATTTTGGCAGATTATACTACTCTGTGTGTAAGAGAAAGACAATATCCATTTAACTAACAGCAGTGGGGTAAGTGAAGATGAATAAAAAACCACTTCTCGTTATATTTTAAGAAGGAGGTCCTGTTTGTTAAGCATGAAGCTATTCATTGAATTGTATTGAAATCTGACTGGCATGGGGATGGAAGAGTGGGTGTGAATGTTCTCTCTTTCTTCCCAGTCCTGTTGTACTGGGAGGCGCACCGGCATGAAAATGCATTGCCCAACAACTTGTAACTTGTCACAACTTTGATTTGTGACGTGAAAATGCTCTCCTTTAGGGTATAGCCCTAAACTGCATCACTCCTCATACAACACAGCTGTATTGAAGAAATGTATCCCTTTTCACTATGGAACCAGAGCTGTTTATAAAGTTAGATGTCCCAATAACAACTGCCAGTGTTCCTTTACTGTAGGTCTAGTCATTGTCAGGCAATTGTCAATGAAATCCATATCTGGATTTTAACTGTGTAGTTGCTACGTTTGGTTTTGTTGTGATTTCTTCACTGTAAGCCCATTTTGGGAGGATCTGTGATCCTGAAAAGCAGCATTGAGATTGTTTAAATGAGTGGGATGAAATTGTAAACCTGCAACGATGTGGGCAAACTTTCCCCTGTTCCTTACAAGGTCAGTGTTTTGCTTTTATTTTATTTTAAAGGTGCATCTGTGGTATTAAGAATATAAGATGTGGATGGGGGAACCTGCAGCCCTTCAGATGTTATTGAATTCCAGCTCCCATCAACCCAGCCAACAAGACCAATGGTGAAGGATGATGGGAGTTGTAGCTGAGGAGTGTCTGGAGAGTTGCAAGTTTTCCATCTCTAAGAAAAGTCCCAATGGATCATGCTGAGGACTCATATCATATCATCCTGTTTCCAACCATGTCCAAACAATTACAGTGTATTTCCGGGAAACCAATGGATATGAAGGCAACTGTGTATGCTGGATGACAAGTACCTGTCCTGACCCTATTGCCAATAAATATTTATTGGATGTTCAACATTACAGAAGAGAGTAAACTATCTTTCCCCATTCACTTCCCCTGTATCATTCCAGTGGAACCTCGGGTTGCGGACGTAATCCGTGACGGAGGCACGTCCCCAACCTGCAGCGTTCGCATCCTGAAGCGCCGCGTCTGCGCTGGTGCCGGCGCGATTTAGCGCTTCAGTGCATGCGCAAGCGGCGAAACCCGGAAGTAACCCGTTCCGGTACTTCCGGGTTTCCTGCGGTCCGCAACCCGAAAACACATAACCTGAAGCGTCCGTAACATGAGGTATGACTGTACAACATATCCCTCTTTGTCCTCTGTTTTTCTAAAGCAGTTTTTTGGGGGAAACCCCATGCTAAAGCAGGACTGGGCTTGCTGTGCCCCATTTAGGTATTAGAGTTCCCCCATGAATCTGGTATACTTAGAGCAGTGGTTCTGAGCCACCCGATTTAAGAGACTGCCTGATGTTATAGGTGAATAGAGGCTGGACAAATTGCCAACTTTTTTTCCCCCCAAAAGAAAATTTTATTGGTATTTTCCAGGTTTTATAACAATCACATATTTTCTTATTCATAAACACTTTAAACACATATAAGCATAAACACATAAAAACAAACAAAACAAAAGATATATCTAAACCTCCGTTATTGTCTACTTGCAATCACCTCAAACTGACTTCCTCAAAGTTCCTTACTAAAGTTCCTCAAAGTTCCTTACTAAAGTTCCATTCCTTACTTCATTAGCAGTTATCCAACTTCATACTTTCCTACCCTCTTTCCTCTTTATTATCTCCCATTTTTTCCTTACCTTCTCTTAATCTTTCTTTATAAAACTTATTTCTCATAGTCTCTATATCATAATTTCTAAATACTTAATATCTTATATACTGAACATCTATTCTAATCTGAGCCTCTTTTACTCTTCTGAAACATACTAAGTTCAAATATTACAGTATTTCTTTAAATAATGTCTAAATTTCTTCCAATCTTCCTCCACCGTCTCCTCCTTCGACAAATTGCCAACTTTGACCCTCTTAAGTAAGCGAGGTTCCCATCCTGCTTTGTCGGAGAGATCAGTGTTCATTCAGAGAAAACTCCCATGAATGACCTATGTTCTATAGCCTCCAGAGTGTACAAAGGCAGTAACGTAGCACACTGTTGCTCAACCCATGCTCATGTTGCTGCATGCTCCTGTGCAGGTGAAGCAATTGGGTTATCGCTGGCAATTTAACTGTTGAGCCGAGCACTTCTCATCCTGCTGTGTTTAAAGAGTTGTTCTCTGAAGTCCAACTCATATTTCATCTTTGAAGTATGATTGCCATTTCTCCCTTCTGGCTAGTTCCCATGTCATCAGTAATATATGGATATTTTTATCATGTAGGTGGGCTCAGTCACCTGAATGCTTCCCACATAAGATCACCTGAACTCTCCTCTTACCTATATGCTCAAAAGATCCATTCGTTACCTGTATGGCATGTATGCTGACTGAAGGGGAGAAGCTTTGTGGTGAGAATCACACTCCGATCTTTGTATCAGTTGGCCCGAATCAGTTCTTATTAAGGAGTAGACTACTAAAATGCAGCCGTGCAGTGTTTTTGAAGGTCTAAACAAAGATTTATGAAGAGTTTAACCAAGCTTGCCCCAACCTCTGCAGTATTCATGCCAAATAAATTATGGATTTCGTGTTCGTTTCATGCCACAAAATAATGAAGATTTATTAAGGCCTTGGGCTTCTGGCATGTTCCCAGTATGAATCTCTAAGCGCCACCTGGGACAAGTTGCTAGGAATATTTGGGTGTGGTCTATTCTGTTGCATTAGTTTCGTCAAGTCTCTGGACCATAAACAAAAGCATTTTGCTATGAGAGGGATTCTCTTTAAAGACTTACGTTAATTTGCCTTTAGCTAATAAAAAAAACAATGGAAAGCAGCTATTCAGTTTCTAGTGTTTTCTCCTGAAATTATTCCCAAACTTTAATTTGCTATGGAAACAATATTATTCATGTGCTGCATTTGCATTTTGCATTTTAAATCTCTTTTGTTAGTGGAGTAATAGCAAGTCTGCTTAAAAGCAAAACAAATGAAAATGGTATACAGTTTGAATTGCGTATACCAAGTAAAATGACCATGGTGTTTGGAAAACGTATTGTTTGTGTTCTTCAGACAGTTTGCATATACTGTGTTGCAAATTAGTAAGAGACTGCAAGGAATTGCTTTTCATGGCTGCAGCCTCAATGCATTTTCTACAGAGGAGCGCCCTGGATTTCATTGGGAGTATTCCTGTGGAATGAAACTTGCAGCCTTAGATAGAACCAAAAAATGACAACAACATGTAACATTTAGGCTGCAATCAACTGTTGTAGAGTAGATCCATGGAAGAATTCATATTATAGATTGCAAACAGGTACAAATGGTTGTGACATGTTCTCACTCTAAAGGTATTATGCCATTCTGATAGTGTTTGGTAAGGTAGTTACTTACAGGCCACTTCCACTGATAAAGGCCCCTTGGCTGACACTCACACAAACTTAAGTGATCTATAAATGACTCCTTTGGTGAGAGTTTTATTGATGCTAAATACATAACAATACTTGTTAAGAGACACATCTCCTAGTAGGCGGATCGGATTATGAGCCTGCAAGTTAACCAACCAATTGCACCATAAGCAGGTGTATTATACTTAGGGGGTTTTCACTAATCCAAATTAACAATACTGCGTTTTCCCCAGTGCAGCTATTTGTGTTTTAATTACCCATCAGTACAGCTGAGTAGGCACTAATTATGCAGAAAATTAGTAATGAGAACATGCAAAAAAAGTGTAAAATTTCATATATCTTTCTGTGCTATATATTGTTAAAACGTTCTTTGCAATTACAGGCAACTCCCAATTTACACGGGGTTTACGTTGCAAGGGACCACGTGTTTATGTGAAATCGTGTATATTTGAAACGCCACTGAAAAAGCCTGCAGACACCCCATTCTGCCCTCACCCTGCCCCCACTGTCTTCCACCCCTTTTATGACATTTTGGGGTCACTTCCAGATTTGGTGGGAGGCATGCGCAGTCACGCACATATCGGAAGCGCCTAAAACGGTTGCTGCCTGTATTGTCTTCTGAATCTGCATTGTTTTATTTATTTAAAGTATAGGCTGCCTTTTTGAGTTAAATGTTTTACCTCTGTGCAAAGTACACTCTCGGCTTGGCCACATGGGAATTTTAATTGATAGTAGAAGAAGTACTCAAAAATGTCCTATCTATATTAAACTCTTCCCCCCACCATCACCTTCCCTTTGATTTTGTAATACATTCCTTCTTATCTTTTCCAAGGCTCCTCAAAGTCCTTATGCCACATGAACAAAGGCACATGGTGTACGATGCATTTTGAGGGATTATTCACATGCTTTTTAGGTCTGGAGGGTGTGGTCATTCCCTCTGTGATATGCAGAGATACTGAGAACCATGACCTGGGGGACTTGCAGTGGATGGCCGAAGACTCTGAGAAGGCTCAGGGTCAGGCTGCTTTCTTTTCATGGGGAGACAGACCAGTATCTTATTGAGAGCCCTGCTGGTCGAACAACACAGGCTTGCCACCTTCCTCTAGCTCAGTGGTGAGTCCCCTTCCATGCCTGTCTCCCTAGCTGCACAGAAATTAAAGCAAAAGTAAGACACCATTGATTCACTAACCAGCTCTTTCAGAGAGGTGGAGCCTACTATACTCCATGGGGCAAGATCTGCTTGTACATCCCATTGCCCCATTATAAGATAAGGGCTAGAACTGCTTGGATAGGGCTGGCTGCAGTCAGCGGGACAAATGGATTTGTGCGCTGTTCAGAACAGGCAAAGTGAGTTTTGAGGAGAGAATTCTGCAATAAACAGGTTTTCCCTCCACACACCTGGGCTGTCATAAAATGGCCATTTGTTTCACTGGTAAATAACGGTTGTTATAAAGGCATGCTTATTCGTGGATCTAAAGCAATTCTTTGCAACCAGGTATACAACGCGGGTGGCGCTGTGGGTTAAACCACAGAGCCTAGGGCTTGCCGATCAGAAGGTCGGCGGTTCGAATCCCCGCGACGGGGTGAGCTCCTGTTGTTCGGTCCCTGCTCCTGCCAACCTAGCAGTTCGAAAGCATGTCAAAGTGCAAGTAGATTAATAGGTACCGCTGCAGTGGGAAAGTAAACGGCGTTTCCGTGCGCTGCTCTGGTTCACCAGAAGCAGCTTAGTCATGCTGGCCACATGACCTGGAAGGTGTACGCCGGCTCCCTCGGCCAATAATGCGAGATGAGCGCCGCAACCCTAGAGTCGGTCACAACTGGACCTAATGGTCAGGGGTCCCTTTACCTTTACCTATACAAACAGAAGCAGTGCACTTCCCCAGTCCACGTTCTAACTTAAAATGCTCTGTGCCCCTTAGTCATGGCACCTTTGCAGTGTGGGGAGGACTAGAGCATAGTTACTCAGTGTTCCATGATACTAAAGTATTTTGTTGAAGTGGGTCAAAGCAAATCTGGCAGAGAAAATTGGATTGGGCTTCCGGCACAGGTCCGCAAGTTGTGTGTGTCATAAGATCGATAGGTACACTGCTAATGTAGTTGGCTAATTCTGCGTCCCACATTTTCTTTTCTTGAAAAGCCTGAAGTTCCATTTAAATCCTTGCTTCCTGGCAAGCATTCCAGTGTTCTGCCAGCCAAGCTTTTGACCAGCTGGTAAGATTTGTTTTTGATCATTCAGATACTAGAAAGGCTTGTGTCTCTCACTGTTCATTTCCCAGTTCCCTCCCCGCATCTTAAAAGATGCGAGTGCGGAAAAAGTAACAGCGGAGCTGGCTCTTCGTGATCCACAAATACTTGTATCGGGCTTAGACTCTGAATGTTGAGATTTCAAAACAGAAAGGGATTTGTCTTAGACTTGGCAGAAAACAGAGGTCAGCAATATTTGGGGAGTAAAAAAGCTACATTTGTTATCTCTGTGCTACAGAATTAGTTCTGCCTGTGCTAGCCTTGGCATTAACCTCCCTTCTGAGTTTACACAGTAGAGGATGGCAGGATTGCTCTTTTAATTTGAGAAGGAACATCGGAAGCTGTACATAGGAGTCCAACCAGTGATCCATCTAGCTCAGTGTTATCTCTCTAGGGTTTCAGACCGTGGTCTGTTCCCAGCCTTACCTGGGGATTCTGGGAATCGAACCTGGCACCTTCTTTCATGCAGAGCAAATGCTGTACCACAGCGCTTCCTGTAGCACAGAAACAGCAAGGCAACAGTACCAGTAGCATCATGATGCTAGGTTGAAGGAGCCTGTATGCTAACAGCTTGCAAGACCTCAGCACCACTTGTGACGCCAACTTGGCAAGTTGGTCAAAGCGTCTACGTGCAGCCAGTCCACCAAC